>OZ004704.1:54927004-55412004 GCA_963924515.1 Vespertilio murinus
TAAGATCCATAGGCCTGGCTGGGATCAGGGCTGACCAGGTTCCCCACCTCCCACATCTCTGTCTCCTACTTCCCTCACTCCCTCAGTGCTCTGCCACCACTACCTCTGGTTGTCCACCATGTTCTGTGCTTCCCCCGGTGGTCAGAGCATGCCATAAGTTATCAAACTCTGGGTTTCCCAGTTGAACTACTGAGGGGACACGTTGCATATTAGCCTTTTAATAAAATTATGCTTATACTAAAAGCCCTGTGCACAAATTCGTTTATAAGTGGAGTCCTTTGGCCTGGCCAGCTATCGGGGCTGATTGTGGCCATCTCGCCCAGTCAATTAGAGCTGATTGGGGCCAGCTGGCTTGGACCTTGAAAGGTTGGCCAGCCATGGGAGGTTGGCTGGCTGTGGGAGGTTGGCTGTGGGAGCACACTGACCACCAGGGGACAGCTCTGCACTGAGCGTCTTCCCCCTGGTGGTCAGTGCATGTCATAGCTACTGGCCTTTCATTAGGTCATCTGGTCGTAACAGTTGTTTAGGCTTTTATATATATAGGCAAAAATCTATCACAAAATTCTAAAAAATGTCAATCAGTTATGGGAATAAACTGATCCCTACCATGTTATGAATATATGAAAATGTTTTATTTCACCAATGCTGTGAAATAATTCAATAAATTATGTAAGAGCTATTATAATTAACATTTTTGAATGGGGCTTCTCCAAAAATATTATTTTAAAATATGACTTAAATTAATATGAAATGAGTTATAATATTTAAAACAGAAAAAGCTTCATATTGCTTATATTTTTGCATATCTAATTCTTCTAAGTAGTGACTAATACTTTCCTTTTTTTAATAATAAATCTTTATTGTTCAGATTATTACAGGTATTCCTCTTTCCCCCTCCTCCCCGATTGCTCTTCTCCACCTGATTCCCAATTCCACCCCACGCCCTTACCCCCGCCACTGTCTTCATCCATAGGTGTAAGATATTTGTCCAATCTCTTCCCGAACTCCTGAGACCCCTTTCCCCCTGTGAATTGTTAGTCCAATCCCTTTCTATGTCCCTGATTCTATTATATTCACCAGTCCATTTTGTTCTTCAGATTTTTTTTTATTCTCTTGATTTTTAGATTCTCTTGTTGATAGGTATGTATTTGATGCCTTTTTGTTGTTCATAATTTTTTACCTTTACATTTTTCTTCTTCCTCCTCTTCTTAACGAATGCCCTTCAACATTTCATGGAATCCTGGTTTGGTGTTGATGAACTCCTTTAACTTTTTCTTGTCTGTGAAGCTCTTTATTTGACCTTCAATTCTGAATGATAGCTTTGCTGGGTAGAGTAATCTTGTTTGTAAGTTCTTGTTGTTCATTACTTTGAATATTTCTTGCCACTCATGTCTGGCCTGCATAGTTTCTGTTGAGAAATCAGCTGATAATCATATGGGTGCTCCCTTGTAGGTAACTAGTTGTTTTTCTCTTGCTGCTTGTAAGATTTTCTCTTTGCCTTGCTCTTGGCATTTTAATTATGATGTGTCTTGGTGTGGTCCTCTTTGGATTTCTCCTGTTTGGGGTCCTGTGCCCTTCCTGAACTTGTAGGTCTATTTCTTTCACCAGGTATGGAAAGTTTTCTATCATTATTTCTTCCATTAAGCCTTCAATATTCTGCTCACTCTCTTCTTCTGGCACCCCAAAAATCCAGATGTTGGTACGCTTTAAGCCATCCCGGAGGCTCCTTACCCTATCCTCACACTTTTGGATTTTTCTTTCTTTCTGCCTCTCTGGTTGGGTGATTTTTTTCTTCCTCATATTCCAGATCTTTAGTTTTATTCTTGGGGTACATTGATCTATAGTTGAGTTTCTGTATATTCTTTATTTCAGACATTGTATGGTTAATTTCTGACTTGTCTTTTTCCATTATTTTGGTATTCTCATTAAAGTCCTTGAAGGTCTCACAAAGCTTCTTGGAGGTCTCATCAAGTTTCTCAAAGGTTTTTAGAAGATTCTTGAGTAACCTTATAAATGTAATTCTGAACTCTGTGTCATCCAGTAATTTACTTTCTTCCATCTCTCCCATTCGTGACATGCTTCTGTGTCTCTGGATTTTGACTGACTCCCTGTGTTGATGGAGTGGCTTTGTGTGGTAGGTGACCTCTAGGGGCCAGTAGCTCAGCTTCCCCAATCACCTGAGGTGGTCGCTTTTGGTATATCCCTTTGTGGGCTGAGTGCAAAGTCTTGGTGTAGTTAAGCCTTGATTGCTGTTGGTACACTGGGAGGAATTGATCTCCAGGCCAATTGTCTGTGAGGACCCGCTGTGTCTATAAAGGAAGAACTGCTGTGCTGGAGACATGCTTTGTTTCAGTGGGGCTTTGTGCCCACTGAGACCGTCTCCTGAATGTCTCACTTATTAGTGTGAGGGTTTGAAATTGATCACTAGGAACACTGGCTTCTGGATCTCCAATGGGGTACAGTTCAGCTACTGTCTAAGGCCACCTTGCAGGAGCTACCGAAAGTACTACAGTTTTCTCCTGTTTGCTTGGGACTTGGTGGTTTTGTTGCTGGAGCTGCGATTTATATTGTTAAGCTGCGACCATACAGGCCATTATATGCAAAAGCAGCTGTGTGGTGCCTGGGCGGGTCTGTGAATGTGTAGGCGGAGCCTCAGGGTGGGGCCTCAGGGTGGGGCGGGGCCTCAGGACGTCACTAGACTGGGGCTGGCTAACAGTCTTGGCTGCCTTCAGCCTTCCCTGCCCTTCCCTGTTTCCAAGTCCCTGCAGTCCCTGAGATCCAACGCAGTAAACAATGCATGCTGAGCTCACCTCCTCAAGAGAGTCACCCTCACTTTCGGACTTGATGGCCAACAGACCAGCTTCTCCCCGAAGGTGTCTTTGTCCCCCACAAGACACCAGAAACTGGATTTCAAAGTGAAAGTGATTGGGAGGTTGTTTCCCTTCGGGTTGAAAAAAAAGTCGCACGCCCAGGTGCCCGCCACCAGCCCAATTCGTGAGCCTCCAAACCTAGGCTCCTCAGCTTTTCAGCGTTTGTGCTCCTTCCTCTTTCAGCCAGCCTTCCTATGGTTTTCGGTGATAGATGTCCTTTATATTAGTTTTAATTTTGAAATTGTTGTGTGAGGTGGCAGACAAGTTGTTTACCTACACCGCCATCTTGGTTTCTCCCTAATACTTTCCTTTTTGAGAAAGAAGATTGCCTCCTACAAACATTTGCTCAATAAAATTATGCACTTTATCAAAAAAGTCTTTGTTCCTCCAAATTTCCTTATTCAATTTAACCCTTAAATCTCAGTAAATCTTTATATGTGCACTGAACTCCACCATACAAACATTCACTTCATATTGCAGGATCAGCTGACACTGGTCTTGTCAAGCCACACAGGAAGGTTCCTAAGGAAGAGAGAACAAGCTTTCTCATTACTAAGTTGGCATAATGACTTCCTCCATATGTCTAAAAGGCCTGGGGGAAAACATCCACAAATAACACTTGTGTAATTTTAAAAAGAAAGAAAATAAAATTGATCTAATAAGGAAGCTGTTGCTCTTGACACTTGCTGACCTTGCTTGCTTCTCTAAGTCATTAATCCACCAAGGTCAGAGTTTACAGTGCAAGGAAATAAAGAGTAATTGTATTGGGAAAAGAGAGGGGGGAAGGAAAACGTTTAAAAACATATTGAATTTTTAAAAAAATATGAAGGGCATAAATAAATGCTTTTCTTGTCTCAGTTTCTATCTCTTAGAAAGGATCAAGAAAAAAAGACAGAAATCGATGCCCTATAGGACAAACAAAGGTCTGTGCTTTAAGTGCAAGATAAGATAGATTGCCTGGGAAACCTATAATCTGTGGCAGTTGTTGTGGTTGAGAATACATATGGGAAGACAGAAAGATTGCTAAATGAAAAAAATAAGGTGCATCGATCAAATGGGACTTTATCACAGCAGAGTAACTGACTCCACGGCCAGAGATTCTATCAGCACATCTCCACCAGCTAAATCCCAGGCAATAAGTTGGGATGAATGCAAGTATTGAGCTAGAAAAAGATAACGTAAAGGATTGAATTTGTTAAACAGGCATTGAAAGTTTTTAACAGCGTTGGCAGGGACCCCATTCAATGAATTCCAGAGAAAAGAGGTTCATATGACAATTGTATCCAAAGATCTTTGTGTGGTGCTTACTAAGTGTTGTGTTTTGTGTTGTTGTTTTTTTTTGTTTGTTTGTTTGTTTTTCCCTTTATCTTAGGAGTACAATTTTTCTCAGCTATTTCCTCCTATCACAATAAATTTAGAAATCACTGTAGCTAAGAGTAAATGGAAAGTTTAGTGCACACGCACAATCACACTAGTTTTTTTGTCATGCAATATTTAAAGTATTTTTTCAATTACATTTTCTTTTAAATCCATCTTTTTAAAATTTCACAGTTATGAAGAAAAAATTTCTTATTTTATGTATATTATGTTTCCACATAATGAGGAGTGAATCACCAAAGATCAGTGTTCAAGAAACACTAAAGACTTCTACTTGATATTTCTATGTATTATTATTTATCCCTTTCAATTTCTTTCTAAAGAAAGTGACTTGTTATTGATTTATTTTTTTCTAATCTTTTTATCCTTTATTTCTAATGTGCTGATTCACTCCAGTATGTCACATTCTATCCTCTTGCTTGCAATGCAGTAGCATTTTTCCAGATCACGTGAAGTAAAATTATTTGAAATTCTTTTGACCCTAAGGTCAATAGAAAATTAGACTTTAACTCTTTATTTATCTCCTTTCTATTCTTGACACTTTACCTTCTACCCAGGTTCATTTCCATGTTTTGCGTATTTAGAATCTTGTCTGGATTGCGTGGCATAGAGAGAATTATGAGGATAAAATGCTCCCACTCAAATATGACCCTAGAATCCTGGTCACAAACTGAGGGTCACGAGCCAGATGCAGCTCTTTGGCCCTTTGAGTGTGGCTCTTCCACAAAATACCATGTCCTGGGCAAGTCTATTTTGAACAAGTGGCGTTAGAAGAAGTTTAAGTTAAAAAAAAATTGGCTCTCAAAAGAATTTCAGTCCTTGTACTGTTGATATTTGGATCTGTTGACTAATGAGTTTGCCGACCACTGCCCTAGAAAACTTAAAATGCTCACATGGTCTTGTGTAAGTGTGTGTGTGTGTGTGTGTGTGTGTGTGTGTGTGTGTGATTCCCTGCTTTGCCAGTCCTTCTCTAATGCGGAAGGAAACTACATGATATGCAGTGTTGTAATCTCCACAACATGCAATATTTTGTAAAGAGTGAGATAAAGAGACCCGATTTCATTAGAAAATAATGCAATATAAAACAATGCCTTACTGTTTGTAATAAAGCTTGAGCAAAGTATTTTGAGGCTGTAGAAATAAACTCTATGTAAAATTATTGTGATTTTGTTGAGGTCACGTCCCTTCAGTAAGGGTCACTAACACTTAAACCAATCTGCCTCTTGATTATGAGGATAGGGTGGGAGGGGGTCAGGGGCCATATTCAAACATTTAATAACCAATTCAGTTGTTATTTTGTATATTAAAAGATGTTCCAGACTAACAAATATTAATCATTTATTATAAATTCTTGAATAATATTTATGGACAATATCATGTACTAATAAGTAAACTAAAGTAAGAATCAAATAACTTGCTGATTCTGCTACAATACTGAATGTTTCATAAAGACTATGCGGTCACAACATGGACCAGCACGCTGTTAGCTCTGGAAATATTTCTCAGATGTTGTTAAATGGGAATTCCATTCATCATGCATTCTACAAGACATGGAGAGAGAGAGAGAGAGAGAGAGAGAGAGAGAGAGAGATCTATGTGAGAGAGGTTGCTTTCTTTACATACCCCGACTGGGGAATAGAACCACAACTCAGGGGTTTGCCCTGGCCAGGAATTGAACCAGCAACCTTTCAATGTACAGGACAACTTTTAATCAACTAGGCACTCAGCTGGGTGAAAATTAATACTTTCCACCACATACTGCAGCCCTCAAATAAGTCCACTTTTCCCCAAGCTGTAGATTGTCTTCTTCAACCAAATATATCAACGATTATATCAGAATTTCTATAATACAGCAAGGTGAGGGGGAGAACATAATAAAACGTAAACCTTGAAAATGAATGGAAATTCATTAATTTAGCTCAATGCTCTGAAGAAAAACGATGCAAAATTCCATCTAACATAAGAGACTAAATAAAATTAACACCAAATATATTATACTTCCTATGGAGTGAAGATGCTTTAGTATTATTGTCGCAGCCACGTAGGCCTAGAGAGCATGATTACGATGTGCCAGAGGTGAAGTTTCATTAGCACATAATTTCACATGGGAAGAGGTACAGACACCAAACACTTGTTTTCTCGTGTCTGATATGCAGACTTCAATGAGTAAATCAGTTCATTAGAAGTCTGAAAATTATAGTCAGGCCTTACTTAATATGGTCAATATTTTAATGTCTTCCTTTAAATTGTTTTCCCCAATGAAAAATTTATACTGTCATTCAAAATATCATTTGATTTATGGGAACTATATGTGATTTCTTTTAACAGATTTATGTTATAAGACTTTCAATTTTCTGAAATTGTACTGATTTTGCAGGCTAATCCCCTTGAGTCGTGCTCTGTAATAGTTTACTGTTATTTACACTTCTTATGTTCCGATCCTATGCATTTCTTAAAAATATGGGGAAACTCAGTTATGTGGCCTACTGCTTTAAGCAGATATTCTTTCAGCAAGAAATGTGGCCTACTGCTTTAAGCAGATATTCTTTCAGCAAGGAACCCTAGCTCTCCCCTATTCCCAAGTAGACACACCAGTTGGAAATCGCGTGGTCTAACACGCAGCCTGTGGCACAAAATGATAAAACTGCCCTGGCTTTCAGCACAGCTGATTTTAAAGTCTCCTCAGTTGTGCAGGCAGTGCATGCCTGCCAGTTTACAGCGTCTCCAGACTGCCAACCTTGCTCTTCTGAAAGGAGACCTGAATATTTTTTTCAGAGCACAATTAGGGCCTGCCCTTTCAAGATCAGCGAGGTCACACGCTGCCCTGTGGATGGGGGCGGAGCAGCTTCCTCTGCAATCGCCCGGGCACGCTTCAGTAGACAGGAAAATGAATGTCAGCCACATTCCTGCTAGGGACTGGAAAAAGAAAATGAGGCAGCCCCAATGTTTAACTCTCTCTCTCTCCTCCCTTCTTTTTGCTTCTGTCTAGCCCAGGAACAGCAGCAGCTGATACACACCAGCCAGGCTGAGAGCCACGCAGCTGTTGGAGGAGAAACAGCGGAGCAGCAGCGGCAAAGGCAGCAGCAGGATCCAGGTCACAGACTGTAATAACTATCATCCCTAACCCAGTTGTTGCCAACGCTATTTAGGACAGCTCCCAAACGAGACATCACTTGGCTGTCAGATGTCTGTTGATGACACGTTAACATGCCCTGGAACCCCTTTCTATTGGAGCTGTGTGTTGGGTGAATCTTTGGCTGACATGCAGGTTCCCCTGCCTGAAGGGGCTGGGTATAATGACTCCGTGTGCAAGCACAGAAGGAGAACAAAAATGCTGCCACATGTTTCCCAAAATAAGATCAAACTTTTGTCCTCCGAAGAGTGCAATCATGGGAGAATCTTGTCACGGAGGGAATGGCTTGATTCCTTTGAGGGAGCTGAGAAGGCTTCCTTCCATTGGTGATAGAGATCAAGAAAGGGTGTTGACCACTGACCGGGGAAAAGTATTGGGACTAAGAGCTAACAAGAATCTCCCGTTAATCCAAAGTTGTCCTGTTACATATTTTCTCATCTTCCTAATCGTAAATACTTTACCATGCATTTTAGGCTCAACTTTATCCATTAGAAACGTTGGTTGATTACTGATAAAAGACATCTCCTCCCTGTATTTGGTGTAGTCATACAAAATCATGCACTCAGATTAAGGTGATCTTTTTAAGAATGCAGGTGAATATATCTTAGAAACTGAACTCTAATTCTTTAAGGCGTTGGAATTCAGTATCATCATAAAATATCATAAAATCCTTCTTGAATTATTGAAGTGCCTTTGAAAGGAATGAAAAGTAGCACTGCTATATAAAGTGATTTAGGCTAAAATCTATCTCTCGTTAAAAAAAATACCTCCGTAGAGAATCCTTCTCAGAATATAAATGCATCTACATACATATATGTATACAGCTACCCATATTTAATGCTGGAGCCTTGGATTTGAAAGCAGAAGATGAGGCATTAGCTCTTTAACCTTAACCAAGTTACTTCATCTATTGAGACTGTAGCAAAAACTCTGTGGTTAAAAAAAAAAGACTAAAAATTCTGGGCATAGTGAAAAGATTTTAGAAATCTAAGCTGATATAGCACTTTGACAAATTTTTACCCCTAAATAGTGTAAAATGCAGTTGCCATTTGCTAAATGGATGTAGCCTATACCTTTTAAATATAAAGTGCAAACATGATTTTTTTAAAGTTATCTTTACACCTATCTTAAAGTTTGAAATGTTTTAAATATGCATTTTTCAATGTTTCCAATGTTCTCCCTTCTCCATGCAGCAGTGACACAAAAAATGACGGACCAGCTGAGCCAGCAGGCAATGAAACTGACCCTCCTGCAGAGGAAGATTGACAACGTTTCTGTGGCCGTGACTGATGTAAGGAGAACGTTCTCCTCCCTAGAAGAGAAAATCAATGAAGATAAAGGCAGGGAATTTCAATCTTTTCTAAAAGGTAAATGTAAAACAAAATAAATCATTCATTCAGTTAAGACAAAAGGCAAATCACGCATTTATCTTTTCTCATATTACTTTGGTATCTTTGCTTTAGAATGGGTGGTCTATTAGACTAATACATATTTTTAATAAGCTGTTTTTAAATCACTTAATTTCTGAAATAATTTGGAATATCTAAATATTTTTCACCATGTGGTCAAGTCTTTGAATGTTTCATCTGATTTGTTGATATGTGCTTAGTTATAGCCTAACTGGTATTTCTTTATACTTAAAAGAAATTTAACTATGAGTCACATTTATTTTCATTCTGATCTTTAGTTCAGGATAAAGATGAGGTTAAGGAATGACTAACAATGTATCTAGTTACATGGTTGTCTCAATAATATTGCTGAATGTATTGAGGATAAATCAGAAGTGCATTATTATCCCAGGAATTATCTAGCTTCTGGAGTATAATCATAAATTATATCCTAAAACATCTCAGGTCAGAGGAATAACTTTTTTACAAATGTGAATCAGCTTTGTCTGAATTTCGTCCTTTTAAAACAGCAGACTGTGTTTCTTCCTGGAGGTTCTATAGGATAACCTATTTCCTGCTCATTCAGTTGTCAGAATTCATTTTCTTGCAGTTTTAAGACTGAGGTCTCATTGTCTTGGTGGCTATAAACTGAGGCTTGTTCCCAGCTTCTAGAGTCCACTGCAATTCTTGCCTCATGTCTTTTTTCCATCTTTGAAATCTCACAACAACGGTTGAATCCTCATGACATCTCTCCGACCCACTCTTCTGCCTTTCTCTGCCTCTGTTAAGGACCCACATGATTGCATTGGACTCACCTGGATAACACAGACTAATCCCATCTGAAGGTTCTTAACCTTAATCACTTCTGGTAAGGCCCTTTGCCAAGTAAGATAACATATTCGCAGGCTCAGTGAATTAGGGTGTGGACATCTTGGACAGGGAAGGATTATTCTGCCTTCCACAGAGATTTATCCACAGCACGTAATTGCGACGGTAGTGTTAAGCACATGGTGCGATGGGTCTGATTGATAGTTTCAACAAATCCAGTAGAAGGAGACCTGGGAAGGCTTCTATGAAGAGAAGCCACCTCAACTAATAAAATGATGGGTCGGGAGGAGTTACTTAGCCACAGGGTTTTCAGGTAGGCCCCTGGGAGGGCATGGGCATTCTAGGAAAGTGTTTTGGTTGCTAGGAGCATCTCAGTTCACTGGATTTATTGTTTGTTCCCAGGTTTCAGGATTATTGGTCCCTTTCATTTTGTTCACTTGTACAGTGAATACTTGTACAGTGAATACTCACTGTACAAGTCCATTTCTATCACTTGCACGTTATTATTTTTTTCTTTTTTTCACCGGAGGTTTACAGGTATGAGATATTTTTTAGAAAGTGGAAGTTTCTGTTGCCATATCATCTACCAGGAAATAATTGATGCTAGTAAGTCCCTGAAAGAAAGACCCTGTTCTACATTTAT
This sequence comes from Vespertilio murinus, assembly GCA_963924515.1. Taxonomy (NCBI): domain Eukaryota; kingdom Metazoa; phylum Chordata; class Mammalia; order Chiroptera; family Vespertilionidae; genus Vespertilio; species Vespertilio murinus. The sequence goes on from OZ004704.1 coordinate 54,937,244, forward strand.
GGCATATCTCCTGCTATTGCTTCGAGGAATACAATTTCCCCAAAGTAATAGCAGGAACAAGAAGTCAAGTAGAAACAGTAGTTAGCCAAAACCGGTTTGGCTCAGTGGATAGAGTGTTGGTCTGCGGACTCAAGGGTCCCAGGTTCAATTCTGGTCAAGGGCATGTACATTGGTTGCGGGCACATCCCCAGTGGGGGGTGTGCAGGAGGCAGCTGGTCGATGTATCTCTATCATTGATGTTTCTAGCTCTCTATCTCTCTCCTTCCTCTCTGTGAAAAATCAATAAAATATATTTTTAAAAAGAAACACTATATAATTGACTGTAACCACCATAATAAAATCATAACCTGAAAGCATTAAGCTTGTCACCTGCTTCTTATAATGCTACTAACAAAAGTTCTGGCAGCGACACAGGAAACATACACTCATAACAACAAAAATAACAACGCCACAATTCCCTCCTCATTGAGAGGCACTGTGAACTGAGTGCAGTCATTCATGAGAATCAAAGGCTTATAGTTAATGAATGTTGCTACAGGCAACAAAAACTAAACTCACTTTCTCAGGTACTGTGCTTGCCTAGCAAAACCATAACCTCTTCTCTTGTTACTCTAGTTCTCAGGTGAGAAACACTGCTTACCTGCTAACAGTCATAGAAAATGTTCAAAATCAAATGCCCCAACTCCTTAAGAGGTATTTGCATGTTATGAATAGGGCATGCATTCACAGCCATGGAAGGAACATGTCAAGGCGTCTAATATCAACTATATCTGTCAAGGCACCAAATACAATATCATCTTTTTATAGAAAGCAGAAGCACATGAGTCATATGAAACAGAATCAAATAGGGTTAAAATGATATGCCTACTCAGATGTTAACATAAAGCACTTTTATGTATTTTTTGCAAAATCAGATTCTTGTATAGATATTTCCTTGGTAAGAAATTAAAGAAATACTAGAGGCCCAGTGCATGACATTCGTGTACTAAGGGGAGGAGGGGTCCCTTAGCCCGGCCTGCTCCCTCTTGCAGTCTGGAACCCCTCAGAGGAAGTCTGATTGCTGAGGAGCGGGCCTAAGGAGGCAGTCGGACATCCCCCAAGGGGTTGGTTCTTAGTACTGCCACAGAGGTGGGAGAGGCTCCTGCCACCACTGTTGCACTCGCCAGCCGTGAGCCCAGCTTCTGGCTGAGTGGCACTTCCCCTGTGACAGCGCATTGACCACTAGGGGACAGCTCCTGTGTTGAGTGTCTGCCCCCTGGTGGTCATTGTGCATCATAGGGACCGGTCCTTCTGCCATTTGGTCGATTTGCATATTAGGATTTTATTATATAGAATACCTGGAAAGCTTCTGATCTTAAAACAAGTTTTTGAGCTAATAATCTGACTTCTGTCACTGCGGTATATTTTTTTCAATAAATAACAGCTACAGGACCTTCTAATTTTCATTTCCATAGTTTACTTTTTTTTTTTAACTTACTTTGATCAAGATTCTACACTGAACTTGACCTATTTACAATGTTTTTACATACTATTATTCTTATTTGGACTTTCAGATAATTTGTTTTTCACTTCCTGAAATTAAACACCTGTTTTTATTGTCAACAGTTCATTAATTAATTAAAGCACACTTAAGTTTTGCTTGTGCAATCTTGAAAAAATATTTCTTGAAAAACCTTTTTTAAGCCAAAATTAAGATTATAATTTTCAGGAAAGTCTGATTTCTAACCTTAAGTATTTTATTGTATTTCAAGTTGGCGTCACGAGAATTAAATACAATTTTTAAAATGTTCTATTGATTTTAGCCAGAGAGGAAGGCAGAGAAAGAAAAATATTGATGTGAAAGAGAAACATTGATTGGTTGCCGCCCATACACGCCTCAACCAGTGATTCAACCCATAACACAGGTATGTGACCTGATTGGGAATTGAACCCACCACCTTTTGATGCATGAGACAAAGCTCTAACCAACTGAGCCAGCCAGCCAGGGATAAAGACAATTTTAACAAACAGAAAATAAATAAATAATCTTATAGAAAGTTCAATGAAAATGACTGCTATTAAAAAATACCTACATACAGTAAAGCTAACATTTTATTTTTAATATCAGAAATTTAAGTTTTCAAATTTTATTTCCTGTATAGCTTATAGGATGTACTCAATGAAGATTTGTTTTATAAATCAGTGACTGTTTAAATGTGTAATATTTGGAGAATAAAAATACTTTGAAATTTTTCTGGTGTAATTGTTCATGTTATTAAATACAAAAGCTAGGAGTATTTCAGTATAATTTCTCTTAATTATGGCTATGTAATATTTTCTAATTAATTTAGCCTTTCCTTAGTACTTTGCTGCTATGTGTAATTCCATACTTCATATGTGTGTTTTTCTGTTACATACAAATTGATTTTCACATAATTTTTTGCCTTTGAAATTTATTTCAGTGTTCAGTAGGTTTAGGAACATACGATAATTTTTGTATGTGTTCTGGAAATTCTAGAACCTAGATATCAATATTGCTCATTGATCTTTAGGGTCTAGGATTTCTAGGAAAATATTTATTTTTGTTACAGCTTTGTCTTAGAATCAGATTAAATAAATCAAGATGCTCAAGCAATCCATCATTCTACTTAGTATAATTGCTCTTTCATAATATTTTTTTTCTGTCTTTCATGCATCATAAATACTTTTAGAAACTTGCTAACAAAATATATACATGTAGAGACACTACATTTTAGCTGTAAAACCATCTTTCTTGTATAGGTTTCATGGTAGCTATTACTCATTTCTTTTTTTTTTTAAATATATTTTATTGATATTTTACAGAGAGGAAGCGAGAGAGATAGAGAGCTAGAAACGTCAATGAGAGAGAAACATCGACCAGCCGCCTCCTGCACACCCCACACCGGGGATGTGCCCGCAACCAATGTACATGCCCTTGACCGGAATCGAACCCGGGACCTTTCAGCCCACAGACCGACGCTCTACCACTGAGCCAAACCGGTTTCGGCTATTACTCATTTCTTAATATACCATTGTTCAAACCTTGTTGTTTAATATTCTTTTTGTTGTGTTATGTGTGTTTTACATTGTAGTCATTGCTTATGCTTTGGAATGAACATATCTTCCATTTTAAATGCTTCATATGTATTATAAATATGCCTTAAATATGTTTTATTTTTCCTCATTTTTTATTTTTATAACCAAGTTTTTGTTTCATTTTGTTTTGATTTTTAAATTTTAAAATATTTACTTTATATTCTAAACAGTTCTGAATAGTGTGCAGGGCCCTTTTACTTTCCTTTCTTTTTTTAATGCTATTTTTAGAACCATTTACAATTCTTGGTTTATGATCAGCCCATGCTTTCTAATACAGGATATATTATTATGTGCTTCATTAGTGGAAAGTGGCCTCTTCTCTTTTTGCTGAAAATTAGTGTCATAGTATAATAATTAAGGTATATCTTAAATTCCTATTTTCATTTGCCTTAGTGAGCTCCAAACCTCTCATTACTATTTTATTATTATAAACTATTGTTGAATGTTGTAGCTATTGTTTCATATTGTTCCTCATTTAAGAATCCCATAAAATTATTTCTCTGTAGTCAATTTATTAGTTTTTATAAGCTCAAAACACAGACTCTGAAGTTTAATTACTAGAAACCTAGTAACAATCATGACCTAAGAGTAGATATTATTTACTAAGGCAGAAAGCTGCAAGTCATTTATTTTCATACAAAATTAAAACTAGACCTAGCATCATTGCATACAAGAGTCTGGTAACTGAAAACAGTAGTAGTTCCTTCATGTCTTTTGTCCAGAGGAACTTAGATTCATGGTTCTGGTGCATTCTACACCACAATTCTCCCTTTAAACTTATGAATTAAGAAAGTGATCACCATCTATAAACTACAGACATTTTTAAAATTATGTAAGTGTCGTCAAGAGGTATTTTTATTACTACATGTTATTAGTGTTTGGCCTCAAACTTTTTCTCTTTTTAGAGATATCTAAAGTTTACATTGTTAAAATCATGTATCATTTATTATTGTTTATTGTTTTTTTCTCTAGGTCTAAAATCTAAAAGCATTAATGATCTGGTGAAGGATATAGTTAAAGAACAATTTAAAGTTTTCCAAAATGACATGGAAGAGACTATAGCGCAGCTCTTCAAGACTGTATCAAAACTCTCAAAGGACCTTGAAGACACCAAACACATAATTCAACAAGTTAATGAATCCGTGGTTTCAATAGAAGTCCAGCAAAAGTCTGTTTCAATGCAGGAAAATAGACCCACTTTGGCTGATATACTAGATCTGAAAAATCACATTGTGAATATGAGGCAAGAAATGACTTTTACATATGAGAAGCCTATTAAAGAACTGGAAGCAAGGCAAACTCATTTGGAAGGTGCTCTAGAACAGGAACACTCAAGGAACATTCTGTACTATGAATCCTTCAATAAGACTCTTTCTAAAATGAAGGAAGTACACGAGCATCTTCTGTCAATGGAACAAGTATCACATGAGAAGAATGTTCCAGCTGCAGAGCCAGTTAGCAATAATGTCACTGAGTACCTGTCCACTCTACATGAGAATATAAAGAAGCAAGGTTTGATGATGCTGCAAATGTTTGATGATTTGCACACCCAAGACAGCAAGATTAACAATCTCACCATCACGTTGGAAATGAAGAAAGAATTTGTCAAGAGTGACTGGGAAGACGTGTTATCCAAGTGCAGGAGTGATTTTAAATTTCAAATTAAGGACGCAGAGGAGAACTTACAAGTTTTAAACCAAACATTGGCTGAGGTCATCTTTCCCATGGACAGAAAAATGGATGAAATGAGTGAGCAGCTAAATGATTTGACTTTTGATATGCAGATCCTTCAACCCTTGCTTGAGCACGGACCATCGCTTGGAGAGAGACTAACATTTGAACAACCAAAAGAAGCAAAAGCTACAAGGAAGAAAGTGGAAAATCTGATTAGTGCTGTCAATAGACTAAATATTCTAATCAAAGAACTTACAAAACGACACAACTTACTTAGGAATGAAGTACAGAGTCGTAGCGACACCTTAGACAGGCGTATCAATGAACGTGCCTTAGAAATGGAAGATGGCCTGAATAAGACAATGACTATTATAAATAATGCCATTGATTTCGTGCAAGACAACTACATGTTAAAAGAGGCCGCGAGTACACTAAAATGCAACCCCACGTTCCATGATAAATGTGGCCAAAATATGGAAACTATTTTGGCATTCATTCCTCAGTTCCAACGTTTGAATGATTCTATTCAGATTCTGGTCAATGACAATCAGAGATATAACTTTGTTTTGCAAGTGGCCAAAGCCCTTGCAGATATTCCTAAAGATGAAAGACTAAGTCAGTTCAACTTCCAAAATATCCATCAACTGGTCAATAAAACCACTTCCCAACTGATAAAATACCAGGAAGACATGAATCATTTGGAGGAAAAAGTACTCTCCGCCACAAAGATTTCCATAAATTTTGAAACCCGGTTGCAGGACATTGAGTCTAAAGTAACCAAGTTGCTCATACCTTATTATATTTTACTGAAAAAAGGCAATGTGGCCACAAATGAGAGAGACCAGGCTCTTCAACTGCAGGTATTAAATTCTAGATTTAAGGCACTGGAAGCAAAATCCATTCATCTTTCAATTAACTTCTCTTTACTTAACAAAACTCTCTATGAAGCTTTAGCAATGTGTCATAATGCTTCTACACGTATATCAAAACTGAATGCTACCATACCTCACTGGATAAATGATTCCCTACCAGATATTCAAGTTCTTCAGAAAGGTCTTACAGAATTTGTAGAGTCAATAATTGAAATAAAAACTCAAATTGCTCTATCAAATTTAACTTGGCATATAAACCAATCATTGTCTAGTGGTCTTGCAAATGTTTTCAAGTCTCAGAAGCAAGTAAAATCATCGCTGAAAAAAAACAATGCACTTAAGAAACCAGCAGTGAATGTTAGCACTGTCCTGATCGGCCGAACCCAAAGAAACACAGACAACGTTCTATCTCCTGGTAAGTTATTGAAAAGTCACTTTCAATCTCTCTTTCTATTCAAATGTTACTTAGTAGATCTGGATGATTTAGCAATACCATAAGATATATAAAAGGCAGTTGCAAAAGAAGAAAAAAAGGCAGTTGCTGGAACTTGGGTAAATAGTTTTGTAATTCTAAAATAATTGAAGTATTATTTGAATCTGATCCTATCCTATGTAAATTAGGCATCATTACAAAATAAGTGCTCACATGTAGACTATATATATATATATATATATATATATATATATATATGTTTCATAATTCTTCTGACAAGACTCCTGTAAAACAATCAAATTTGCTCCTGTAGAACATTTTTCTTTGAATATGTAATTAAAGAAAGCTGTTAACCATGAGCTCCTTGATGAGTAATACAAGAATATGTCTTATTCATTTTGGCATTATCTGTCAAAATGTCTGTTATATAACAGGAACTCTGTTGAATTAATGAATGTATAAGTAAGCAGGAATTCCATTTCTATAGATCACAGAAGGCCATGAATGCCCCACTAAGTATCTTTAGTTTATTCAAGCTTCCATGAGAAAATACCATAGACTGGGTGATTTATAAACAAAATATATTTATTTCTCACAGTTTTGGAGCCTATAAAGTCCAAGACCAAAATGCCAGCCTGGTTGCATTCTAGAGAGGGCCTCCTTTTTGGTTCACAGCTGGTGACGTCTCACTGTGTTCTCACAAGATAAAAGCAGTGAGGGATATCTGTGGGTCTCTTTTATAAGAACTCTAATCCAAAAACACCAGTTCAAAAGAATATGCACCCCTGTGTTCATAACAGTATTATTTATAATAGCCAAGATCTGGAAACAGCCCAAGTGCCCCTCAGTAGAGGAGTGGAGTAAAAAAGCTGTGGTACATTTACACCATGGAATACTACACAGAGTTAAAAAAGAAGGAAATCTTCCCTTTTTGCAACAGCATGGATGGACCTGTACTAGGAGATTATTATGCTAAGTGAAATAAGCCAATCAGAGAAATACAAATGCCATATAATCTCACTTACATGTGGAGTCTAATGAACAGAACAAACTGATGAACAAAATAGAAACAGAGGCATGGCTACATGAAGCAGACTGACAGCTACCAGAGGGGACGAGGATGGGAGGACTGGATGAAAGGAGAAAGAAGAGATTAATTAAAGAACAAATATGTAAAACCCATAGACACAGACAACCGTGTGGTGAGAGCCAGAGGGAATGAAGAGCAGGGGTTGGGTAGAGGTTTACAAAGAGAGGGAAATGGGACATACACAATAGCGTCCATATTAAAAATAAGTAAATAAGTAAAAATAAGCAACAGCAGTAAATAGTAAAAAGAGCTATTAAAACAAAACAAAACAAGAATTTAATCCCATTCGTGAGGTCTTCACCCTAATCCATCCTACCAGAGGCATGGATACATGAGCATCTCCCAAAGGCCTCAGCTCCAAATATCAACTTCGAGGTTTAAAATTTCAACATATTAATTTTTTTTGGGGGGGAGAAGCACTCAGATCATAGCACTTACAAGGCATTTAGACATGATTTTGTACAAAGTGGTCTTTGAAAATGTGGCGCAGAGGCTTGGGTCTCAGAAGCATGAAGCTAGCAGTAGTAGTGTGTAGCCTGACTGCAAACCAGGAAGTTAGAAATGCCAGCTGGCACATTACTGGCAAGAGCAATAAGAGACAGAGCAAAGGAAGAGGTAGTTAAACAGTGGTGAGGAATGTTGTGCGAGTAAAATCAACAGAAACAGAAGAGGAACAGTAGAAACATTAATGTTCTGAGGCTCAACCAATTATGATTCTGGTCCTAGTTGTTCCTGTAAGTCTCTGTAGATCCTTAAGTCCATTTCTCTGAAGAAACTGCGTTTCTTCCTTTCAAGTGATGAGAGTGCAGATGTTTAATTGAGCTTATCGGTAGAAATATGTTGCTGACTGCATCATTGTAAAAACGTGTGAGCTGTACACGGCTTGAATGCTGGGTACTTGGGGAAGGAGACACCTAGAATATTTTAAGGTTTTGAACTTGGGAAATGAGAGAGTAGCAGTACCATTAACAGATGTTTATAAACACTGAAGAAGGGCCATAATTTTGGGAAGAAAGATAAATGCAGTGCAATGCCTATAAACAAATAGTGTCTCTGATGAAAGAAGTGTTTTAGGAATATGTTTAGCATGTGAGTAATATTAATCTTTCCACAGTGAAAAGAAGAGCTATTGATAACTACTAACGAAAATGGCAGTGTTCCCCTCATAAACAGGGTGGGGCAAAAGTAGGTTTATAGTTGTGAGTATGCGAAATACAAAATTCATTCTTGTATTACTATTTATTATTGTATTATTTTCCACATCAACAACTATAAACCAACTTTTTCCTCCACCATGTATTTCTGTTATTAAATTATATACTCAGCTGGGTAAATTTTGTTGCCTTTTAATTACAAAGGGTGATCTTTATCCTAACATAAGATGACTCATTTAATCTCTGAAAGCTTTTATAATAATATTTAAAATCACAAAAAATACCATGTTGAATTGTCTCTTGACTATTTAAATTATTGTATTTATTTATGTTTCCTTTAAATTAATCTGACCCAGGAGAACTAACCTTGTGCAGTGGAATCAGAACAAATGATTTAGATATATATGCTTCTAGGAGAAAGATAGTACTTCAATACTCAGATGTTCTATAATAATGCTTTTAGGAAAAGTAATGAGTTATTCTTTTTCTAAATTATTTTAATCCTTGCTCTTCCTGCGATTACTGCGATTGAGTTTCATTTAAGCTACATAGGATATGCAATCATATACGGGGCAAACTGCATCCTTTTTTTCCCCCTAAACTAAAAAATACCTGGATCTATGCAGTATGTATAAAATTTTGAATATTAATTCAAAATTAATGGAGTTAAACAGTTTAATAGGGCATAAGAACCTGTAGACTTTTATAGCATAAAGAATGCATTTTAGGCGCTTATAATTTTGGGGCCTAATAGACTAATAATTAGCCTAGCTCTGATTCTTTTTCTTTCTTTTTTTTGCAATGATGCCCTGATAAAATTACTTCCTGACCTTGGCTTATAGTTAATAATTAATTAACAGTTCTTTATTTTTATTTCAGTAAAGATAACAGGGGAAAAAAACAATGTTAGGGCAATAAAGATATATTGACCTACTTTAATGTTTTGGTAGATATTCACTGTATGTAGGACCAGCAACATAATTTTAAGTGGGTACATAGATATTCATGCTCATTAAGCTAGCGCTGTTTCTATGGGCTATAACACTGATGGCATTCACTAGGCAGCTGAGCAGGTAAAGTTTATTCACAGTGATTAAACCAGTAAACTCAGGCTAAGTTCTCCTACAAGAATAAATAAATTGCAAAACCAACTACTTCCTTAAATACCCTATTTAATACCAGGGTAGGACACTGATACTCTGGATAAATGTGGCTGTATTTTCTTTGACTTTTGCAATTATATTATAAATACCATGCAGCCACATTGCACCCATACATAATTAACACCACAAGATAATTAATTACCATCTTATAAATTTCACGCTAATATTATTGAGATTATAGCCACTATCATTTGCAGAGTATGTGCAATTTGTAGGAAGAAAAATCATATAAACATGTTTGTAAAAGATAAAACATGTTTAATCTTAATTTTAATACCTAATTTATTTTGAAGACTAGTAATAGTATAATAACATAATATTTGCCACTACTTTGTACTTAGTATATCCCAGACACTGTATAAATTATATTCTTCACACTACTTCCTTTAATAATACCTATGAGCTAACTATCATTATTCTTACTTGAAGATGAGTAAACTAACCCTCCGATGGGTGAATTAAAGTTATCTAAAGTCATGCAGCGAGTAGGTGATTGAGCCTGACTCCTGTTCTGTTGGACTCAGGGCTCAGTTCTCAACCTCTGTTCTCAAAGAAATTGTGGAGCATATTCACCTGCCTTTCTCTTCCTTTTGCTTCTGTTGGACGCATCATATCTGTTCAAGGGTCGGACCACATCTGAATATTCCATACAGCGAGAGTTGATGTTCCCAGGGAATTTCTTCTCTTGAGGATCCAGATACGGCCCCTTGTTTCTGCACTGACCAGGCAGAATTAAGGGTGCTACTTCTCAGTTTGACTTTTCTATGGTTTGACCAAGTAGGCAGTTTGTCATTGCAAGTCACCACCAATTATTCACAGAAGGGCAAAATTTAAAGTGTTCATCCCTATCATTTCCATTTGAGCCATCACTACATTCAGATATGCTAATTATGATCTTCCCAGGACAATGATGATAAGCTGTTCCGGTTGGTTCTCTAAATATTTGATTTTTTTCTAAACAATATTCCAATAGACATCAAGAGGGTTTTAATTCATCTTTGAAGATTCGTTTGTATAGCAATTGTCACACCTATCCCTGCAGAGAGGGTTTGGCTGCTTGCCTTCCAAGGGGAACTGAATCCTGCTGTCATATAACGTCAGCAGCGTCATTACTGAGGATACCAGGCTCCTGCTGGGAGACCATTGACTTTTTATTTTAACCGTTTTCCCCAAGATATATCAAATGTATTTGGCACTCCTTAATAAACCTCTTTTATTCACAATAATCCTTCCCCTCCTAAGGAAGACTGCATCTATAAAAGATTTGGTCATATACCAAATGTAATTTTTACAATTATAATTGCTGCCGAAACCAATTTGGCTCAGTGGTAGAGCGTCGGTCTGTGGACCGAACGGTCCCGGGTTTGATTCCGGTCAAGGGCATGTACATTGGTTGTGGGCACATCCCCGGTGCAGGGTGTGCAGGAGGCAGCTGGTCGATGTTCCTCTCTCATCAACGTTTCTAACTCTCTATCCCTCTCTCTTCCTCTCTGTAAAATATCAATAAAACATATATATTTTTAAAAATTATAATTGCTGTGAATATAAGCAATTTAAGAGAGAAAAACAAGTGCCTAGTGAATATTTAAGTGTTTTATATGACTTTGAAACCATTTCTAATTTCTGTGACTCTGCATAAAGGCGGTTGGGATGACTAACGAGCACTGAGTTTGGAAGACAATCAATAATTCACTCTCATCACTCATGTATCTATCTCTCTCTCCCTTACCCTCTCCCTTCCTCTCTAAAATCAATAAAAATATTCTTAAAAAATTATGATCTTGATGCTAAAGTGGAACTAAACAATAAAATATAAATTGTTAATTAAAATAAAAACAAATAAAAGTAAAATAACATATAAAAATGTTATATATGACATCTACACTAGCTACACTAATAAAAGAGTAAGATGCAAATTGACTGTACCTTTGCAATGCCCAACAACCAATCATGAGTGAGTAGGCAAATTAACCCAACAAAGATGGTGGACTAATTTGCATATACAGTCACCAAGTGGCTGGGGGCAGGGTGGGACGCACTGCCCCAGCCACCCCAGCCACTCCAGGCCTCTGGTCAGCATGGGAAGGTGGAATGGTGGCTTCAGGCCAGAGCGAAAAGGCAGCTCTGCCTGGAGCAAAGGCAGTGCTGGCAGCCAAGGGAAGGAAGGCCCATTCTTGCACGAATCTTTGTGCATTGGGCCTCTAATATTATATATAATATAAATGAAAATAAGAATGAAATAGAAAATAACAATACAATGTGCCCCTCCATTTTATTTATCAGAAACCTATTGAAGAAATTCTGAATGAGTCCTGAGTGATACTGAGTGGATAGAGCGATAAATTCAACACAGTCTCTCTTCGCAATGGAGCTCATACATTAAGCTAGTAATTATAATAAGAATGGCAAATGTTAGCAAAGGCAGAGCGATTTGAAAATGTAAGGAGCTCTCCAATCATTTCAAATTTAACACGAACATTTATGAAATGTGGAAGTAGGATTAATAGAAGAGTGCAATTTGAGCACATATGAGGGTTCAGGAAGCAAAAGCGCAGACAAATTGATACTTCTGAACATTCCAAGACAATGGCAATGCGATTTTAGTCATGTTCAGGGCAGGGGAGGACATTTTGAAAGGTTAGTTATACTACAAGATAGTAGAATGTTGAGTTGGCAGAACCGTTCTACAAGTTGCACTGATCTGCATGAAGGAAAATGAATGGACTGGGAGGAGTTGAAGAGGGTTGAAGCCCGAGGTGGAGAAGTTGTGGAAAGTGTGCTTGAAATGAGTCAGGTCTCTAGAAAACCATGCCAGTGACATCATGCCTCCTGTAAGCTACCAAAACCCGGGCAGTGTCAAAAGCACTAACTCTTATCTCCTCTTAAAATTCCCACAATCCTGGTGACTGAAAAATCCTTCATCATTATTTTGTATTCGGTTTCTAATTTTATAGACATCATAGATATATTGAAAGGACTTTGTTTCAGTCATTGTCCTCCAGATAATCTAATAATTTTGATTATTTTATAAAATGCATAATATATAAAATATGTGTAATTTTAGAATACTTATAACATTATTATATGAATCATCCACACTTTTAGTGTTTCAGTGTTTGAAGAAACATCATGAAACTTATAAGTAGCTAAATAAATTGTTGCTTTTTGCTTAAACTAGGCAGTTGAAATGGTTATGAAAACTCATTCTAAACCAAGATTCCACAAAGAACTACTGAAATTGCACAATAAATATTGATTGGTGATTTTAAAAAAATCTGTAATTTTTGAGAAGCTGTGAAGAAGGGATAAAGTATTGGATAAGACTGATGTAATTATCTAGTTAATCTTTCATTACTTTGTTTATTCAATTTCAGGGAGACATTTAACACTCTTGTGTGTCAGGTGCTGTGCTATTCAGTAGGGACACAAAGTTTAAGAAATAAAAGACGTGAGCCCTGACCTCACAAATGCTCGCACTCTAGTTGGAGGTAAGAAGGACATGGGAGCAATTACACTGTAGTGTGGCAAATTTAATAAGCAAATTTCCCAGGTCAGGCGATAAGAGAATTACATATAATTAAGCCTTTTGACTGGGATAGGGTAGATGTCAAAAAGAAAATGATGCTGTATTTTAGACTTATTTTTGTTGTTAATTCAAGGACAAATTGCCTGTTGAGCATAGATATGCACAGAAAATTAGAAAGGTGCCTAACCATTTTTAAGTACCTTAGAAATCAAGTAGAAATGCAAGTCAGGTGATTCTCAAAAGTAGATCTGTAGCTTGTATAACAAAGTGCAAATAGTTTCAATTGACAAATCAGTGCCTACCAATCTTCAGTTGTGTGTTATAAAGCTGTGCACTTGACATGACTCATAAAGTATTTGTATTGATGACTTGGATGAACACATAAAACATAACTTTGGGAAATATAAAAAAGCTGGGAAGGGTGGTTAAAACATTGCATGTAGAATTAAAACAAAGACTAGAGATGCTAAGTCAAATGTAATAAGATAATTTAATTATCAGTAATAATTGTGAATTCTTGGAAAAATGAATTCAATAAATATGGAATTTGAAAGGCTATCTGTGACATCAGAACATAGACGGGACGTTTTGTTATGACAAAATGTAATTCAGGTACAAAAATAGACAATATACATTTAATTCTTATGGAACATTAACAGATGTGTAAGGCCATTTCTTTATGATAATAGTTACCATAGCTTGCTCTGATTTAGACTCAATTCACAGTATGTTCAGTTCTGGCAAGCACGGGAATACTTTTATTCGTTGTAATGTGGGTCATATTGGACTCAGAGACCACAGGTACCTAAAACATCAAGGAAGGCAAGAAAAGCAACTTAAAACACAAGCAGCAGAAGGGTGCAGACCAGTGGGTGAGGTACCCCAGCAGATAATCTATAGGCACAATGACAGATATCCTAGAAGGCAAACCAGGTGTGGTCTCAGCAAGTTTGAGCTACCACAGCAATAGGAGAAACTGCAGGCTCCAATTGGATCAAGTGGATTTTTACTCTAGAATCTAGAGTCTAGTATCAGGGGTGGGCAAACTTTTTGACTCGAGGGCCACAATGGGTTCTTAAACTGGACTGGAGGGCCGGAACAAAAGCATGGATGGAGTATTTGTGTGAACTAATATAAATTCAAAGTAAACATCATTACATAAAAGGGTACGGTCTTTTTTTAAATTTTTTATTTCAATAGTTTAGAACAGCCAAATGGGCTGGATCTGGCCCGCAGGCCGTAGTTTGCCCACGGCTGGTAGATGAATGACCCTACAAAGGAAATGAAATAAATGGCAAAATGGCACCCTCTGAAATGACTCAAGGAAGGAGAACAAGGCAAGATCCTGTTTTGTAAGGGCAATGGAACACAAGGGCAAGAAAAATGAAATGTGCATCTTGAACATTAAAGAAACGGCAATGGCCCTGATCCCAGAGAATCACAGTAGAATTCATAGCAATGCAGATTTCTTGGTTTCTGAAATGGATCCCTGATTCATGGGCAGGGTCAAGTCTACAGGTGACAGAGGCATTTTCCCATCTGGGAAAATAAGAATTACAGTGCTAATCAGGTCACATAAATAATTCAGTATTCCCTCAACTCCACCTCACAGTGGATTCATTTCCAGTGAAATACATTAATTGAATACTATCCTGTGAGTTGATCACTCTGCTAGATTTGGAGAATGTGAAAACAGACAAAGCCAGTTCTTTGACATAAAGAATTCATATTTCTATAGGTAATGGAGAGTCATTAAAGATTTTTTAAGGCCAGCAAACAATGGGCTTGGTTTTGGAATGATAACCAACAACAAATGGAAGGGTTTAATAACCTATTCATATGGTGCAGAAGTCTAGGCTGGTTTAAAACATTTGTTAAAATACATTGCACATGTAATATTTTTTATATGTATCTTTGTTGGAAAAATAGTTTATGGGGTATTTCAGAGAATATACCAAAATAATTTAAATCAGTTTCTAATTACATAAGTAATATATATTTTCTTTGCCCAAAACTTCTAGTCATACAAGTCACATTTTATGTGAAATTTAATTTTTTTAAATATGAAGCAGAATCTATATAAAGTATTTATAGATCGCACTTCTTGAGAAAAATGTTAAACAAGGCAAATAACCCTAAATTTAAAAATTGTTGAAATGAGTAGATTGTAAAGTGTTTACACTGCTGCCACAAGGTGGTGCCCTAGTGATAACTGTGGCCAGTGATATGTGTTCTTCCCACCTTTTCCCTGCATTTACATAATTATAGTATTATGTTTATAACCATATTCAGAATTTGAGGCTTTCTAAATCAGTGCAACTCTAATAGTGGACTGATTGTCTTCAGTAAATCAAATGTGTTGAGGAATCTGCCTCATTCTTTAACTGGTGTCTAATATTTCTTAGTGAAAAGATATTGTAATTCATTTAACAAGTCCCACATCATTGGTCATTTAGGTGTGTTACAATTGCTCACTAATGCAAATGATGGCATAAAAAAACATTCTTGAACAATTATCTTTGTATGCCTAGGAAGTGTGTCTATGGCAGGGGTGGGCAAACTTTTTGACTCGAGGGCCACAATGGGTTCTTAAACTGGGCCGGAGGGCCGGAACAAAAGCAACCTGACCATGCTGGCACTCTCATCTTGGGCTGCTGGTGAAGGAGCGGAGGGGAGAGCAAGAGACCCCTCCGCTCTTTTGGCTCCGAGGTAGCTGGATAGAACAGCTGAATGGGCAGGATCCGGCCCACAGGCCGTAGTTTGCCCACGGCTGGTCTAAAGTATATATTTTACCAGAAGAAATTTCTGATTCAAAGCAAATTAACCTTTTAAATTTTAATAAATGTGGCCCTAATTGTCCTATTCAACGGTTCTAACAACTTAAGCTCTAGCCAAACTCTATAAGGATGCTCAATTTCTCTCATTTCACCATGATGGAATGTTTTCTGTCTTTTAAAATATTGCCACCTGTTATAAAAATGGTGATGGTGGTATTATTCCTTCATTGATAGTAAGGTTGAATAGCTTTTAGAATTTTCGTGAGCTTTCATGTTTTTGTTCAGTGGTTTCTTCATATCATTTGCCCAGTTTTCCCCTTTTTTTAAGGGGTTGCATTTTTTTTTTCATTGTTCAGAACTTTTCATATGCTATGCATGTTAGTCATTAGATTGTTGTGTCTGTTGTTTTGTTTTTTCCTTAATCTGTCACTTATCTTTGAATTTTGATAATGGTGGCTTTTGTTGCAATTGAGTTTTAATACTTTTTGTGGTCAAACTTAACGATTTTTCTGTACAGCTTCTGGTTTTTGTTTTGTTTGGCTTTGAAAGAGTTTTCCAAAGTTTAAAATCTCTACATAGATATTTCTTTTATTTAACAGTAATGCCATTATATGAGGGTTTTTTTTTAACATGTAGTATTTTTGTACATGTGGAACTTACGTTTTTATGGATATCCAAATATCTGCACACAATGTATTGAATAGACATTTTGCTTCTCCAATGATTGGAATATTACCTTCATCATGTACCAATTCCAAACACACGTGATTCTGCGGCCAGATATTCTAAACTGTCCTACAGCTGACCAAATATTCATAGTTCCACACAAATAAATTCAACGGATCGCAGAATCATTCCCACTTCCAAGAAGCAGGAAAGAGAGCTCCTCGAAGAGTTAAGGGATTTGCATGAAGTCCCGTGACCATACTGGTGGCGGCTGGACCTGGGAACCCATTTTTCTTATTTCTTAGTCATCAATATTTTTTTCTGATTCTGCTGCACATTATGGCTTGAAGCCAACAGGAAGTAGGTTGCATTTACCCTCTTTTATGTGGACTCCTTTTCAGCAGCAGAAGAATCGTGCAGTAGGTCCCCATGCCAGAACGGGGGCACGTGTATAAACGGGAGGACCAGCTTCATCTGCGCCTGCCGGCACCCCTTCACCGGTCGCAACTGCACCATCAAGCAGGTGGATGAAAACGCGCTAGCTCCGGGTAAGACAGCGCCCGCCCCGGTGGGTTCATTCGGGGTCTCCTGCTAAACATTTTTATTTTTATTTATTTATTATTTATTTAAAATATATTTTATTGATTTTTTCACAGAGAGAAAGGGAGAGGGATAGAAAGCTAGAAACATCGATGAGAGAGAAACATCGACCAGCTGCCTCCTGTAAATTCCCAACTGGGGATGTGCCCACAACCAAGGTATATGCCCTTGACTGGAATCGAACCCTGGACCCTTGAGTCCGCAGACTGACGCTCTATCCACTGAGCCAAACCGGTTTCGGCTGCAGAACATTTTTAGAAAGGTTTACGAAGGAACACTTTAGCCTCCTTCACCTGGCCTCATTTGAGGATTAATTCCTTTTACTTCGGAAACTTAATGAATACTGCATGTGATTTATATGTGGAAATGTCTTTTTTTTGTCAGATAAATTCATATTGATGTAGACTTTTTGAAATTTTCGATGTTGGTGTAATAGAAGCAACTTTTTTTTCCCCTCCTTGTGCATCCTAAAAGAAAATCTCCATCTCCTAAAACAAGGTGTTAAACAGTACACCTTTGGTTCCTATCAGACATGGCCATTTAAATGAGACTTTCAACAGCGTTTGTCACTGCAGCATATCTTCCGTGAAGGTCTAGCTAATAGTGCCTTTTGGTGAGGTTAGGACTAGCAGTACATGCTCAAATGTAGTAAGTAGCCCTAACTGGTTTAGCTCAGTGGATAGAGCTTTGGACTGCGGACTGAAGGATTGGTTCTAGGTTCAATTCTGGTCAAGGGCATGTACCCTTGACTCTTTTTTTTTTTTTTAATATATTTTATTGATTTTTTTTACAGAGAGAATGGTAGAGGGATAGAGAGCCAGAAACATTGATGAGAGAGAAACATCGACCAGCTGCCTCCTGCACACCCCTTACCGGGGATGTGCCCGCAACCAATATACATGCTCTTGACCAGAACTGAACCCGGGACCCTTCAGTCTGCAGACCGATGCTCTATCCACTCAGCCTAACTGGTTTCGGCTGTTTCTGATTCTTTAGCCCTCTCTCCTCCTCTCTGTAAAAAAAATCAATAAACTATATATATATTTTTTAAAATGTATTGAGTAGAATAAGATACCTTTTCTGTCTATTTACCTTTGTAATAATCGGTTGCTATAAATTTACTTGAAGAATGTGCCATTTCTGATTTCTTTTTACATCTAAAATGCATTCTCTTTAATGAGAGGAGGAAAAAAAGAACCACTTCAAAGCAGGCTTTTAATATGCTGCATAGTGAAGAGTTACATTTTTAAAGTCTATTTTTAAATCCCAGCCTTTGTTAGTACATGTGGCATTAATTACTTAGAAAATTCCTTTTGTCTACTTCTCTATCGTGGAATGACTTCATTTGGCTTTCGTTTAGCCTCTAGAAACTGTTTGACAAGGTGCTGGAAAAATTGTTTCTGCCTCGTGTCAGCTTCAGTGCCTTCAAGGAGCTTTAAAACATTCTGGCAAACCATAGTAATCACCGAGTGCTTTGAATTCTTTTATCCCCGGGGAGATCAAAGCAATATGCAAATTAATCTTTGGGGCATTTTTATGAGGGAGGTAGAATTTATTATCATTCCAGTTCTGTCCTGATCTAAAGGGGGAAACTGAGGCTCAGAGACACTGCTTTCAGGTAACTCAGCCACAAGAAGAGACAGGCATCCAGACACCCCCACCCCCCCAAGCTGCCCTTGTTAAATACAATGAATGACCTTTTACTTCTGCTAATCCCTTTTTTGTAACTGAGACAAATGATAAAAGATATGAGGAAAGGCGAAATGAGGTAGAAACATAAAAATTAACTCTTTCCATTTATTTCCTTTTACAGATTTTTCCAAAGGGTCTTACCGATACGCACCGATGGTGGCATTTTTCGCATCTCATACCTATGGAATGACTACGCCTGGTCCTATCCTGTTTAATAATTTGGAGGTCAATTACGGGTCTTCATACACCCCAAGAACTGGAAAGTTCAGAATTCCATATCTAGGGGTCTATGTCTTCAAGTACACCATTGAGTCATTCAGTGCGCATCTCACTGGATTTTTGGTGGTTGATGGGAGAGACAAGCTTACATTTGAATCCGAAAATATTAACAGTGACGTACATTGCGATAGGGTTTTGACGGGGGATGCCTTGCTGGAATTGAATTATGGGCAGGAAGTGTGGCTGCGACTTGTAAAAGGAACCATTCCAGCCAAATTTCCTCCAGCGACTACCTTTAGTGGTTACCTGCTCTACCGAACATAAACTAGCCTGAAGGGCAGACTCTCACCCCGACTGAGAAGCAGCCAGTGTTTTTATTTACCTTTGCATACACATCTGCTGTTTCTAGTTTTTCCATTTAACATGAAAATTAGCTCCTTTTTAAATGTAAGACTGAGTTTGTTTATTTCACAAAATTACTTGAGTATTTTTTAGATAACCTGAATATGGTTCTTGCTCCTAAAGAGATTTAGTATAACAGAAAATAAAGTGGATGTATTAGCATAACTATTTTTTTCTCTCATGTGAAGTCATTTCAGTGTCAAGTAATATAAGATGGTAATCACTCCATATTGTCTGTCACAGTAGTCTTTCCAAAAAAGAACCCAAAAACATTAACTGTGTTATTCTCTGTATATATATAAATTCAAATAAATTACTCTAAGATTGAAAAGTGTTCTTTTTAATTTTGATATTTACTATTTAGTGTTAAGTTGATCAGTCTTATATTTCAAAATTTTCATTTGTAATCAAAATTAAGCAAGTTGAATTTGACCCTTGAAATATGATTAACTATATCCTCTTTCTATAATTAGAGTATCCTATATAGTAAAAGCCTAGGTGGCAGCACATGCAACACCATCACAAGATGGCCACCACAAGATGGCTGGCAGGGGAGGGCAGTTGTAGATGATCAGGCCAGCAGGAGAGGGCAGTTGGAGGCAACCAGGCCAGCAGGGGAAGGAAGTTAGGGGCAACCAGGATAGCAGGGGAGGGCAGTTGGGGGCCATCAGGCCAGCAGGGAAGCAGGTAGGTATCAATCAGGCTGGCATGAGAGCAGTTGGGGGGGGGGGTGATCGGGCTGGCAGGCAGAAGCAGTTAGGGGCAATCAGGCAGGCAGGTGAGTGTTTAGGAGCCAGCAGTCCTGGATTGTGAGAGGAATGTCCAACTACGGGTTTAGAGCCGATGCCACAGGGATCAGGCCTAAAATGGCAGTCGAACATCCCCCAAAGGGTCCCAGATTGGAGAGGGTACAGGCCAGGCTGAGGGGCAACCCCTACCCCTGTGCATGAATTTCATGCGCTGGGGCACTAGTAAAGTAATAATTGACAACTATTTGAACATTTACACCCAAGCCTAAGCATATGTAAGTGGATCTTTTACTTGTTTCCACTATGCAATCCCTACAGGGGGAAATAAAATCTCTTAGATTTGTCCTTCTGCACCAGCACATTCAGACCTGTCTGGAACGTTACCTATACGAGGTACAAAATACTTGGAAGTAATGCTATGATTTATGGGGTGCTCACTATGGCCTGATTCTCTTCTAAGAAACTTATATGTGATGTCCCCTTGATCTCCCACAAGTACTCTCATAAGGTGGGTATTACTGTCATTTTTATAGTTGAAGAAACTGAGACAGAGAGAGATTAATAAAAGACCGATTTCCACAACTCCTACAGACTGAGGCTATATCTTCCCTAGTACACACATCTATCCTTTTCTTATACTGCCTCTAACAGAAAAAAAACACAATTTATTTACTAATCCCTTATCAGAGGTCATTGAGATTATCTCCAGTGTTTTATTATAAAAATATTGTTGTAGTGAACACCCTTAAAATAACTTCCTACATATTTGACAAAGTATTTCTGAAGAATTGATTCCTACAGGAAAGAGTAAAAATAATGAAAAATGTTTGGTATGCGAGCATTTTTCATGAACTAATTTATTTAATGCTTCTACGAATTACATATTAAACCTATGAGGTACATGCTACATGTTATTGTCTGCTTTCCACATATGAGAAATAGACATAAAGAGTAAGTAATTATTTAATATTAGAGAAAATTATGGATAATTTCTTGAACAAGTAATAAGCATATATTTTTATTTTGATAGGTACTATCAAAATGCCCTCAAAAAGATTCCTACCGCCGAAACCGGTTTGGCTCAGTGGATAGAGCATCAGCCTGCAGACTGAAAGGTCTCAGGTTCGATTCCAGCCAAGGGCATGTACCTTGGTTGAGGGCACATCCCCAGTAGGGGGTGTGCAAGAGGCAGCTGATTGATGATTCTCTCTCATGGATGTTTCTAACTCTCTGTCCCTCTCTTTTCCCCTCTGTTAAAAATTAATAAAATACATTTTTTAAAAAAGATTTCTATCAACCCATAGTTCCATTTCGTTCATGTAAAGTAGTACTCTTCATCCCCTACATATCCTCATCAAAACTTGCATTTTTTAAATGCTACCAATCTTGAAAGTGAACATAGTATTTTCTTATAAGCAGATATTTGAAATTTAAAAAATATATATATTTTATTGATTTTTTACAGAGAGGAAGAGAGAGGGATAGAGAGTCAGAAACATCGATGAGAGAGAATCATCGATCAGCTGCCTCTTACACACCCCCTATTGGAGGTGTGCCTGCAACCAAGGTACATGCCCTTGACCGGAATCGAACCTGGGACCTTTCAGTCCGCAGGCCGACACTCTATCCACTGAGCCAAACCAGTTTCGGCTGAAATTTTTTTAAATTTGCTGCAACTTGAAAGCAGATGTCTAAAGACTTGTACACAATATGTAGTCCTATATGTAATATTTAAACAATAAAGAATTTAAAATTTGAAAAGAGACTTGTACACAAATATTCGTAGAAGCTTTATTTGTAATAGCTAAAAATTAGGTACCATTCACATCTCCACCAACAAATGAACAGTTAACCAAACTCTGGTTTATTCATAGAGTTGAGCAGTGATTTTTTTTTTCTTTTTCAAATTTTATTTGGTTTTTAATACATTTAAAAATTTTTATTTTATTGGTTCCAGAGAGGGCAAAAGGGAAAGAGAGAGAAAAGGACATTGATGTGAGAGAGATCCATTGATCAGTTGCCTCCTATACTAGGGATTGAATCCACAATCTAGGTACTATGTGCCCTGCCCAGAAATCAAACCTGTGATGGAAGACACTCTAACCAACTGAGCAACACCAGCCAGGGCTGAAAGCAGAGATTCTCAACGGGTGTGCCACATCACTCATGCAGGTGTGCTGCAAGAATTTTTTAAAACATGCAATGCCTAACTATTTCATCAGGGGCCCTGACCTCTTTTCCCTATGATTGTCAAGTTTAAAAATGACAACAGCCAACAAAACAATAGCTGTTCAGTGTGAATGAATCAAAATTATGCCTATTTTTTTTTGTCTGATCAGCAAAAAAAATAACATATTTCTGGGTATGTGTGCCACAGAATTTTAGTCATTTGTGTATTTCTTCCACGAGATCAAAAGGTTGAAAATTGCTGGAGTAGAGGACTTCCAAGCAATCAAGAGGAATAAACACCCTACAACACATAGGAAACGCGTAATCACTGCGCGAGATTTCAAACTGCAGCCTGACAAACCTTAGCCACCACTGCAGGCAAGTGTGAGATGAGCATTAACAATTTTTTTTTATATATACAATTGACATAAAACATTGTAGACAGTGCCTGGGAAGGCACATGGGCATTCTTTAATTATTGTCAGCTGAACCCAAGGCGACAGGCAAAGCCACGCCCTGGGAACACATTTACCAAAAAGGCGGGTGTGTTATCGGCACTGACTCTTACCTTTGCCCAGGTGTCCCACAGTGGGTTTTGATATGTAAATCCAGTCAAGCACCAGGAATGCCCAGGCCTACTCAAGAATTCAAATAATCTCCTTTTGTCTTGACCTTTTGGTGAAACTTCCTGGTATTTGGGATATAAAATAAACTCTCTGGATTGGCTCTGGGTCTCAGAAGAGGAAGGTGATCCCACCCGGTCCCAGCTTTTTTCTTCTATCTCTGTGTCCTGTTTCTTTTATTTCTCAATCCCCAGCCTCCCCTACTCAGGAACTGGACCCGCTCTCTACGGTATCTGCGCTGGACAAGGAAAGAGAGAAATACCTTAAAAACATTGTATTCGTTTTCAGTGTACTATGTGACAATTTGATATACGTACATATTTTGAAATGATCATGTAGGACCCCAAGATTGAGGAATTGACTTTCCCCACTGCCTGTTCCAGGATGTGACCTTTACGGTTAAAGATTAGACAGGGAGGAGGTCAGTTCTTTATGGTTGAAGATTAGGCAAGAATGAAATCAGTCCCCAGAAACTCCCTACCCTGAGGACTTAACCCCACCTGCGTGTGGTGTTTATTTTCTTGTTCTCTTCTTCCCCCTCCTTGTGTAACCCCACCTGCGTGTGGTGTTTATTTCCTTGTTCCCTTCTTCCCCCTCCATGTGTAACCCCACCTGCGTGTGGTCTTTGCCTTTATAAACTCATGTTCTGCAGTTACTCGGCGCTCCAGCCAGCCAGCATTTCCTTCGGGTTGCTGTCTGCCTGAGAGACCCTGTGCTGCGCTTGTAATAAATCCTCATGCTTTTTGTATCAAGTTTCGGTCTCGGCGTTTGACATGGGGTCGTCGCCCCCTCCGTCGGACTCACCGGGGGTCTTGGGACCTTACAATCACTACAATAAGTTTAGTTGAAAACCATCGCCTCACATAGTTATATTTTTCTTGTAATGAGAACTTGTAAGATCTATTCTCTTAGCAATGTTCAAATATACCATAGAGTAGTGCCATGTTTATAATTACCCATCAGAATGTCTTATATTGAGCCAAAATAGCAAGGCGTTAATACCCCAGCCTCACTCTGTAGACTCAAGCAGCCAGGGATGTTGTAAGCTGCATGCTGATAAGTGTAGGCTGAGTGACTGACATTTGGGGTAAATGTCCTATTTTCAAAATATTTGGCAAGTTTTGATAGTTTCTGTAGTCCCTGCTTAAAGCTGATCACAATTAAAAATGTTTTTCATTTTATTTCTTCAAAGACTCATAGAATAAATAGAATTTTTGTCTTACAAATATACATTTCAACATAGATTCCAGTGATTTCAATGTACTGCCTTTTTCTTTAATATTAGCACAACATAAGGAAGTAAATGATTTGACAATATTTGTCACTGCCATGCACAATTTAGTTAATTGATTTTGTAATTAGATATAAACATTTAGCATTAAATGATGCTTTGGTATTTGAAATTTTAATTATTTATATTATTTCATAAGTATTTGTAAAAATACACAAATGACAAGTCGCCTCTAATAACTAAGAGGCTTTTTTTCCCAATTGAATCAGGAGAGAGAGAGAGAGAGAGAGAGAGAGAGAGAGAGAGAGAGAGAGAGAAAAGAGAGAGAAAAAGAGAGGAACATTGATTTGTGAGAGCAATATCCATCATTTGTCTCCCATATGTATCCAGGAATCAAACTCAGTACCCTTAGTAGCACAGCACTTGTATTGTGCAGGAGTGGTTTCAAGAACATGAGGCAGACTTTACCTTCCTTAGGTGGCCCCCCACAATCACCAGATCTCAATCCAATTGAGCATTTGTGGGACAAAGTTCAAAGAGTCATCAGGCAGCTGGTTCCACAACCATCAAATCCCACAGAACTGGACAATGCTATTCATCAGGCAGGGTGTCAGATTCCTCGCATCACCTTTCAACATCTCATGGAGTCAATGCCAAGAAGAATTACTGCAGTATTGAAGGCAAAAGATGACCCAACGAAGTACCGATGGGGTGGTCATAATAATCTGGCCACTCTATATATTTTAGAGGCCCAGTGCATGAATTCGTGCATGGGTGGGGTCCAGCCAACCTGGCCAGGGAGAGGGGACATGGGTAGTTGGCTGGCCTGCCTGCTGATCAAACTTCTGGTCAAAGGGACAATTTCCACATTAGCTTTTTATTATATAGAACATACACTGAGTGGCCAGATTATTATATGTTCAGTGATCATAGTAATCTGGCCACTCAGTGTACATAATACTCTGGGCCCCGATGCACAAAATTCGTGCAAGAGGCTTGGCCCTCACAGCCCCAGCTTTGTCCAGAAGGTCGTCTGGAAGGTTGTCCAGATGGTCATTTCATTATTTGGCCATATTATGTTTTTATTATTATAGATATATAATGTATATAATATACAGTATCATATATTATACTAGAGGCCCAGTGCATGACATTCATGCTCTGGGGGGTGTATATTCCTCAGTGTGTCCTGCCACCCTCAGTGTGACCTTTGCCCTTTAGCAGTAGGGAACCCTTGGGGGATTCCCGTCCCTCAGTCGGATATCCTTAGTGCTGCCTCAGAGGCAAGAGAGGCTCCCGCCACTGCTGTTGCACTCCCAGCTGTCAGACTGGCTTGTGGTTGAGCGGTGCTCCCCTATGAGAATGCACTGGCCACCAGAGGGAAGCTCCTGCATTGAGCGTCTGCCCCTGGTGGTCAGTGTGCATCATAGTGACCAGTCATTCTGCCGTTCAGTTGATTTGCATATTATCCTTTTATTATATAGGATGATATAAACAAGGTTTTTTTTATGTACTTTTAATTCAAGTATGAAGAAAATGAATAGACAACTTGGTACCTTTTTAAAAAATGTAATAGTTTCTTTTTGTCAACTTTTTCACATTAGAAACTAATTGAGTAATATTCTTTGTCTTTATTAAAGGCGATTTTTCTTTGATAATTTATCTTAATAGTCAAAGCTGTTTGCCTGTCCTCTATCCTTGCTGCACACCTGTGGGACACATAAAGCAGAAATGATAGGCCCACTCTTCTCAGAATGTTGGGGTGATTTCCTCCGTTAAAGGCAGAGATGTGTGCTGCCCCAGTGATTTCAAACCCAGGGTTTCGTCAGTGAGCTGAGGCGTGTTATAAAGCACCTTCCCCTGAGAGCTGTTACCACAGCTCAGTGAGAATCTTCAATAAGCTAGCCTGCGTTTGTTGTTAGGGAAAACAATCACAAAGTCGTGTTCATCTCTCTGCACTGGCCTCCTAATTAAAGAGTCTCAAAACTCTGGAAAAAGTCCAGAAATTTTTTATTACATTTATTCATGGATTGCTTCATAAATTATCAAAGCCCAGGCCTGAGTCAAACATTTTCCAGATACCAAGTGTTTAATGAGTAAGAATACCAGTCTAGAACAGATCCTGGTTATAACGTGATTTCCTATTAGTAGTTAGATTCAGGTAGCTATTTATATCAACCCCATTGAAAATCACAGTGAAAATGCTACATGGCACAACCTAGAAGTCAGTGTGTGTGTGTGTGTGTGTGTGTGTGTGTGTGTGTGTGTGTTTCAGTATATTTTCATTGTGTTTGAATCTAAATTAAAAATAATTGGATTCACTTATTTAAATGTTCTATGTCTTTGATTAAAATAAATATTGTATTAAGTCCACTCAAGAGTGAAAGCACTATATGACAGACACAATTGAGGAGTTCATATTCTTACAAATGCTATTCTGCTTTGCTTACTTTAGCAACTAAAAAGAAATTAGCTCCCTAGATTCTTTTTCCATAGTACAGACAATTACAGGTAGTTTCCAAATTGTTTTTGTTATTTACTTCCCCTCATTTACCTTGCTGTTGTCATTATCACAAAAGCATTAATTGTGCAGAATATGCATAAAGAGGACCACATGTCTATTTTATAACCTACATGAAATTTGTGAATTAGTAATGCCAGCAATTTGCTAGAAGAGATATGTAGGAAAATTCATTTATTTGCATTACCTAACCATTTCCAAAAGTGATTTGATGTGGTAAGATGGATAATCTCATATAATAAAAGGTTAATATGAAAATAGACCAAACGGCAGAACAACCAACCGAACCACTGATTGCTATGATGTGTGCTGACCACCAGGGGGTATGTGCAGAACATGGTGGGTATTGGCCATGGTGGGATGGTGGAGCAGGTGATGGGGGGCAAGGGGGTCACCAGACCAAAGTGGGGTGCCAGTTGCTGTCATTGAGGCAAGCCTCTGGTGGTTTCTGAAAATTATTTGCTCCTACATGCTGAGCTCCTGCCTAGTGTTCACTCCTGTTGCCAGTGCTAATCCCACTTGTACCCACAGCCAGCACCAGAGCCACAGCTGGCACTTGCTGCTGGTGCCCGGCATCAGTCCTGATCACTTGGCACCATCAGCTGATGCAAGTGGCAGCTGCAGGCCCTGATCACCCCTGAGGGCTTCTCTACCTCCCCTTGCTCCTGAGGGGTAGTGGAGACAGCAGCTGTTGCTCACACCCGCTGCTGGAGTCAGCCCCAATCACTCCATGCCTTCAGCGGGTGGGAGCAGTGGCAGTGGGAACAGGGCTGCCAGCAGACAAGGGACTAGGGATAGGCCAGGACCCGCCCCTGTGCCCACCACAGCCCTATGGCCCATAGTTCCTCTCAAGGTGCATGAATTCGTGCACTGGGCCCCTAGTTAAAGATATAAAAACAATATTAAACTTTGGCAAAGACAGTTGCTACTTATACACCAAATATATACCATGAACATGTGCTCTTTTTTTTTAATCCTAATTTTGCAGATATATTTATGTGCATTAATTTTCATGATCTGTCACAAAGTGATCTGCTGGTAAACAAAGAATAACGGACAGAGAGGCCATCCATCGTCTCAAACCCTCCCCCCCTTTTAATTCCCCACTGTACTTTGTTTCTTATGGTGCCATTGTAGATTTTCTATTTAAAGAACTTGTTTAGATCTTTTTAATCCTGCTGAGAAGGCAGCTAAATATTATGGAAATTATTCTGTAGATGAAGTTTAAAAGGCCCTCCAGAGATTGCATGTCTTTTTAATGTGACTTTCATTGCCCTTTCCGAATCCTGTTGTGAAATTTTTTGAATCATGATTCTGTTTCACAAGCACTGACTCTATTTTGTGTACATGGTAGGCACACTGATGGGCCATCGGTGGGTGTTAGCCTGTCACAGAGATCTGTGTTAAGAGCAAACGGGGAACTCTGCTGCGTACAAGGAGTGAAAGCAGTAAACAAAGGCCATCCCTGCACTTCTGCTTCGTTTTGCCTTCTCTCTTCCCACATGGGTCTTTATAAAATTTCAGAGTACGTATCAGAGGCACATTCTTTTGGTTTTCCCTTCCTGTCATACAAGATTAGAATGGAAACATTTCAGGGTGAATAGAAAGATATTCTGGCCGAAACCGGTTTGGCTCAGTGGAGAGAGCGTCGGCCTGCGGACTGAAAGGTCCCAGGTTCGATTCCGGTCAAGGGCATGTACCTTGGTTGCAGGCACCTCCCCAGTGAGGGGTGTGCAGGAGGCCGCTGATCGATGATTCTCTCTCATCGATGTTTCTAACTCTCTATCCCTCTCTCTTCCTCTCTGTAAGAAATCAATAAAATATATTTTAAAAAGAAGATATTCCGGGAGGTATATGTCAAGGACAATTCTGTGTTTTGCCCACCTCCC
This sequence comes from Vespertilio murinus, assembly GCA_963924515.1. Lineage (NCBI taxonomy): Eukaryota > Metazoa > Chordata > Mammalia > Chiroptera > Vespertilionidae > Vespertilio > Vespertilio murinus. Next base: position 54,965,790 of record OZ004704.1, read on the forward strand.
CCCAACACACACACACACACACACACACACACACACTTTACATTTTACATTGGCCTCTCGGTACACCTTCCCTGTGCTCCTCCACAACTTCCCTCTCGGCCTGCTGTCATTTACCCAGGAATCCAGACCATTCCCTGTGCAGACAAGTGGCATCTGCAGTGCCTGAGAACTAGCCAAGACCTAATTGCTTCTCCCCGGGTCCACTGGCAGGGCGCTCTCTTTCCCCCCAACACCCACTCCTTTTCTTTGGAAGCAAACCTCAAGGCAGGATTCACCTTCTCATTACCCAGCAGCTGATTCTTCACAGGAGCCTCTGCGTGTCAGCAGGAGAACGTCTGGCCTTGCAAGTGGAAGGAGAAGCCTTGGTCTTTTAACTTTAACGTTCCTGCTTCTCTTTCCCTGTTTCCCTCCTTCTCTTTCCCTTTCCCTTGCCCAACTCTTCCACTTCTTCCTTCTCTTTCTCCTCCTCTTTTCCCTCTTCTTTTTATTCCTTTAGTTTCTAACTGCCTGCATTTTCTCTTCTTATTTCTGCATTCCTCTTCCTTCACCTTGACTTTGTCTCTTTTGCTCTCTTATCTGTTCTCCTTCCTGCCCTCCATTTCTTACATGTTTCCACAAACTATCACTTGAAGAATGTTCCAAATATAAAATCCTATGGCTCTTTTTTCCTCTTTTATTTTGTTTTTATTATTTTTTTAAATATATTTCATTGATTTTTTTTTTTTTTAACAGAGAGGAGGAGAGAGTGATAAAGGGTTAGAAACATCGATGAGAGAAACATCAATCAGTTGCTTCCTGCACACCTCCTATTGGGGATGTGCCCATAAGCAAGGTACATGCCCTTGACCGGAATTGAACCTGGAACCTTTTCAGTCAGCAAGCCGATGCTCTATCCACTGAGCCAAACCTGTTAGGGCTTCCTCTTTTATTTTTTACCTCATATTTTCTAAGATAAAATAATAATGAAAAACACTGCCCAGAATGTACCATATTTTCAGTAATTTTCATTGTATATAGTACTGAATCTGGCCTAAATCGTATTTTTAATGAAAATATTATTGCTAATGTGCTGTTCAGTAGGATTTTCTAATTATCTGAATCAATTAAATTAAACTGCCACTGAGCAGTACATTTCAAAGAAGTAATTTAACATAATTATTTACAAATTGCTTCCAGTTTAAGCATAGATGACATTTTACTTATTTAGGTGAAATGCTTGTCATCTACAAAGAAATATCAAAGGATCAAAAAATACATTTTAAAATGACTGCGTCTATAAAAAATAATAGCCATCTTTATAATCAAATAATATGAAAACAATACACAACTAAATAAAATTATTTGTAATAAAGAATGGAGAAATACTTGGGATAAATTAGCCTCTTTAGAAAATGTCCCAGTCAAAAAATTTTTATCCTAAGTGTGAGAATCTATTGAACATGCAAACCTCGTATTATTGAAGATCAGTACCTTTCAATTGATGAAGATTAAGTATGATGAATTCTTGATTGTCTCAGGCGCAATCACATGTGCAGACAGAACATCTGTTACGGCCTCCCCTCTTGTTATTTTATTGCAAATTTACCATCTATTGCAATTAAAGCAACATGATTAAAATTATAGACATTTTGAATAAAGGGTAATTTATAGACCTTTAATCAAACCTATTTTTGCAAATGACTAAATTTTTTTTTTAAAAGAAAAGATTTCTGAAACCCTATATATTGCATTTTATTATAATAAAACACTGGCATTCAGTATCTACATTCAGGTATTGCTACTGCAGTGAAGAAAAAGAAAATGAACCCTAGACTCAGAAACCTACAATACCACTTAGTTGACATATTTATTAAAACTGTTCACAAGGACTTAACCTTATCTTTGTTATTTTCAGTATTCACAAGGTCCAGCCAAATGGACAGAATATAGTAAACTTTATTTAGTATTTGTTTACTAGTGCTTGCCCCTGATGTATGAGTGAAGTGTTCGTAAAGACATGTTTTAACTGTGAACAGATATACCGTTTGCCGGTGAAAGTAACTAAAATTGCATCCAAGGGAATGATGCCATAAATTACTGCACTATCTATACACACAGGTGTGTGAAATAACAAGGGTAATATTCATTTGTAAAAACAACCCCCCTCATATTACTGGGTTCCCTGTAACCATCTGTCTATTCATGTAACCCTTAAATTAAATCCATGGACCTGATCAACATCAAGTAGAAAGCTACCGGGATCATGTGTGAAGTATACTTTGACCATGGGCATGTTGCTAAAAATTCTGATACCATTATTTATTTACCTTACATCTATTTCTCTAACCAGAATTAGCCAGAGAGTTAGGTGCCAAGATAACAATGTTTTAAAGGACTTGTTAACAAGGCTGACATCAGTTGTCAGTTGGTGTTCACAAGTATTTTACAATGACAGGTAGTCTATGAAGGGTAGATGATCTTATAGCAAATCACCCATCCAGTCTGTTAATATCGTTTCTGGTAAAAGTGTTCTTGAGAAAGATGAATTGTTAACAGATATGTAATATAAATGGCATATTTAAGAGTTCCAGGAACTAACTTCAAGGGAAGCTGGGTCTAACAACGAGACATTCCAGCTCCGGGAGACTTGATGGCTTTCAAACATAAAAACCAGACCTCTGCTTGACCAGTTTCAAGATGATCATTGGAATAGACTGTACTGGCTGACACATAAAGACTTTCCAACCCCCTCCCCTGACTTCTTTGTTCTGCTTTTCCTCTACCTCCTAATAAAAACCCCTACCTGCACTGAGATGTTAAGATGGAATTTAGGACAGAGTTGGCCATCTCCTTGGGCTGCCAGCACCCAAATAAACCATATTTTCTTACATCAGCACCTGTCTATTAAGTATTGTCTTTTGTGTAGCAGGCAGCCAAACCTGAGTTTGGTATCATTAGGGGATGAGTTCAAATTCCGTCACAAATTATTTGACTTTAACTTTTCTGTGCTTCGTTTTCTTGATCTGTAAACAGGCGTAAAAATTGTTCCTACTTAGTATTAGGATTCTTATTGGATTAAATATGACAATGCATGTAAAACATTAAATACCATGTTTAGGACTTACCAATTATTCAATGATTGGCTAGTGCTATTAACGCTAGAAAGAAGATTGTAAAGGGGAACACACAGAAAAGAAGAGGAGACAATTAACAAACTCTCAATAACTGCTTATTGTTGGATTTGAGTTTTAACAAAGAAAAAAAGGAGGCAATAAAATGAACTGAATTAGGAGAGCAAGAAAGTTTATGAAATTGATAGTGAAACCAAGGGTTCTTCAATTAAATCCTAGCTCTATGAATCATCTCCATCCATGTCTCTCTCTTTCTCTCTCTCTCTCTCTCTCTCTCTCTCTCTCTCTTTCTCTCTCTCTCTCTCTCCCCCCACCCCTTAGATATATACAGCCTTTCCCCTGAGTAATCGGCAACCCCCAGGTAGCAGAAGACAATAGCTGGGACCCAACCAGTGGTCTCAAGGTTTGGACCTCTGGCAGGTTAAAGATAACATCTTGACCTAAGTTATGTGTGGGCTCCTGAGTATAAAGTGAAATCTACCTCCTGGCTACCTTCCCCTGAGACCAGACAGAGGGGTGCAGGAGCAGACCTCAGAGATATACCCAAGACCTGAAGAATTGATTAATTACCCTTATCCATCAGCTCCCAACACAGCTCTGAAACCCTAACCGGTGGTGTCTTGTGATACTGCCCAGCATAGTCTGTACCTACCTGCCATGTGGGAGTCAAGGAGGCACGAGCTTGCCTGTACTCCGGATTGGCCAATTCTGTAATAAACCCTTCTTTTCTGAAAACTCCTGCTTGTGTTCTTTTAGCCAGTGCACACAGACAGACATTGGGGCTTAGAAACAATAGGACAAAAGATATCATATTGTCAGAATAAACCTGCACAGCACCATCGGACAGATAAAAAAAACTGAGAGAAAAACATAGATAAAAAGATAGTCTTGCACACTGGAATGCATACTTCTCAAATGAAACATATCTTTAGCCTGAAGTAACACATTCATATTTGGGGAAAAGACATAGGAAATGAGGATGTATAAAGAAGAAAATGAAACAAGAAACTATTTGTTGAACTTCAGATGATATATTAATTATTCACTTTTCTTTATATTCACTGACACAAAACTTGCCAGGGTATAAAGAAGGATTTGGGGGGGGGGGGGGGGGACTGCCGGGATAAAAAATAATTTCTCACATAAATAAATTTTTAAATCTATTTTAGCCTGATTATTGCCTTTGAAAACTCACTTTTACTGTAGTATTCATAGAGTCTTCAGGTATTATATTAGCCATCCATGTCAAAATAACATGTCACATAGAATAGGTAGAAGTTAAACTTATAGAACTTCATAAGCTGTTCTAATGTATCAAAATTTCATGAAAATGAAGTAAATCATTTTATATCGCTAAAAATGTGTGATTCAGTAGCAGTAAGATGCTTCCTAAAACTTGATTGATCTTTTAACATAAGAACATTCAAATGTTAGATTAAATATATTCTTCCTCCACCCTGGCACACTGGAAAAGACACTAAAGAGAAAGCAGTGTTACTAAATGGTTTTACTTAAGAGTTGAAATGCATAGAGGTTATAAGCAAAACTGTTTTGCTCAAAACCTGAATGTGATACTCAGTTTTATTTTCTGTAAAAATAGTAATACTATTAATATCTACCTCAGAGGTTTGTTGCAGGGATTACATTAATTAATAGACATAGATAATTTAGGATAGTAGTTGGTACATCAATACTTTTGAAGTATTCACTATTGGTATTTCTGGCATTCTTAACTTCAAGATTATAACAACAAATATTTGACAATCTAAAGGTTAAAAAATGCTGCAAACTTTTAGGGTATCAGTACAATGTTGCTCAGAACTGTATACTTCAATATATCATCTAACAAAATATTTGTTCCTAATCTCAAACATTTTGCTTGAAACAAAGATTTTGCGATTCTTACAAAATCTCCCTTGAAACAATATAAAGACAATGCCACTAGGATCATTTTCTTAAAAATCCCTTTAGTAAGCCAATGTAGAACAGAAGCATTCAGACACTAAAATGAATTCCCCAGTCATGATTTCCATCTATCTCTTTCTTTTCTGAAGCTTTTTCATACATGAAGCTCTCTTTGTGGTACAGGTGAATCACAGATTTAAAACACAATCCTATGGATTTCTGCATACTTAATTTACGTAACTTTCAAGCACAAGGACAGAAAATATCTGGTTTTAGAGTGGTTAAATTCACTTGTAATGTCTTGATATACAGTATATATTTAGTCTTTATTTTCCGCATCTGGAACAGAGCCCTTAAGACTCTTATAAATTCCTAAATGGTGAAGGTGGGAGGAGTGCCTTTTGTTATTTATAAACCCCTTTCAATCCTGCCAGAGTTTATGTTAATTACATGGCTTTTGGCTAGAGTTCCAGGCTCTGGGCTGGCTGCCAGATGAACCAGCCACGTGATTAGAGGGTTGGAACGATCAGCGCCACCTGCTGGACATCCAGGGAAGGAAGGGGAGGAGGTGAAAATTAAGCTAATCTCTCTAATGGCCAAAGATAAAACAATCATGCCTAGAAAAATGGAACCTCCCTAAAAACCTTTAGTGAAGGAATTTGAAGAGCTGCAGGGTTGTGGAACATGTTCCTGTGCAGGAGGAGGGTGGACCCAGAAGCTTCTGTGCTGGGGACCTTTCTATTCCTCTCACCGTATGTACCTCTTCATTGGGCTTTTATCTGCATCCTTTGTAATAAAATGCTAATAGCAACTAGAGGGTTTCTCCCTCCCCCCCACCCCCACCCCTGAGTTCTGTGAACCAACCATCAAACCTGAGGAGATGTCATGGAAATCCCCAGTTTGTAGACAAGTTGGACAGAGTGTTCATATCCTGTGGACCTACTACTTGTGATTGACATCCAAATTGTGTGTGTTATGGGTGTGTGGTTGGGGGGTAGGGTGGGAGGGGGTTGTGGCACTGAGCTCTTTACCTGCGAGTCTTCCCTAATGTTACCAAACTCAATGGGTTTGATGCCTGGGCACTCTATTCAATAAGATGTGGTTGTTTCAGGGCAATTTTATTTACTTGCAGCAAGTAGAGGAGACAAGATTTTTATCCAAAGCTCTGCCTCCTCAGGGAAGCAGGCTTAGTCTTTGTTTTAAACACAGTTTTTTTTCAATTACATGTTGACTTCTTTGTGATTGGCTACTTCCATCTACTTGAGCTCCTGTTACTCATCCTATTTATTGCTGAATCTGCAGATAAATGAATATTTTAACATTTAACAAGAAATAACATTTAGAACTGCCAGCCTTGAAGACCCTTGTGCTATCTAACACTAGCTCTGGGTAGCTAATGAATTAAATTGTAAGACACCCAATCTGTGTCCACAGAGCATTGAAAATTTGTTTACTTGGTGTGGAAAACCCACACACTGAATGTTAGATGTATTCTATACAGGTAGGAAACAAATCATAGCAGTATACTTTGAAGAGGTATTCTGAGTAAAGAAGTATTGAAAGAATAAGTATATTAAAACAACCCATTACCCATTGACAACGAATGCATTTAGATAGACTAAGATGGAGAAAAAACTAGGTTGACACTGACTCAGTTGTGTTATCAGATTAGTGATTTGGCAAAGAGAGAGAAAAGAAACATAGTGAGAATAATAACAAATGATAAGGTGGATAAATACATATAAATATTTATAATTTGATATATAATTTGAAAAATTGAAGTGCTAAAAACAAAACACTGGGAGAAGATGGTTTGGAACTCTGGTTTTCCCATCTACTTCTGAAATGCAAATGTGTCATTAACCTCTAGTAGAAGAGTTAGGCTATGTTTGGGGGGGAAAAGCTAGACATTTAAACTGAGAGCATAAATAAAGAGAAGTATCACAGGAAATTGTTTTCAGAAACCCAGAATTCCACTTACATTTATGTTGTTGTGTGAAGCAAGTAAATGTTTTATTCCATTTAGAGTTAAAATCATAACATTGACATGAATTATATATAAAAGAACACCTCTAGATTAAAACTATTTTCTGTAAATAAAAATACCAGATTTTGAGAAAAATCACAATTTTTTTTTTTTATTGTTTTATGATATGCTGTTTGGTCCCTTGACTATACCAAAATATTGGGAGAAATTCAACTTAACGTCCTCTGTGAGGGAAGCGCCAGGCTACCTGTCAGATGTGGCAGCATGAATCCAGGCCACCAATGCAGGTGCCCGGCCATTCCCCTTTCTATTAGTAATGCTCCCCCTCCTCCATGCGAAAGCTAACTCCTGAATTCAAGATTCCAGACAGGGTCCACAACACCCTGGGGAGTGTAATTCTGTCACTTCACTCAGCCCTCTCTCCCCATCTTCTTCCCCTGTGTGCCGATTTCCTTCTTTCCCTCTCATACAGCAGCTCCCCCAGGCAGAGGCCTTCCTGAAGCATTGGGGATAAAAATGTCTCACTTCATTTGGTCCAGTCGTTTGATTTGTCGTAAATTAAGAGACAATACAAAGAGGAGATATATCAGAGCGGGTCCACAGTTTTGAAATTACTCCAAAACATCCATTTGCATATCATGATAAGCTATCATAGCTCTTAAGCCACAGAATGGACAACACAGTTAATTCTCTGTGAAAAAGAAAGGACACGTCAGAGCACAGTCGCTTTTATATTGAGGAGAACATAAGTGCTTTATTTTTTTTAAAAAAATCACTAAAACAAGTTTTTATGTTAATATTTTAAATGATTAATTTTATAATTAAATGCTCTTAAGACATTAAAAAGCTGAAGAAGAATAAAATGTTGTTTCACTGTATTTCATAGTCTTAAACCTTCCAGAAACCCTGCATGCCTTTAGATATTAAAAGGGCACTCAACTTTTTTTTTATTATTGATTTTTTTTTTTTTTTACAGAGAGGAAGAGAGAGGATAGAGAGTTAGAAACATCGATGAGAGAGAAACATCCATCAGCTGCCTCCTTCACACCCCCTACTGGAGATGTGCCCACAAACAAGGTGCATGCCTTTTACCGGAATCCGAACCTGGGACCTTTGAGTCTGCAGACCAACGCTCTATTCACTGAGCCAAACCGGTTAGGGCAGCACTCAACTTTTTCCTTAGCCACTGGTTTCTGTTGTCTGGGAGGAAAAAAAAATCATCAGTAAGTATTTGGTGATTTTAGATAATATGCAAATCATCCAGTTATATTAACAGCAAGAATAGAAAGAGAAGCACATTTCCTGGAGTGGAGGTATTCTGCCACTGGATACCTAGTTGGGTGGGAGTGGCATTATATAATAAGAAACTCATTCTAAGGCACATATGTTATTCTTAATATTAAGGTAAAATACATTTCCCTGGTATTTTCACAAGTGAGTTTAGTTCTATCATGTAGAGTTTTATACAGAAAATAATACCTATGCACTTGCTGCTGCTTGTCAATGCTTCCTTTAGAGGGTAGCATTCAGAAAGGTATACTGTGATCTAAGGACCAGTGCAAATGCCATGTGGGAAGATGCTGAGAAGTTTCCCCTAACAAGAACTGTCAGGGGTGTCAGGCTTATGGAATTGAGGTTGCCATGCCTACCCCTCGATACTTCCAGGTTCCCTGAAAGTGTCATTCAAGAATCATTTAAAATAAGACTGTAGGCACCTTTCCCCACAATTGTAGCAACTGAGAAATAAGATGAATCTAAAGCTGTCTCACATTATTTAAGGCATTCTATATACTGAAATGAAACACTGAAGTTAATCAATGGTAAAACTTAGCAAATATAATCAAACTTTATTAATTGTGGTTACACACATGATTAATGTAAAATGTATTGTTGTAGGTTGAATTGTGCCCCCCAACACATTCATATGCTGAAATCCTAACTGCCAGTACCTCAGAATGTGATGGTATTTGGAGAGCAGATACTTAAAGGTGATTAAGTTAACATGAAGGGTTTTAGAGTGGGCCTTAATCTACTAACTGGTATTCGTGTGATAAGAGGAGCACCCAGACACAAAGGAAAGATCATGTGAGGACACAGCAAAAAGGTGGCCACCAGAAAGCCAAAGGGAGAAGCCAACATGTTAATCTTTGACTTCTTGCCTCCAGATAAAATAAATTTCTGTGGTTTAAGCCACTTAGCCTATAGAATTTCCTTATGGCCACCATAGCAAACTAATACATATCCTACCTAATAAAAGAGTAATATGCAAATTATCCACCACTCCACTACACCCACAAGCCACGCCCATCAGCCATGCCCACCAACCAATCAGAGTGAGTATGCAAATAAACCCAACCAAGATGGCTACCAGGAGGGAGGCTTGGGTTTTCCTGGCAACAGAGGAAGCCAAGCTTTCCACACACCCTGGTGGACCCAGGCCTCCACTCAAGGCTACAATATTTCAATTATAGAAGGTAAATAAATTCCAGATACCAAGGCCTCTGCTTTGGTCACCAAGGGGTGTGGCTGGCCTGCAAAATACTACAGGCTCCTCATTCAGGCTCCCCATGCCCCAAGGGAACCCCCACCCTGATCCAGGACATCCTTCAGGGCAAACCAGCTGGCCCCCACCCATGCACCAGGCTTCTATCCTATCTAATAAAAGAGTAATATGCAGATTGACCATCACTCCTACACACAATATGGCTGCCCCCATGTGGACAAAGATCCTGCCCCCATGTGGACACAAGATGGCCACCACAAGATGGCCAGCAGGGGAGGGCAGTTGGGAGGTGATCAACCCTGCAGTGGAGGGCAGTTAGAGGTGACCAGGCTGGCAGAGGAGGGAAGTTGGGGACATCAATCAGGCTGGCAGGGGAGTGGTGAAGGGGTGATTAGGCTGGCAGGCAGAAGCAGTTAGGGGCAATTAGGAAGGCAGGCAGGCAAGCAAGCCAGCAGTCCTGGATTATGAGAGGAATATCTGACTGCCCATTTAGGCCTGATCTCTTGAGGGGTCCCAGATTGGAGAGGGTGCAAGTTGAGCTGAGGGATATCCCCCAGCCCATGTGCACAAATTTCATGCACCACGCCTCTAGTATATTATATATAATTATTTATATGTTTATGTATTGGTGTGTGTGTGTGTGTGTATGTATATGCACATATATGTCTACATACATATATGTGCATATACATACATATATGTATACACAGATGTATGTCAATTATCCTTCTATATAATAAAGAGGTGATATGCAAATTGACCCTCATGTCCTCACAAGATGGCTGCCTACGACCAGGCCCGCAAGGGGTTAGTGAGGGACAACCAAATGACTGAACAAGCAAGCTGTGTGGGGTGACCAGGCTGGTGGGGGGGGGCAGTTAGAGGTGACTAGACTGGCAGGGGGGGCAGTAAGGGGTGACCTGGCCAGCAGTGGGGAGCAGTTAGGGGCAACTAGGCAGTCAGGTGAGCAATTAGGAGCTAGCAGTTCAGGATTGTGAGAAGGATGTCTGACTGTTGGTTTAGGACTGATCCCAAGGACATTCCCAAAGGGGGTCGCAGATTGGAGAGGGTGCAGGCTGAGCTGAGGGGACCTCATGCATGAATTTCATGCACCAGGCCTCTCATATGCAGTATCTTAATATAGCATATCTAATATAGTTTATATTAATTTATATCTACACTAATAAAAGAGAAACATGCAAATTGATCATATCTCCACTATGCCCACAAGGTACACCCACCAGCCAATCTGGAGTGAGTATGCAAATTAACCCAACCAAGATGGCGGTGGCCACAGAGCTGGAATGAGCAGGAGCTTGGGTTTCCCTGGCAATGGAGGAAGCCAAACTTCTTGCCTGCTCTGTTGGGCCCTGGCCTATGCTCAAGGCTACAAAGTTTCTTTCTTTCTTTCTTTCTTTCTTTCTTTCTTTCTTTCTTTCTTTCTTTCTTTCTTTCTTTCTTTCTTTTATATTTTATTGATTTTTTTTTTACAGAGAGGAAAGGGATAGAGAGTTAGAAACATCGATGAGAGAGAAACAGACCAGCCACCTCCTGCACACTTCCCACTGAGGATGTGCCTGCAACCAAGGTACATGCCCTTGACTGGAATCAATCCTGGGACCCTTCAGTCCACATGCTCTATCCAATGAGCCAAACCAGTTAGGGCAAGACTACAAAGTTTCAATTATAGAAGATAAATAAATCCCAGATACCTGCTTCAGCAGGCTCTGGCCTCTGCTTAAGGAGGCGCTGAAAAAAAAAAAATGGGAGGGGCTGAGAGCTTGGGTCCCTGAGGGGGGTGATCAGGCCAGGATGGGATGACAGTTGTCGGTGATCAGGCTGGTGTGGGGTCGGGCCATTGGGGGTAAACAGGCTGTCAGTGGGGGTCAGTTGGAGGTGATCAGGGCAGAGAGGGGCAGTTTGGAGTGAGCAGGCAAGAAGGGGGACAGTTGAAGGGGAGTAGGCCAGTGGGGAGGGGAAGTAGGGGTGAGCAAGCCAGCAGAGGGGACAGTTGGGGTGAGCAGGCTGGCATGGGGGGCACATGGGGGTGATCAGGCTGGCGAGGGGGCAGTTGGGGGCTAGCAGGCTGGCAGGCAGAGTGGTTAGGGGAAATCGAGGCAGGCAGGTGAGTGGCTGGAGTCAGCAGTCCCGGATTGTGAGAGGGATGTCCAACTGCTGCTTTGGGCCTGATCCCTGTAAACGAGCAGTAGGATGCCTTCCAGGGGCCCCAGATTGGAGAGGGTGCAGGCCGAGCTGAGGAACACCCCCCGCCCCCATGCATGAATTTTGTGCATCAGGCCACTAGTGTTAATATAAATTGGTAACATTATAACTATGTCTATATTATCTATATCTGTAAATGTTTCAATAGGGTGAATTCCCTTGGAAGGGATGATATCAAGGTCAATATAACTTCTTATATAAGTAAGCAAATTTTTATACTTGTCTACATTAGAAAACACTAACTATGGACTTAAAAGAATAGCATGCAGAGATCTTTCAGCAATTTACCTTCTCTAGCCAAGAGCATTTTTAAAAGTGCTGAGAACATACTTATGCAATTGCCTCCAACCTAACAATCTTAATGAAAAATTTGTTTTTGGTCTTTCCACTATATGTTGGCTGACTCTTTCAGAGTACTGTATCAACCGTTTGCTCATGTGTGCTGATAACAGCCTGCTATTAGCTGCCACATTGTTGGACCTGTCCATTGTATTTGACATAATTGATCATGGGCCCTCACAATATATAGCATATATTATTGCCTTAATTTAGGCTTTTCTTTGCTCATGCAATATATATAGTACCTTGTTATTAATATTGTCAATATTTTCCATATTTGTTTTAAATATACCATATAATTTAATTCTAGAGTAAAGGTGGCTTCAGATTTGTTGAATCTAAGGTATATTTTAGTTGACATTATGTTGATGTATGGGTTTATTTTTCTTTTCTCAAAAAGCAATTTAAAAGTTAAATGCCTGAGTGTCAATTGGAAAGTGAAATTGTGAATATCCATCCATCACCTGAATGGTGCCTTATAATTCTCACTTTCAAATGAATTGTATTTATTTCACAGCCATAAGGACATTTTGAGTCATATATTTAGTGACAGCGGGAAACTTCATCCTTTTATAATTTAGGTGGAAAACATTTTGGTATTTTACTTCTTATAAATGCATACCAAAGTGAAATATTAAAATAACATTAGATTAAGGCATCTTATGATATACTAGAGGCCCGGTGCACAGATTCGTGCACAGTGAGGTCTCTCAGCCTGGCTTGTGGGGATTGGGCCAAAACTGGCTCTCCAACATTCCCCAAAGGGTCCCAGATTGTGAGAGCACGTTTCTCAGGTAACACACCCCAGAATTAGGCTTCCTCTTCTCTGGTTCTGGGTGCATCACCTGAGAACCACAGCTGCCAAGTCACCACAGCTCAGCAGTTCTGGCATTGAGCATCTGCTCCCTTGTGGTCATTGTGCATTATAGCTATCCATTGGATGGTCGAATGGTTGGATGGTCGTTTAGGCTTTTACATATATGTAGATATTCCTGTGTACCAAATTAAGAGTAAAAAGACTTTCAGAGTGCTTGACTCATTTCTCCTGTGATGAAGTATTTATAACTTTAATGTCACACACTCTTCGAACTCAAGAGAAAACAACATATAACTGACCATGTCCAAAAATGGGTTCAGGTAGGACTATTCCTTCTCTGTCTAGAGTTTGTCCTTGTGATTTATTAATAGTCATTGCAAATGCTGGTATCATGGGAAACTGTCTTTGAATTAATTTAAATGGGAGGACAGTGTCAGACAAGGGACAGTTGTGCCAATAGTTGGTCTTCAGACATTTTCCTTTGATGATGCTGCTTTCTTTCAGCTTCAGAATGTCAATAGAAACAACCAAATTCACAATTGACAATGACAGATCAAAACATACTCATGTGATTGGCACCAGCAAGAGCTTTATATATATATAGTGCATGTGAGAGTCAACATTTATTTTTAAATTGCCATTGTGTGTCATATGTACCGATGGCCAGTCGGTCAGACAGTCAGAAGGATGAATGGTCAGTCACTTAGACCTTTATACATATAGATAGATAATAACAATTTAAAACTCAAAATGAATCTATGAGGTAGACATTGTTATCCATATGGTAGATAAAAAATTACTGAGAGATTAATAAATGTTAGGTAATCCTTTAATGTGAACTAGAAGTTGGAGTGAGGGCTGTGAACCATGTCTGATGTCAAAACCACTCTCTTACATACTATGCTACACTAACACATAACTCTCACTAAAATAGTTGTGAATGAATTTAACTGGGTTTCACACCTGAAGATTTATTATTTTAAGATTAATGTTATTCAATTAACCAGGTGTTTCAAAATAGCTATGTAAATTCATACAGCTGATTGATCTTGTGATTAAAATCAACATTAAGAGTGGTTGGGAATGCTCTATTATAATAAAAGATTAAATATTATGCTTGATGTTAAAATTAATCATTAGTCCATGTATAAAATAAACATTAAGAAAGTGAAAAGAGAACCAATAGAATAAAAGAGATTATTATTGGATATCCTATCTAATAAAAAAGTAATATGCAAATTGACCGTTACTCCAATACACAAAATGGCTGCCATCATGTGGTCAAAGATAGCTGCCCCCATGTGGACACAAGATGGACACTACAAGATGGCAAGCAGGGGAGGCATTGGGAGGGACCAGGCCTGCAAGGGAGGGCAGTTGGGGGCAATCAAGCTTGCAGGGGAGGGCAGTTAGGAGTGACCAGGTTGGCAGATGAGGAAAGTTGGGGGCAAGCAGGCCTGTAGGAAAGGGCAGCTAGGGGGGACCCAGGTCTTCAGAGGAGGGCAGAGGAGAGGGTGCAGGCTGGACTGAGGGACAATCATCTCCCATGTACAAATTTCGTGCACCGGGCCTCTAGTCTATACTAATAAAAGGATAATAAGCAAATTGGTCATGATGCCTTCACAGTAACAACTGAACAGCAGGCTGTGTGGGAGACAAGGCCAGCAGAGGGGTGAGCGAGGACAACCAAACGACTGGCCAGCAGGCTTCGTGGCCGAAACTGGCAGTCAGACATCCCCTGAGGGATCCCATATTGGAGAGGGTGCAGGCTGGGCTGAGGGGACCCTCTCACCCCTGTGCACGTATTTTGTGCACCGGGCTTCTAGTATCCAATAAAATTCGTATTTAGAACATACTAAAAATAAATAAATAAATAAAAAACCTCCTGCAAATAAAAAAGGAAAACACAGCTTAAAAGAGAAATGTGCATAAGTCTTCTATAGAAACTTGAACAATGAGGATATCCAAATAGACAATGAACATTTTAAAATTGTGCAGAATAGAATCACAAATGCAAAATAGAACCACAATAAAATAAGTGTGCATTACACTGAATTACTAAAAGTAAAATGTTTGAAAGTAATAAGGTAAGTATGGGTAGGAATAAAATTATTTTTTTTCCTGAGTATAAAGTCAGGAAATAAGAATCTGGTATGGTACTTGTCAAAACTCATCTTTCAAACAAGGCATGGTAGGATTGAACATGTTAATATTTGGAAAGGCTTCCTCACATATTAGAGTTCCAAATAGCATTAACTCTGACCTAATTATTTTCAAGACATGCCAATATTATCCCTTTGAGTGACTGTGGAATAATCAACTTTAATTTGAAGGAGTGTTTCTCCTATACTTTTTTTTTAACCTAAAGATGTTGATATGACACTTAGAAAATCTGAAATAATGACTGACAACAGCAATTTTACCATAACAACATTCTCTGGGGCATGATTTTATAATCTAAGACAATGTCCTTAACTTTTTTCTCCCTTTGGCTAGGAAACTTCTGTGTGGAGTGTAAACACATAAGATGAGAGGGAATGTGCTGATGTAGTTGTAAAATGGTTTGGGAAGGATCTTGGTCACACATTGCTTAATTCTATCTCTCCAGGTGATTGCAGGGAAATAATATTTAATTATCTGAATTACTAATACACTGAAACACTGATCTATACCACTTTTTTCAAACATTGTTTTATTAAAGGAAGAAAACATTCCAGAATCCTCGGGGAAATTGTCTGCAAATCCCAGTTGATAAACACTTATTGAAGACACTAAACTCTTAATCTAATAAAATGTTTTAAATTATGAATTAGCATTATAAATGAGAAGTTTTGTCTGTTTAACCTTAAAAAATATTTAGGGTTATCTTTGAAATAAAATTACACAAATTTTTTGTTGTTGAAATTTTGATCCTCAGTCTCTGTGATTCATGAATCTTCAGTTTGCCTACGCAAAACCAGTTTTAGAAAACAGCAAAAGCACCACCCTGCTTCTAATTTTATGTGAGATTTTTCGCAGCAAAAAAGTTGGCACCTGAATTCAGCCTCGTCTGTTGTGTGTTATGTGCCTGAGTAGGTTACTTTAATTCCACATCTCTTTCCCTCATCAAAAATGAGGGGCACGTTAGGTGGTCTCTTTGGACTTGTTTAAGCCAAATGACGCCTTTCTTCCCCAGACATAAACCTGTGACAGTTCCCCAGGATGGCAATTGTGATTAAGGTAAAGATCCTGAGGTGGGACGATGACCCTGGATTACCTGAAGGGTCTTAACGCAATCACAATGTCTTCAGAAGAGGGAGACAGAGGAATGTTTTATATAGAAAAGGAAAAGGAATGTGGATTAATGCAGCCACAAGCCAAGGAATGCCAAAGTCACAAGAAGCTAGAGGAGGCAAGGAACAGGTTCTTGCTTACTGCCTCTAGAGTAGGGGTGGGCAAACTTTTTGACTCGAGGGCCACAATGGGTTCTTAAACTGGACTGGAGGGCCAGAACAAAAGCAACCTGACCATGCTGGCACTCTCATCTTGGGCTGCTGGTAAAGGAGCGGAGGGGAGAGCAAGAGAACCCTCTGCTCTTTCGGCTCCGCGGGCCGGGATAGAACAGCCAAACGGGCCGGATACGGCCCGTGGGCCGTAGTTTGCCCACGGCTGCTCTAGAAGGAGTTCGGCCCTGTGACAGTGTACTTGACCCAGAGATACTGATTTCAGACTTCTGATCTCCAGAGAAAATTAATTTGTTTTCTAAAGCCACCGAGTTTGTGATAATCTGTTACAGCAGCTTAAGAAATAAATAAAGGACCCTTCTAGCTTTAAGATGGTGTGAGTGACAAAAACGAATGAAGATGTGAAATTCAATAGGCATTCAGAATCTTCACTTGCTTTTATGAACTCAGTTTCTGAAGTTTAACGAGGTGCTAACAGCTCTGGGCTTCTTGATATCTCTGTGACCCTACTGAAGACATTGGCTCTGAATTTTTTTACTTTATATTGATGCTTATTACTTGAAAAATTAAGCCAGCCATTTGTTATTAATATGCAAATGACCTAACATCTAACTTATGATACTTACACTCAAGTCCCCTGGGACACGGGCCCTTCCGGACCTTTGTCACCTCCTACCTCACAGCTCATCCTGTGGTTTTCTCAACATTTCCCATTTACTGAGGGACCTGTTGGCCGTTTAGATATACAGTTCATTCAATAAATACTTCTTAGGAAATCACTCTTCCTCTGTTTTCCATTACTGTTTATAATTCCTACCTTCTTCTCTCTCCAATCTGTGTCGTTCTGGTTGTTGCCAATAGCATTGTGATGAAACTATTTTTCTCAAGGCCACTAATATCAAAGGACCCACTTCGTTTCTTTTCTTAATTTTACCCCCAGCAGCTTTGGACAAAACTGATTTCCTCTTCTGACTCCCACATCATCATGCTCTCTTGTCAGATTTCTTCTGATCCTCTTTTACGTCTGAACTTTTAGAATTAGTAGGAACTCAAACATAGTCTTCCTCCTTTCTGTCTGTACACACCCAGCCTCGCTGACCTACCCATTCTCATGGCTTCACGTGGCTTCCGACTTCTGATGGCTCCCTGATTGATTTGCCTGAACTTCAGACTCACAAATTCAATTGCTAGATTAATAGATCCCATTGAGTGCCTAACGGCATCTGAAATTGAAATTGTTCAGAAAGGACTCTACTTTTCTTCTTGCACACCCCCTTTCCAGCCGTTCTTCCTCTAGCCTTCCCTTCCTGAGTAAATGGTGCCATCATCTCCCAAGTTGCTCCAACTAGAAATCTTAGGGCTGTCTTCAGTACTTCCTTTTCTGCAGACACCAGGTTGGGTACACTGTCTGATATTGTACATATTGGCTCAAATAAATTTTATTATATTTTTATCTTTTAAAATATATTTTATTGAGTTTTTACAGAGAAGAAGAAAGAGGGATAGAAAGCTAGAAACATCAATGAGAGAGAAGCATTGATCAGCTGCCTCTTGCACAACCCCTGCTGGGGATATGCTCGCAACCAAGGTACATGCCCTTGACCGAATCGAACCCGGGACCTTTCAGTCTGGAGGCCAACGCTCTATCCACTGAACCAAACCAGTTTCAGCTCAAATACATTTTATAATACCTCTTCATTTCTGTGGCTACTGCTGTCTTTAGCCTACATGGTCTTTTAAATCTCAGTCTTGCCTGTGTTCAATTCATTTTCCATATGGCCACCAGATTGATCTTTACATCAATTTATTTGCCTATTCAAACATTCTAATTTATTCTAAATATTTTAAAAATATATTTTATTGATTTTTCACAGAGAGGAAGAGAGAGGGATAGAGAGTTAGAAACATCGATGAGAGAGAATCATCTATCAGCTTCCTTTTGCACACCCCCTATTGGGTATGTGCCCGCAACCAAGGTACATGCCCTTGAATGGAATTGAACCTGGGACCTTTCAGTCCGCAGGCGACGCTCTATCCACTGAGCCAAACCGGTTTTGACTATTCTAAATATTTTTTATAAATAAAATCCATGCTTTATCTAACCTTTCTGTTTATCCTAACTTATCTCAAACTTTCCATCACAGCCACTATGAATACTCAGGCCTTCCTTTAATTTTTCTAAAACGTCAAGTTTTTTTTCCTTTTTCAAAATCTTTAATTGACATTTCTTTCGGCATGGAACATTCCTCCAGCCCAACGCCCAGCTATTTCCCCAGGCATACATTTTTTATTCCAGTTTAACATGTAACCTCTTTAAAGAAACAGAGAAATCCTATCCTCCCTGACCACCCTGTACAAAAATACATTTTTAAGTCTCCCCAGTTAGTCTTTGTCAGGGTACACGTCTTCCTTTTAGCCCTTTTCAGAAATTATTTCTTGATATTATTTATTTTTATTACTTGCCTGTATCCCTTACTACCTGTAAGTGTTATGAGGGTAAAACCTCATAAGTCATTGGTAATATTTTGTTGTTGTTTTAAATTATATTTTGCTTTTCATTTTCATTAAAGTTGTACACGTACAGAAAAATTTAAAAGACAAATAAATGCATAAGCTTGTTAACCATGAAAAAGCAGTCCCCTGGCCCCTCTACCTCATTTCTTTTTCCCCAGGGGTATTTTAATTAGTCAAGATTGATTGCTGTGGCACCTCACTCCGTGGTTCTCCAGAACATGTCAGTATTCCTGCTTCTTTCTATTTCAGTGTTAGGACTTATTTGCTCACTTTGTTACTGTGGGAGATGAGCATTAAACTTTCTTCTGCAACACCTACCCCGCCCCCCCAACCCACACACACACATACCCATCCTCCATCACACCTCCCAGTAACAGCTATGTCATGTGTTTGATGAGATTAGCATTTTATATTTTTTTACATCATAATGGTTGTGCAAAAGCTAGTCACAGATGAGTTTTCTATGGAGTTAAAAATCATCTTTGTTTGTTTGCTTAGTTTTCTTTATTTTCATCGATTCAATCCCAAACCCTTTCCCATTGTATGAGTCTTTCCCTAAATTGTCAGATTCATGAATCATTCTGTCAATTTTTGTTTCTTTCCCTTCCAATCTAGTTTCCTTTCCCTTTGGGCCAGAATCACAGCTGTCCTCCAGGGACCCTTTTTCTGTCTCATATTTGGGATTCCCTTCATTTCTTTCTAAACAATCTATTCCATATTTTTCTCTTTCTTGTTTAAGTCCTTTGTTTTGATGGACCACTTTCTCCACCTCTCTTAGAAAGAGTACAAGGGGCATCATTCTTAGCAATCCGGTATGACTAAAATATCTTCGTGCTGTCATCTACCTTGATTAAACATAGATTGATTTCAAATTCTCAATTTAAAATAATTTTCTTCCTTAGCCAGTTATCTAATAACCTGTTAGCTTTCAATGTGACTATGGAGAATTTCAGTCGCTTTGACCCTTAGTCCTTTGTAGTCTCTCCTTTTGGTGTTTTGTTGTTGCTGTTGTTGTTGTTGTTTTTGTCTGCAAGCTTAGAAAAGTTTCTCTTTGTTCTTGGTCTTCTGAATATTCAGTATGTGTCTCTGTATGAATGTACTTGTACCTTTTAGCTTGGGCACTCCATGAAAGGAAGGGAAGAATGAAAGTAGGAGCAGGTAGGTATGTTTGTATTTGAGTTGGCAACATCGAGATCATGTCTGGTAGATTTATTTTTCCAGTAAGCTAAGATCTTCTACGGAGGCTCACACAATTTTTGGGAAGTTTTTCAGTTCCATGTGGAGAACAGGATAGTGTCCATATAAGGCAAGTTTATTCTTATCCCTAAATAAGAAAATGGGACTCTAGTCACTTGCTCTACAGCTGCCTTCCCTGTGTTCTTTGCTTTGCTAGCTGAACTCAGATGTCCTCTCCTCTGAGAGAGAGGCCTTCCCTGGCCTAGAGAAAAAGTGGCACTCTCCACGTCTTTAGCGTATCATTCTGGTGACTTCATTGTTTGCACTCAACAGTCACTGAAATTACCTTTTAATATAGGTTTACTTGTTTAAACTCTGTGTCCTCAATTGGAAAGTCAGATTCATGAGAGAAGAGACCCCCTTTTATTTCCCCAAAGCATGGGATAGCTCCTAGCACATGATACAGATTTAATAAATATTTAGAGAATGGCTCATGAGTGACTGACAGTCAGCAATGGGAGTCTGTTCTATCAAGATTGGACACCATGAATTTGCCATAGCACCAATTTATATGGTAAGAACTGAGCATCTCCCGAATGGGGGAAAAAAAGGTGGAGTTGTGTTGATTTGGGCTGTCATTTTGCCAAATGGATGCACTAAAAAGATAAATGGATAAGGATATTATGAATATTGACAAGAAAGAAGCTGGGCAGAGAGGGACATGCACAGCATGGAGGATGGTGTGGATATAAGCTTTCCAGAATTATTCACTAAAGCAGTGTTCTGCTGGGGGTGGGGGTGGGAAGAGAGTGGGAAGACAGAAGGACTGAGACCTCTCCAAAGTTATAAATTCTATATTGAATAATTTTATTTATGGCTTAACTATAACATAAGTAGACAGCAAGTAATGCCATTTGTGATTTCCTGGCCACTACTAAATTTTGGAAAGAATAGTAGTCTCTGATGCTTGCAGAAGACAGATGCCTTGGGACTTCATAGGAGTAAACATTGGTCAGCTTCTGAATTTCTAGTTAGTACATAGGTGTCTTAGAAAGTCACCTTAATGTATTTTCATGCAAACAGCCACAGTAAACTCAATTTTTGTCTTCCTCCAGGCCCTATGGAGATTCATTTTGTTAGAATGAGTTCTTCCTGGTGGCTCCAATTAGATCAGTGAGTGCAGTCCCTGCCTTTTCCTGATGTAATTAACTCTGTTTTATCTGCTAATTCTCCAAGAATGTGTTCTGAAGTCATATGTGCTTAGTTGGAGATATAACTGACAGATGATTAGTGAGGTTATGAGTGGAAAAAATATAGAGAGAGGGACAAAGAGTGGGTCCCTGTTCTATCCTGACATAAATAAAAAATAAAAACTTAAAAGAAATAAACTGTTCAGAATGGCCAAAACCTAAGAGAAAGAATTGAACAAGAGAGGGATTGTTTTTCGTTCTTTCGAATTTCAACATCTTTTTCAGGCCACTGAAGTACAATTTACTTCCCAAGAAGTAATTTCCTGAATGAATTCTGGAGGAATCCCTGGGTCCATGTATCATGAAAAATGAGCAATTTGTTCCTTTCTTGTAGTAATAGTCCCAACACGTTATATAGAAATAGAGAAACAAGAAATGTCATTAGATATATTGAACTGGTTGAAGTGGTGGTTTTCAAACTGTGTTCTGAGGTGAGAGGCCATTTGCAGAAAGCTGGCTTCAACTAGATCAGTTCCACTGTTATCTACTTTGTATATTGGGCTTCTATGTGAGATTAAGTGTAAAGGCACATAGTTGTACTAAAATACATTAGAATAGAAAAAAGGGTCTTCTTAGGATATGAAAAAGGAATATCTTTAAAATATATCATGCAGTTTTGTTCAGATAATATAGAACATCATAAGCATTGTATTTTAAATTTCTGGAGCTATCATTTTGAAAATATTCTCATATATCTAATTTAGTAATTTTTATGTAAAAAAGTAAAGTAAGAAAGAAAAATGAGAGGGAAGAAGGAAAACAAGTAGGACATTCACAAAGCTTTGTAATCCCTACCAATATCCAATTCCAAAAATATTTTTAAAATATATTTTTATTGATTTTTTTATAGAGAGGAAGAAAGAGAGATAGAGAGCTAGAAACATCAATAAGAGAGAAACATCGATCAGCTGCCTCCTGCACACCCCCTTCTGGAGATGTGCCCACAACCAAGGTACATGCTCTTGACAGGAATCGAACCCAGGACCTTTCAGTCCACAGGCCAACACTCTATCCACTGAGCCAAACTGGTTTTGGCATTTTTCCAAAATATTTTCATCTTCTTAAAAGAAAACCCCTCACCTCTTAAGCAGTCACTCCTATCTCTCCTCTCTCTTCAGCCCTGGCAACCATCAATTATCTTCTGACTTCATGGATTTACAGATTCTGGATATGCATATAAATAGAATTATTTAGTATGGGACTCTTTTTTATCTGACTTATTTCATTTAGCATAATGTTTTCTAGGTTCATCCATGCTGTACCATGTATCAGGACTTGATTCCTATTACTTAAAATGTTCCATTGTGTGTATATGCCTAGTGTGTTTATTCATTCATCTGTTGGTGGCCAGCTGGATTATTTTCACATGTGGCTCTATGAATAGTGCGGCTCTGAACATTTATATACAACTATTTTCTTGAGTCCCTGCTTTCAGTTTTCTAAGTTGTATGCCTAAAATGGAATTGCTGAGTCATATGGAAATGCTATTTTTAATTTTTTGAGGAATTATCAAACTATCATAGTGGCTGTGCCTTTTTACATTACTCCTCAAAAAGTATGAAGGTTCTGATTTCTCCATATACTCACCAACACCCATTCTTTTCCCTTTGGCTCTCTTTTATTCCAACATTTCTGTGATTAAATATAATTATTGGTTTTATAGAAATCATTGTTCCAAAAAAAAAAGGATTACCTTTTCTATACTCTTGGTTTGCTCTTTTTCCAAAATTGAATCTCTTACTCCTCTTCATTCACTCTATATAAAATAATAGTTTCTGGCTTTAGTAAAGCATAATGTTGAACACCATGTTATTATACTATGGGGACTTGCTTTTTTTAAGTGGAATACCTGGATATATAAGGAGCTCAGGTAACATCCCTAGTTGTTCCTATCACTTCCCACTCTACTCATATAATGCTATATGTTTTATTTTTTACTAAACACTTTTGAGATAGAGTATCCAGGTCAGTTAGGAGACAATATGGAAGAGAAAAACAATGCTGTGAATTAGAAAATATTTTGAAAAATCACAGTTTAAACCATTATATCCATACTATACTAATATGCCATTTCACACATGTACACAACATTATGTCATAGCAACAGAAAATGTAATTCTCAGAACAAGAGAAACATGAGTATTTTGGCCCATCTTATGATATTTTACCATTATTTTATATGAGTTCAGTGGTAATCTTGCTTTTTTGTTCATATAATTTTATTTTTATGCTCCATGGCTATTTTATCACCTAGAACCAGTTGTTTAAGTGACTCTAATGTGGCCACATATCACTTTAATACATTTCTGTCCTAGCAATGATCAGTCACATGCCACCTGCCAAGCATTGTAACCGATCGCCACGTAGACAATTTTGACAGGCTGTTCCCAGGAGATGCCTGGGCTTTGTTTTGTAACAGGAGGCCGCCGGCAGGATCACAGTCTAGGAATGTAAACCCAAAAGCAAGAATGAATAAAGGATGAAAGTGACTAAACACAAGATGAAGCCTTTAAAAATTAGAAATAATTGCTGAAAGGTTATAAAAACATGAGCACCGGAGAGAAAAACTGTAAAGTGGTTAGCCTCAGAATTAGAAAGAGAAACTGAAAAGGCACATAGCGTGAGGAACAGTGTAAATTAAATAGACAACAACAGAAATTCAGAAAACCACAAAGGAGAAAACACGTAGCACTTGGCAATTTTTTGCCAGATATGTTGGAGGCATGGACAACATAAAGCCAGATGTTGCAGAAATAACCAAGTAAACACAAGTTGCACACAAACAAAGCAATACTTGCTAAAAGGCTGTGGTTCATTGAAAGAACACATGCCTTCCCCATATGAAGCTTGGGATTTATGTCCTATCACAATCCGTTTAGGTGCACTTACGAGAGCTTACTAATCGATATTTGTTGGTTCTGTAAGAAAGAAAGGCATGCCCCATAGGACATGTACAGATGTAAAACATCGAGAAAAATATTTATTTTTTTTCTTCTCCTGGCCTGTGGACACGTGTTATTTTGTATTTACTGATATTTCCTAAATGTATCCCTCCCTCTGAGATGTAATGAACCTTCCTTGTAGGATGTACTTACCAGGAAGTAACACCGGATAAACCATATCAGTGGAGATAAACCATATAAATAGAACCAAAGGAAAATTGATTCTCTGAAACTCCTGTTAAGGGGTGTATGCTGGACTTGAGAAGCCTGATGTGTACGCCCCAGGTTTGCTACCACTTGACTGTCTGGTGTGGCAGGTGGGAGGACCACAGACACCCTGTTTCCTCCTGTCACGGTGAACAGTTTGGCAAACCCACAAGCAAAGAAGCCAGGGCTGTTGGCTTGGATCCTGTTCAAGAGGAAGACAAAGGCACCTTTGTGCTCGCTCTGCCCAGGGGAGAGCGTTTGGGCACAGGATCTGTCACAGAAAACCTGCTCAGAAGGAAAGCATATTTGAAACCAGACTCTGGGTAATTGGAGAGGCAAGCTTTTGTGATGCCACAACCTACAGGGAGCAGCCCTGATTTGACAGGTAAATATCTGCTCTCGCTAAACGGTACAGTAATAAATTCTCTTGGTGAACACTCTAGAAACTGGCTTTGCGGGAGAAAAAGATTCCAGTGTTACGTTTGTTCGCCTGATTTTTCTGAGTTGCAGAATAGGACAAGATAAAGTCACAAACACAAAGTTCACACAGAAGGGAAAAAAAATGACTGAGTAGTTCTTTGAAGAGAGGATGACAAATATTGGAGAGCTGTACAAAAGTGAGGGTGGTAGTCAATGCATGAGAATCAAAAGGAGTTTGCATAAAGAACACCGACTAGATAATAAAAACACTTCTTTGGGGGAACATTTTAATGAGTATATCCAGCCTCTCATTCTAAAAATGCCACCATTGCCGAAACCAGTTTGGATCAGTGGTAGAGCGTCGGTCTGCGGACTGAAAGGTCCTGGATTTGATTCCGGTCAAGGGCATGTACATTGGTTGTGGGCACATCCCTGGTAGGGGGTATGCAAGAGGCAGCTGGTCGATATTACTCTCTCATTGACGTTTCTAGCTCTCTATCTCTCTCCCTTCCTCTCTGTGAAATATCAATAAAATATATTTTAAAAAAATAATAAAAATGCCACCATTAATTTTTAAGGATTTAAATATAAACTTATATTTACATATTACAAGGGTTCATTTTTTGTGAACCAGTTAAAAAAAAAACACCTGCCTTCGATGTCACCACAAATTTGTCTAGCAGTTTATAGAGATGTAGTGTGATTAGCTATTCACACAAAGTAAATTTCAACCTAATAGAGCTATTAATAGGTACCTTCAAAATAAGGTATTCATGACATCTTAAATGTAAGCTATAGTGAACTAACACAGACAGATCAGATCCAGATTCTCATTATCTGGATCATGATGCTGCTTGCCTGGACAGCCCACAGCACATCAATTTTGGTGCTTATGAATATAGGTTTGGCTCCTGAGCTCAGATATATCTCTTAAACCCAACATAATATGTTGATAATTGTTGATGGAATACTATGGAATGAGCAGGTTATAGTTTACTAGACAGGATAAGTTTTGGAAAACAAATTCAAATAATATGCAGGTATAATTACAATGAAGTTCTTGCAAATCACCAATACCCTCTCCCTTAGCCACTGAGAACACAATTGACTAACAGTTCTATAAGGATCCATTTGTTCTTCATCTTCTGTTTATTTCATGAAAATTTATATTCTACACAAGACTTTGCTGAAACATAGCAGACTAATCATTTCCTTTTATCATAATTGAGGAGGAAATGTCAAACCTTTTCAGCAATGGAAAAACATGGACCGTTAGCCAGACCCACCTGGTTTTGAATCTTAGCTCTGTGGCCTTGGACTCCTCAGAGCAAAATGGGACAGTCTGACATGCATTGTCACGTGAGCATTTGAAACACTTTGCTCAGGCCCTGGTGCAGAGTAGGTACTTGATGAATGGCAGGTTTTTGTTGTTTGTTTTTTCTCCCTCCAATTATCCTAGGTTTAACCTCAAAACTGCAGTGATTTTCCTTCTCAAACAGATTTTACAATCTAATTGTATTGCTCTATTTCTTTAATAAATTCTTGATGCAAATATTCATGCAAAAAAATGGAATTCTGTTAGTAAGGGTCTCCGAGGTGTGTACACACAATTGGTATGTCCTGAGTATACATTTCTTCTACAAAATGTCAGCAGAGGGTTTCACCAGTACTCCTAGCTTATGTGAGAAAGAATATCTTCTAGGATGAGTGGGGCTTAAACATACTCATTGATAAAAAATACCCTTTACTAAATACTCTATCAGAGGGAGATGCTATAAAAAAAAAACACACCTGTTCCTCTACTTAGTAGAGTCTACTACATCCTGAATTATCAGTATTTCATTGTTTAACTCTTTAAAAACTAGTATATTTCTTTTTCACAAGTATATCCCATGTGTCACCTGGAGTGTCATCATCCCTTGAAATCTCTTAAGGTAAATTTGAACCCATTTCATAATCTGTTAGGATTTATGAAAAATTTATTTAACACTATCTGCTAAGATTTAAGAAAATTTAAATGGTCAATTCTGGTTCTGGGCCTCTATGTATAGGCAGGCTATGGTAACCCACTCATGAACTTCAAGCTTTTGTTTTAATCACTAAAATCACATCTCTCATGCAGGTCACATGCCTGAAGTGTACTTAAAGACTTTGGTGGGAGTGGTGGAGTGGAGGGAGTTTTACAAAGAAGCAATACCAACAACTTCTCTTTTTTATTTTAAATATATATTTTATTGCATTTTCCACAGAGAGGAAGGAAGAGGGATAGAGAGCCAGAAATGTCGATGAGAGGGAAACATCGACCAGCTGCCTCCTGCACAACCCCTACTGGAGATGTGCCCACAACCAAGGTACATGCCATTGACTGGAATCGAACCCGGGACCCTTCAGTCTGCAGGCCGATGCTCTATCCAGTGAGGCAAACTGGTCAGGGCCCAACAACTTCTTACCAAACATTAACAGCCATGTTCTTTTTTAATTATTGATTATGGTATCACATAATTGTCCTTATCCCCCCATTTCCATACTAAACCCCTCCCTATATATGCTCCCCCCGCCCCGCCCCTATTGTCCATGGCCACTGGCTAGGCCCATATGCATGCACACAAATCCTTTGAGTGATCTCTTCCCCTTACCCTCACCCTCCCCTACTTTTTCTCTGAGATTTGAGAGTCTGATCGCTGCTTCTCTTTCTCTGGGTCTGTTTATGTTCATCAGTTTATGTTGTTCATTATTTCCTCTAGATGTGTGAGGTCATGTGATCCAAGAAATACCCTTGTAAGAACTAAACTGCGACAAGCCATAATGGTTATGCTGAGAGGCAAATGAATCAGTCTGTAGTGAGTTCCTTTCTGGGCCAACAGTTCTTTTGAGTCCCAATTTCAATGTCAAATAGTTCCTTATGTGTACATGTCAGCCATAATATTTCAGATCTGGTTGGTGGACAAATGGTGGTGATGCAGGTCCGACCGTCTCTGGTTTGGTCCTGGGCATCCTTCAGCAACACGCAGCTGCTGTCTGCTGGTATGGTGAGGCGTCGTCAGCATCTTCCATCTCTGAATTGTGTGCCTTCTGTCTTCATGGCTGGAGCACTTCTGTCTACTCCTCTCTGTTACAGGATTCCAGATGGTCTCAGAGTTGTTTTCTGAAAATATACAAACATATTCTCCACCAAAAGTTAATAAAGGGATATTTTCTTTAAATTTGACTTGGGATTCTTTTTCTTTTTTTTCTCCCCCAAATAATTTTCCTCTGGCTTGTTTTGACACCATGTGTGTATTTTCATGGGTGTCTTGAGCTGCGCGATCAGCGTATCTTTGGATGTGGAGGTCTGCGAGTCTGCAGCTGGGGTAGCAGAATATTGGCTAGAATTGGTGCTGGATCACGGGGCAGTTCCGAGGCCTGTCTTGTTGGTGGTGTTGATGGTTTTCTAAAAAAGGCCCGTCTCCCCTTCAAGATGGCCTAGGCTCCGTGCTGGGATCCCACCGCCTGGGGAGGGCCCTCAGCGGTGCTAGTCTCTCCTTGTCAAGGAGATGCCTTCTGCCCACTCCTGTTGCTCCTGTGTGATTTAACTTTCCCTCACTCACTCACATGCACCCAAGCCCGTCCACACACACTCCTTTCCTACTCTCACTCACTTCCTCTCTCTCAGCTCCATCCTGCCAGCCGCCATATTTCTCCCTCCTCCCAACAACCATGTTCTTTACAATTCTTCTGGCTACCATGCAACTTGGAGGTTTCTCATTGGCTCTTTATTCCATAGAGTGAGCACACTTTAACTACCTCACTCATTCCCTTTTCCCATGACATTTGCTCTGTGCTGTTTTGCTTTTTTCTTAATGCAGGCCTTCAAATTGTTTTATATTTTTTTCTTTTTAAATTTTTTTAATTTATTAAGGTATTATATGTGTACATAGCTTACCATTACTCCCCCCCTCCCATACATACCCTCCCTCCCCAGAGTTTTGTGTCCATTGGTTGTTCTTATATGCATGCATAGCAGTCCTTCGGTTGATCTCTTATCTCCCCCAGATCTCCCTCCCCTCCCCGCTGTCATTTGACAGTCTGCTTGTTGTTTTACTGTCACTATATCAATCTTTCTATTCATTAGTTTATAATGTTCTTTAATATCCATAAATGAGTGAAGTCATGTGGTGTTTCTCTTTCATAGACTGGCTTATTTCACTCAGCATGATGATCTCCAATTCCATCCAGGTTACTGCAAATGATGAGAATTCCTTCCTTTTTATGGCAGCATAGTATTCCATTGTGTAGATGTACCATATCAAATTGTTTTTTAAATGAGACCTTTTATGCCTTATCTAAAAACCCTCATTAGCAAACGTAATTAAATTCCCTTAGAAAATGTTGGTTTAGCCTTCTTTGGTAAAAGGCACAATCCAACTAGTTTGGTCTGTAGAGGGCGCTCTGATGTGCCACCAGGACTGCCCTTTAGGACAAAAGGACTTCTTCCCCAGCTGCTGGTAATGCTGTCTCTCTGGTTCTGAAGGTTGGCTTAGGGGAGGAAAGTCTCCTTGACCAGGGTCACAATCCCATTCTAGGGCAGCTCTGAGGTAAAGACTGGTCTAAGCATGTATAAAGGCCTTGGCACTTCACGTGAGACCTCAGGACCACAGGAAAATGGCAGGCCTGTGCTCTTTGTGGGGTTGATTGGCTGAAGGAGCTGGATTCTTTGCAGTGACTATGTTCTGGCTCAACCTCTCCATCTGCTCAGCCTGGCTTTCTGACTTTCCTTTCCATAGTTTGAACCCAGAGATCACTCTCTAATAAACTTTCTGAATAAAATCTTCATCTCAAAGTCTCCTCAGCTCACCCAACCTGCAACAGTCCAGTATTAATTAAGGACAGGTAGTAAGATAAAGACATTTGAAAGAAATGGAGGAAATAGGAGTGTGAAGAAACCTACAAATGAATTAAAGGGAAAAGAAGTATAAAGAGAAATCACTGATTTTAAACACTTAGCATGAAAAATTTAGTTGCATCATCTTGGCAGTATCAGTACGGTAACAAGAGCGGAAGCAGAAATTGATGGAGATAAAATAGTAAGAAAGGAAATGATCCAAATAGAAAAGTTTCATTACACTATAGGAATATTTCTTCATAGTAGTCAAATGGCATAGCAGGATTTAAATTACCTTTGTGCTTCCAGCAGTTTTGAAGTACACAATGTTGTATTTCCATGATGTTTGGCTCATTGATTACACATCCAAAGATTCTTATTTCTCACTTCTAAAAACAGAAGCAGAGGATAAATGATTTAACAGTCTATTTTAAAAAATGATTCCCAAAGGACATTAGCTGTGAAAACCATTAAAACATATTTCTTTGGTTTTGGTCATGGTAGGTTCACATCTGGCATTTGGTCAATCACTCATTAAATATTAATTAGCACTATTTATGCAATTTCAATGCTCTCTCATCCTTTTAATGGAGGAAAACCTGAAGAAAGGGATCTTCAAAGGATAGTTAGGTTCTTTTGCACTGATTTACAGATTGCGTATCCAGTTTAAATAAATTCATTTTTCTCCTTTTCCTTTCCCATAAGCCTGAAATAGAAACAGTGAATTAAGTGCAAAGAAAATATCTTTACTTCTAAGCATGGAATTTCCTTCCAAATAAAGAAACATTATCCAGTTAATTTCTATTAATATAAAGAATAATTCACTACCCTATTTAGCATTTCCTGAATCTATATTTTAAATTTTTAAAATATGTAGAATGAAGAAGAGATGATTTTCAAATAAGATATTCTAATTTTGAGGAGTTTTACCTACAAATATGGCTCTTCAATGTGCAAGAATGTAAGAATCATTCAGTGACAACTGATCTATGCAGGTATAAAGGAATATATTATTACATTTTGGAATAGTAACATGACTCAATAAAGTCATATACATTTTTTCAGTATGTGTCTAAGCCTCTTATATACGCCAAACATGGTGTACAAAAGACTTCTGAAGTAAGCACCACTTCCTACATATGCAGCAGTTCACCTTCTAGTGAGGACACCAATGAGAAGTTAGCAAGTATGTTTTAGGGAAAAAGTACTCTAATAGACCTACACAAAGGGTATAGAGAGTAGGAAAGACCTAATTTACCCTGAAGACTATAAATCAAGGAACACTTGCCAACAGTGCCTAGAAGAATGAGTTCCTTGTGCACAGGTGTGAAGTTTAATGAGGGAATAAGACCTGAACAGGAGGAAAAAGGAACACATTTAAAGCTGAACGTTGTGAGGGATCCTGGCATGAGAATGACAAGTGTGTCTACATCACTAGATAAAAAGAGGTGTGTGTATGTGTGTGTGAATGTGTGTGTGAGTGTGTGTGCAGATGAGGCTGAATATGCATCTAGTAAGAAATTAATGAAGGTTCCCACATGGTTGTTTTAAAAAAAAATTTAACTTTATCCTGAAGTCCATGGAGACTCAATGAAGATATTCCAAGAATTTTCCTCAGGAAACTATAAGTGGCTAGAGCTCTAAGTGATTGATGGAGGTTAATCTGTTCCATACTTATGGCCCTGGGGCAGTCTAGGGGATCGAACTGCTAATTCTTTCAGTGACTCTGGTTACAAACAGCACAGGGGAGCAGACCTCCCTGGACAGTCTACAGCAGAGATTTTCACATGCAAATTACCTGAGTATCTGCTTTAATTGCTAAGAGGAGGTCTCTGGGGATGATTATTTTTTTAAAGCTCCTTAGGTGATTTGAATGGGCAGTAAAGTTGAAGCTTCTGCTTTCTCTAAATCGTGGAAGGCAATGAATCAAAGAGAATATACAAGGTTTATAAAGAATAGAAGAAAATTGAATTATAATGTCCCGGTATTTGAGATGTACTTAGCACCTGGAGTCTAATGCTTAGCCCGTGTAAGATAGGGCTTGTGATAAATGAATGCATTGGAAGAGGATGTTTGTGAGTTAAAATAGACAACTGGACAAATTCAGCATTTGGGCTATCATTCTCCCAGGACACTATATGCACACTGCTCTTCAAACACACATATCCGTGCCTTTGCTATCTAAAACAATGTCTCCCAAACTATCAAATGGAAACATTCTAGCCCTAACTGGTTTGGCTCAGTGGACAGAGCGTAGGCCTGCGGACTGTAGGGTCCCAGGTTCGATTCTGGTCAAGGGAATGTACCTTGGTTGTGGGCACATCCCCGGTAGGGGGTGTGCAGGAGGCAGCTGATCAATATTTCTCTCGCATCGATGTTTCTAACTCTCTACCCCTCTCCCTTCCTCTCTGTAATAAAAAGCAATAATATATATATATATATATATATATATATATATATATATTTTTTTTTTTAAATGGAAACATTCTACCTGTGCTTCAAGGCTGCTTTCCCAACATCACCTCTGTGTCCAGGACAGAATGAATGGCGCCTGTCACTAAGTCCTTCCCCAGCACATTGTATTACTTCCATAAAGCACTAACTGCACAGCCTCGGAGGTCTCTGCCGGACTGTGCACTCCACGAAGAGTACCTCACCTCACATAGCCCTGGGGTGCACAATAGCACATGGTTATTGCATAGCACTACTGTAGGTATGGGGAAAAGACTGTGGTGGGTTATATGAAGGGAGAGGGAGAGAGAGTTAGAAATATTAATGATGAGAGAGAATCGTTGATTAGTTGCCTCCTGCACACCCTTCCCCCCCTGGGAATCAAGAGGAAACCAGAGCGTGTGTCCTGACAGGGAATGGAACCCTGACCTCCTGGTTCATAAGTTGACACTCAACCACTGCTCCACAACCAGCTGGGCCGCATATCTCTATATGCTGCTGGCTTAAGTGGAAAAGGACAGACAAGGTCCCACAACCTTGGTTTTCATTTGCATGAAAACTGGAAAGTATGTGAGTGAACGGGTCCTCAGGGAAGTTCTCAAAGCTATGTGTGACCTAAACAATTACTTGGTGGAACTAGACTAGTTTAACTTCTACTATCGATGATTTTGTAGCTTCTAAAGAGTAAGAAAAGGGAGTTAAAATTCATTTATTTGTGTATTTATTTATTTATTTTGGACTTTTGGAAGCACAGGCAGGCAAAGGAACCCTGAAACAAACTCCTGTGCTACTTTGGGCAGGAAAAACAAAACACAAACAAAAACAAAACCCAAGCCACAGTCTGTATAGCTTTACCTGTATGTGCATAAAAGTGTATGTTCAGACCTAATTACTAACTACATACACGTAACTGGACACATTATGTCACATCCAGACCTTTTGCTGAGGACAGTTTGACAGGCATGTATTAGGCAATTCTGCCTTTGATTTTCTTCATCATTTATTTCTTGTATGACAATTGTAAAACCAAATCTATTATTTTCTCTTCCTTAACAAAAGTAGTGGTTATGTGGGGGGGGGGGGGGGAGTTAGATTAGTCTATCCTCATTAGGGCATCAGCACCACTAACCTTTGAATTTTATTTATATTGGAAATAATTCAGAATTGTACCCTAGCCCTAGCCAGTGTGGCTCAGTTGGTTGCATCAAAAGGTTGCTGATTCCTTATCAGGGCATGTGCCCAGTTTTCAGCTTGATCTCCAGGAGGGGGTATGCAGGAGGCAGCTGATTGATGTTATTTTCTCACATTGATGTTTCCCTCTCACCCTTTCCCTTTTTCTCTAAAATAAATAAATAAATAAATAAATAAATAAATAAATAAATTAAAAACTTCATGAACTATTACAGTATTTGCTAAAAAAATGGAAGACATATATGTAGATCAGATGTATGAGATTTAAAATATAAAAAGACAATATGTAGCTATAATCACACCTTGGCCTTCAGATTTCATTTTTTCTTTGTGTTTTTTTTTAAATTAATTTCAGAGATGAAGGGAGAGGGAGAGAGAGTTAGAAATATTAATGATGAGAGAGAATCATTGATTAGTTGCCTCCTGCACACCCTCCCCCCCTGGGAATCAAGCGGAAACCAGAGCATGTGCCCTGACAGGGAATCAAACCCTGACCTCCTGGTTCATAGGCTGACACTCAACCACTGCTCCACAACCGGCTGGGCCAGATTTCATTTCTACAAAGCTACTATAAAAGATCTTCCATTAAGGATATTGTAAAACTGAATAAAGGGCTTATTTTGTTTCCCTCTCCTGTTGATCTGATTTTAAAAGGAAGTTTAGATGTCAAAGCCACTGTTGAGATAGAATAAACAGTTTGATTTGATTCTGACTGTTTCCATACACTATTCAACCATGGAGTAAACCTTTAACCTTTTTGAAATTTTCATTCACTGCATTAAAAAGGTTAAAATGTTAATTATTACAATGTTAATAAGATCATATCTGCAGACTATTTTAAACTTGATTCTGGTCAAAGGGCTCAATTCTGGTCTAGGTTGCAGGCTTGATCCCCAGTGTGGGGCTTGCAGAAGGCAGTCGGTCAATGGTTCTCTTCCATCATTGGTCTCTCTCTCTCTCTCTCTCTCTCTCTCTCTCTCTCTCTCTCTCTCTTTCTCTCTCCCTCTCTCTCTCTCTCCTTTCCTTTCTGAAAGCAATAAAAAGAAAACCATTTAAAAAAAAGAATGGAACAACATTGAATTATAATGTTCAGGTATTTGAAATGCACATAGCACCTGGAATCTAACATTTAGCATGTGTAAAACAGGGGTTGTGATAAATGAATGCATTGGAAAAGGAGGTTTGTGAGTTACAGTAGACAATTGGACAAAGTCAGTGTTCTTCAAAATTATAAGCAGATGTGAGGTTTTATTATCATTATAATTGCCTCCAAAGGGAATTTGGCTTTCATAGCTCAGGAGGGTAAAAAAGGTAAGAACCTGGCTGCTGGTGTTCAAATAAGAGAAGAAGGGAGAGAAAAAAGAGAGGGAGAAAAACATAATTTCATTGATACATCAGTAATGAGAAGCAGTTCAAGCAAGAATAAATAGATAAATAATTCTAAATAAACTACCAGGGCAAAACATACATTCTCTCTCTCTTGCTCTCTCTCCCTCTCACACACATGCACTGGCTCAATCTTTTAAATTACTCCTTTGTTATTTATTCATCCTATGTGTTAAATCAAAAGATAAGTAAAATCACTCTAAATGTATTTCTGACTACTTTTCTTCTTATTCTTTTTTTTTAATCCTGATCTGAGGACATGCTTAGAGAAAGGAAGAGAGAAAGAAACATTGATGGGTTGCCTTCTGTATGAGATCAAACACACAACCCAGGTATGTGCCCCAACCAGGAATCAGGCCAGCAACCTTTGGTACACAAGATGATGCTCAACCAACTGAGCCACCCCAGCCAGGCCTGACTGCTTTGCTTAATGTGTATATTAATGGAATTTCCTTTCAGGTTCAATGTTGCATATTAATGAAAACATATAGCAGACCACTTTCATTAGTTTAGCTCAAAACACAGCTATTGGGCCCTAAGAAGTCATATCTATAATCTCCGATTTGAAATGGATGGCAGCATTGAGAGGAAAATCTTAACCTTCTATGGTGGTTGTCCTCTCATAGTGAAATAAAAAGTGTCACATTTTTAAAACATAGTTTAACATTTGTAGTTTTTAGCTCAACTGAAAGCTCAAAGGAAAAAAAAATCTGCCTTACATATTCAAAACTGCTCATTGAGATGTAATTCATAGTAAATGAAACATGTGTAAATAAATAGCCAAACATTAGAAAAAATAAAAAAAACTATAACCTCCGTGCAGTCATTTGTCTTCTGATGGCACAAGTAAAGCTCAAGTCAGATACAATTAAATGTACTAAAGCTCTAACAGTGACTTTTGAACTGCTTGAATGAACAAAATCAATCCCCATAAATTAAGCTATCAGCGATCTATGATACAATTAAGTTCCCTAATAATAATAATAACAATAATAATAAAGCTACAGTGCATGCAGTGTCAGTTGGGCTGTTTCTAACACTGTATTTTAACAACTGCTGGTTCACTCCTCCTGCAGGGTCGTGTAAAGCTCCATCTGGCCTCCGGGACACGAACATGATGATACCCAGTTTCTTTTCCATTCTTCAATTTAGGCTGACATCTGGTGGTCTAGGAAAACGACAAGAAATGCTTCTGGATGTACACCAACTCCCAAATGTGCCTTTTGTCAGCCTTCCTTTTGTCTCTCGGAAGCGCTTGACATTGCCACCAAACCAGTCAATTCAACCTAGGATAACGATTTAAAGGGCAGAACAATAGGGGTGAAGAAAGTGGCCCGCATGCGATGGATCACATACATGCAAGTGTATCGAACTCGGTGGCGACTAAAAAGCATCAATCGAAAGCACCGTATATCGGCCCATTAGCCCCACTCAGAAAGGCTACTGCTTAGTGGCGCCACACTGGGGATCATAAGGGGAATGCGGCGCATGGGAGATCTCCATCGTTTTTTCTCCTTGCCAGGCTGGTTGGAGGGAGGGGAGTGAAAAGGCTGAGGGGGAGGGGGGCAGGCGACTGACTGTGTCTAGTCAGAAACGGATGTGAAACGGGCATAAGGTAATGTTCCAAAGCATTTATCTTGTGTATTTTTTTTTTTTGTGGGAGGATGGGGGCACTTCCAGCACGCCGTGGCAGTCCAGATGGCAAAACACATTGGGCCAGAAGCAGGAGCCATTCAACTCTCCCCAGGCCTATGTTAAAAAAAAAAAAAAAAAAAAAGAAGAAGAAAAAAAGACCTCCAGTTAATGTATTCTGGTAGATCCCACTAATTACCAAATCGTGGAGGAACAGCGTGCTACACTGTCAGCCGTATGACTTTCCTACCCTGTGTACAATTTACCGGCATGGAAAAAGAAAAAAGAAGTGCCTCTGATTTTTCTCATAGTCAGCACTTACCACATCATTCATAATATTTGGGCCATGAAGAATCTTAATAAATAGGCATTTTTGTGTGTGCAGGTTTTGATTTCTATTTTTTTTCTGTGTGTGTGTGTGTGTGTGTGTGTGTCTTGCAGTGACTGAAAATAGCACCGGGAATACACATAATGCTTGATGGAGTTTGTTCCACCTTCATATTCATAAAAGGTTCTAGATTGACAGGGTGATGGGCAAAGCTCCCCGATATGGAAAACAACCACAAAATAAAACACAAAACATGAACAATAAAAGCCTTGAACTCTGTCCAAAAGAAAGAGAGACCCTCATGAAGGTTCGCTTTGGCCTCTGTTTCCACTTAACCTTGTGACTCTGAAAAGGTTGCTGGGAGGAGTGCCAATTACACCGGTGCTTTTGAAACGTGGCCAGGTCCTCGAGGAGGGAGCCGCAAACCGCCAAAGGCACAGAAAGGTCACCGAGAAGTTCAAATAAAATTGCTTTTAGTTACTATACAACTCACCTGAGTTGAAAGGAGTAAGCGAAAGAGAAAATGTTTCCATCTGCTCTTGACAGCCCTTTCTCCCCCTTTAAGAGTGAGATTTAGTTGGAATCAGAAGTCATTAGATCTCTCAAGAAAGGCTGCTATTTTTCTTCCAATAAACTCATGACTATGAAATAAACGTTTAAAGAAGCAGAATGCATACAAGTTCTGTAAGAAAAGTGTCTACAACTAACTATCATCAGGAAAGGCCATGTCAATTCTAATAGATTTCATGTGACTCGTATTTATTCATTATAAGGGCTAGGGCAGGGTAAATCAGACTGATTTTTGGAGCACGTAAAGAGCTTTTGTATCTCTCACAAATACCTCACATTGATTGTTCATGAGTGAGATCTCAAAATTAGACATTGGTTGTTTTAGTATTTGGACTTTGTAGCCTCTTTGCATGTAAATATTTTCTAAGGAGTCACTTTTAGAATTATGTCTTATTTTTGTTAGCCTCATTTTCATTAGAAAAATTATACATGGTACTTTCATTTCTTCCAGCTACTGGGTCCAGGTATAAAAATGGTGCCATGTTTAGAATAAGTAAAACTATTTCTTTGAAAACTGTTTGTTTGAAAACATAATGTAGTATTTCCAGCTTTGTCAATTTTTTTTTAAATATTAGGCAGAGTGTCAAAGAAATCTTTCATGCATGCTCTTGGGTAAGTCTTCCATTTTGAGACCTCCATTGCCCAGGAACCCACATGAAGCGTCTCCTCAGTTCTACCAGCACCATTCCCCACCGCCACTTCTACTGCCACCTAGCGGCTACCACCACTGCTTCCTACTCCTGCTGACCTGGATGATGCAACAAACACCACAAATGCCAAA
Organism: Vespertilio murinus; assembly: GCA_963924515.1. Taxonomy (NCBI): domain Eukaryota; kingdom Metazoa; phylum Chordata; class Mammalia; order Chiroptera; family Vespertilionidae; genus Vespertilio; species Vespertilio murinus. The sequence continues at coordinate 55,003,826 of OZ004704.1, forward strand.
AAACAACAGACCTCCCAAAAACAACACTTATGCTGTTACCTACTGAAGACGGTGTGGTCCAGGCATTGGAGCACTGTGGCAACAATCCTCGTCTCTTTTCAGATTTAGATTTTCTTTCTCCTTCCCTCGGCACTCCCTGCCGCTCCTTTATTTTTAAACAAGAAAAATGTAAAAATGTTGCTTGCCCAGACAGGGTGGCTCAGTGGTTGAGTGTCCACCCATGAACAAGGAGGTCAGGGTTCTATTTCCCATCAGGACATATGCCTGGGAAGCAGCCATTCAGTGATTCTCATCACTGATGTTTCTACCCCTCTCTGCCTTTCCTTTCTTCTCTGAAATCGATAAAAATATATTTTAAAAATAAAAGTGTTGCTCAACTAAAATAGATTCTAAGGTATTTACATAGAGCAGAAATATAGTTACCATGGAATTGTGTAACATGGTCCCAAGCTTTTAAAAATACAGAGCACCGCCCTGACTGGTTTGGCTCAGTGGATAGAGCATCGGACTGCGAACTGAAGGGCATGTACATTGGTTGCGGGTACATCCCCAGTAGGGGGTGTGCAGGAGGCAGCTGATCGATGTTTCTCTCTCACCAATGTTTCTAACTCTCTCTCTCCCTTCTTCTCTGTAAAAAATCAATAAAATTATTTTTAAAAAATACAGAGCACTCAGAAGAAAGCAGGGTCTATAAAATGTTATGGATAAGAGCCAAGAATGGATCTTTTCCTTCTTAGTGGAGCAGCTAGCTAGTTTTTGGATAAACAGATTCCTTAATTGTTAAAATAGCAACAAAAATTGCTATTTTTGTTGGGTGATGCTCTGGTAATACTATTCTAGAATCTATTTCTTAGGACTATACAGACCCATCTTTGAGTCTTATAAACATGTGATAGCATAATAAAATACATGTTAGGCAAAACTTAAACTTAAACACCAAATGATACACTGTTATGTCTATGTATATGAATTATATTAGTGTTCTTATTTTTCTCAAACTGTATGAAGCATGACTTAGATGTTACTGGTTGGACTACTGGCAGAGAAAGGAGAGAGGACCTCACTGAATCTAGTACGTGCTTTGTTTTTTTCACATTGGCCCTTTGAGTATTTATGGGATTGTAAGCACAAATATTTACAGGTTTTTCATCAGAGCTGTTATTGAAATGGTTTCTTTATTTCTCTACTATAAAATATGAAAATATTGGTGATATTATCACTAGTATATAACTAGATAAAATAGTAATGAAAGAAGAACTAGTAAAGGGGAATACGTTTTTTATTTTATTTTATTTTTTTAAAATACATTTTATTGATATTTTACAGAGAGAAAGGGAGAGAGATAGAGAGCTAGAAACGTCTATGAGAGAGAAACATCAACCAGCCGCCTCTTGCACACCCCCTTCCTTACTGGGGATGTGCCCACAACCAATGTACATGCCCTTGACCGGAATCGAACCCGGGACCTTTCAGTCCTCAGACCGACGCTCTACCACTGAGCCAAACCGGTTTCGGCATGGGAATATGTTTTTTAAAAAGTAAAGTTGTCGTGGATAATACATGTTAAGTTTTATTTTATGCACAAAAAAAAAGTGGAATGTGTTTAAGCATTTGAAGCATCTGTAATTTATACACTCATTAATATTTGAATGTTGTAAAAATATTTGAATGTTGTAAAAATATTTGAATGTTGTAAAGATATTTGAATGTTGTTACTTTAAAATAACAATCGTCGTTTCATTTTTAAATAAGCGTTGACCCTTTAGCAAATGAAACTCAGCCTGATACTAATTCGTAAGTATTAGGGGTCCATTCTAGAAGCTTAGAGCACTTTCGGAAACTCTAGCAGTGGGACCTCTTACTCTTCAGCTCCCAGGTTTCAGTCAGGGCTGCCGTGGCAATCTGCATGTCACCAACACAAGGTGTCTCATCGTAGCACGCAGGCTCCATGTGAAGATGGTTAGCTTGAGCAGACAGTGAGATTACATGCCTCTCTTGTCACGCAGCCAAGCATTCCTGGGATAGTCCAATATTTTCCTTTAAAAAAAAGCAGTAGCTGAATAAAGGCAGCAGTCCGGGCTGCTGAAATTTCCTTGCACAGCGGGGACCGCCCTTCTTTGTTGAGAGGCTGAGCTTGTGCTGTTCCTGTGGCGTCAGTGTTTTCACCTGTGGGGCTGAAGATGGTTGGCATCCGTTCTCCCCGCTGGGAGCCAGAGCTGTCCCTGCCCAGCTGTCTGTAGTTCCAGGAGCCATTATGCACGGGGCTAGAGAAGCCAAGTCCCAGTTTCCTCGATTCATTCCTGAAAGCGTCTCCTTCTGTCCTCCTTCTTTCCTCGATGTCCACATGGCCCCAGGATTGTAGCCAGCGCCCAGAAAATGAGTCAGCCAAAGGGAGATGGAGGTTTCCCAAATGCGTTTACTGAATAGCAGTGACGAAGCCCGGCTTAAACACGGAAGTGGCACCATTTGTAAAAACACGTATTTCCCCTTCTCACATATGGAACCTGGAAGTGTTGCCATTAGAATCATTCTTGGCTTAAAGGTGTTATCTCTGCTAACACAAAGTATGCAGCCATCACTATGCTGGCTACTGGATATCAAAGATGACTAAGGAATTACCCAAGTATTACCATACTATGAGATAATGCTTCAGCAGAAACACACAAAGAACTCAGAAGCGGAAGAGAATGAATATGGGAGTTGGTGAAGCTAACACTTGAGGACTGGGTGTATCTGGATGGTGGAGAGAGCAGCATGGCGTTCCAGGGGGAAAAGATAATGTAAAGTACAATAAGGGGAAACAAGACACGGATGGAAGGCGAAACAAGAACCCGGGGAGTGTGCATGATCACATAAATAACTTCCTTTTATATCCGATGATTTTGAGAAACTGCCGATTGATTTTGCATCAGTAAATAGTGTGATCAGGTTTCCAGCAACATGGCAGGTATATCCGAGGGCTGGGAAGGCAGGTAGGACATTAATGCAGAGAGCTGGCTGTGATGGAGAAATGCCCAGGAGAGTGGGGAAGAACCACAGCTGAGAGGTATAGGGAAGAATATGCATGTGGTTAGGGGCAAACGCCTCTGTTTAAGAGCATTTCCTTTTGAAGAACACCAGTGACCACAGTGGGAGGGGTTACCTGTCAAATTCAAGAAACTGAAGAAATGCAGCACCTGGATAGGATGGAGCAGAATAGGGGTCTTGGACTTGCTCAGGAAGAGAAGGGACACCTGGCTTGAGCCTGCAGGGACATAGTCCTAAGAGCATCAAATTCAGTGTGAAGAGAACTCTACAGAGTGCAGAGAAACCAACATATAAAGAACATATACTCTCTCATTGCTCAATTGCATTGCTGTGCTAAGAATTCCTCTGATAATAGAAGCTAACATTGCTACTACTGTTATTATTTTTAATTCTTAAATGAGGATGTTTATTGATTTGAGAGAGAGGGTGAGAGAGAGAGAGATTTGTTGGTTGCCTCCCATATGTGGCCCTACTAGGGATCGAACCATATGTACGGGCCGATGCTCCAACCCAACCAGCCAGGGTGCATTTGAATTCTTTCAGCTCATGACTCACCTTACTATAGTCCTTTTGCCACAATATGAGAAAATAAAAATTATTCTTATCATAAGTGAATATACAGCATGGTTCGGGGCTCGGAGGCAAGTGGGTGAAGGTTTCTAAACACAGCAGCAATGTTTTTAACACAATTTTCCATGAGAATTTAATAAATGAATAATTTTAATTACTATTTTCTCTCAAAATCACACAGATAAATCATCAATGAGAATGCAAAATGCACATAAAGCACAGGGCTTGGAATCAATGTAAAGTGAGAGGTCACTTCTAAAGCTTACATGTTTATTCCTCTCTCCCACCGAGAACCTTCAGGAACACATTTCAAACAATCTCCATGAAGGTATTTGCCAAGAAGTATTATTGTAGGTTTCAAGTTGGAAGTGAAAGTATTTAAATATATCCATGGCTAATCAAATCAAGAGTGAAACTCGTAAATAATGGTGTTCTTTTTCTTATTCCAGTATCTAAGGGGACTGAACAAACAAACAATTCTCCACCACCTTTCTCATAACCAAATGTGCTTATGGTAGCATTTGTGGGGAGAGAGAAAAGATAACTTTCGGATGAAAGTCAAGATGGGCCGAAACCAGTTTGGCTCAGTGGCAGAGCATCGGTCTGCGGACTGAAAGGTCCCAGGTTCGATTCTGGTCAAGGGCATGTACCTTGGCTGCAGGCACATCCCTGGTGGGGGGTGTGCAAGAGGCAACTGGTTGATGTTTCTCTCTCATTGACATTTCTAGCTCTCTGTCTCTCTCCCTTCCTCTCTGTAAAATATCAATAAAATATATTTAAAAAAATAAAATAAAAATAATAAAACTACAGCGGATTACTTGTCTATAAAAATTTTTTTAAGAAAGAAAGAAAGAAAGAAAGAAAGAAAGAAAGAAAGAAAGAAAGAAAGAGAAAGAAAGAAAGAAAGAAAGAAAGTCAAGATGGTTGTTACATTATAGTAAAAGATTTTTTCCCTTCAGTGCAGTGGAGCTTTTGGGGTGCCACTGCAATAAGCACTTCTGGAGGCCACCATGGGAGGGTAAGATATGGTAGAAAATCTCCATGCAACTCCACCCCTGGCTTTCCAAATGCCATTTCCCTCAGTCCGGTCCTAGAAGAAGTGTAGCTGTGGCTTCCGCGGAGCTCAAATCAGAGCCAGTGCCCAGAGCTTCCTTTCCGTGGAGGAGCCGGGCCCAGGCCAGCGCCAGGCTGGCTGAGCTGGGTCCCCGCTGCAGTCCATCAGTCCAGTGCACATGGGGTGACAGGGCCACGTGCCTATGGGGCAAACGCGGGTGAATGCAGGGAAACCAAGAGCACAGGAGCAACCACAGCAACAAGAGGGTTAAGGCCTCTGCTTAGGGGATTACGCATTCCCAAAGTCTGGCACGCGTGCAGTGGCCGTGCCCTCTGGGACCAACCTTCTCTGTCTCCACGTGTGATCGACTGGCATCTTCCCTGGTCTCCCAGCTTTACTGGGCATGCGTCTGTGCTCCCTCCGTGGTTCCCTGGGGAGGGTGAAATGGCAGCTTCCCGGCTAAGCTGCCCAAGTGACAGGCTTATAACGTCTGACTTCCCCCTTTGCTCCTTTCCTGTTATTAATAACTAATTACCATGGTATCAAGGTTACCTTGGCCAACAACACCCCGCTGTTTAAAGTTTTATTTAGTTTAAACTAAAAATATGTGGTTTTTTTCTTATCATGTTACTTGAATCCGTTTCAGCAGTGCTGACACACTGGAACACAGTGGCACTCCGGACAGTATTTGCACATAATGAGATGTAACGCTTCTTTTCATCCCCCAAACCGTGCGTCCAGTCCAGGACCTCATTAATCCCTGTCCTACTTCAGACAATAACTTCCTGGCTGGTCCTTTTGCCTTTAATCTCTGGAGACTTAAATCCATCATTCTGCCTGATTAATCTTCTTTTGGTTCCCTTCTACTCTTGCCACTACCTTCAACTCTTACCTATTTCAAAAGATATCTTAAAAATTTTAGATCAATTATTTGTAGCATTTTTGGTTCTTGCACACACACAAAAAAATCTGTTAATCTGCTGAAAGTTATGAACCTTCTTCCAAATAAAACTGCAATTAGGTTAACTTTGACACCAAAGTTCTATTAACCATCCATCTAATTGGCCTAAAACACCTAGGAATAAACACCCTCTCTCCAAATCATTTGCCAGGTATTAGTCGGCTTTTACTAATGAGCCAGTTACTGTTTTAGGTGCTGAAGATAACGTAATAAAGAATACAGATAAAAATTACTTCCCTTAGTTGGCTTATATTCAAGTGTGGGGAGCTAGACAATAAAGAAGAGAAATAAACAAAATATATTTCATGTGAGACAATGGTGGGGGCCAAGGAGAAAACAGAAATCAGGGAAGTTGGATATGAAGTTAAATTGACCAACCGGGGAAGCCTACATTGAGAAAGTTTTTGAAGGAACACCTGAAGGGAGTGACGACCTGGCCTGTTTGGGAATCGTATCCAGGCATCGGCATTAGTGAGGGCAAAGACCCTGCGGTGAGCACGCTTGGCAGGTTTGAAGAATAAAAGGCGGCGACTGGAGTAGCAATGGAGAGAATGAGGAGGTGCTACTTAGAAGTCAGAGAGCAACACACCACCTGATACGCAGGACCTTGGGGGTCATAGTAAGCACTGCTGTGTGTGCTCTGCGTGTGATGTCACTCCGCCAGGTGTATTCAAATCTCTCCACTGTCTGGTTTTAAACATTGTTTTAAACAATAGTCACTGTGACTATTCTTCAAGCCATATAACAGATTTTATTTAATCCTTATAATGTAAAATTTAACTGTTTGCATATGTATACATTTATACATATAGTAGATTTAAGTGAATATATATATATATGTGTGTGTGTGTGTGTGTGTGTGTGTATACCGGTACACAAAAATATTTTCCTGATATTCATAATTAGTAAATCAATCATGAAAACTGAAATTTCAAAATTAGCACAGTGATATTTGATATTTGTGCATGATACATTTCACACAAGTTTAAGAAAATATTTGTCACACTGTTTCCAAGACAGAAATATATCACATCGTATAACTTATGTTATAGAAATTACTAGAGAAAAATTGTTTTTTATTCAAAACATTACTTTGTAACGATTTATCTAACTACATCATATGCTAAAGCCATTAAATAAAGATTGCAGATATTTTCAATTATTTATTGATTATCTTCTGTGTTCTAGGAATCTTGCTAGGGACTGGAAATACAATGATGTGGCAATTAGATGTATCATTTGGTGCATAATAAACAACTCAAAAACTTTAGTGGCCTAACATAAAACTTTATTCTTTCTCGTGATTTTGAGGCCCCATTGTGCAATTCTTTTGGTCTGGATCAACTTAGGTGATCTCTGGGGCCAGGGAGTGTCTCAGCGGGAGCTGTTGGGACTGGGCTGACCTTATAAACATGCCCGGTCCTGAAAGTGTGCTTGGCCCTCAGGGCTGCCCCTGAGATGGCTCATCTCAGCTCTGTGTGGTCACTCTTCATCCGAGAGGCTAGCCTGGACTTCTTCGCAGGGGGTAGTCACAGTGATCCCAGGAGCAGCAAAGAGGAAAAATCCCCACGATGCCAGTGCTTGTTAAGACTCTACTAAAGGCACACCTGCTATTGTATTGATCAAAGTAAATTATGTGGCCAAGCCCAGCGTCAGGATAGGTCTATATAAGGGAGAGCATATGAGAAGGCAGGGACAAGTCCAGGGACATGACTGCCATGTGAGGACACAGCAAGAAGATGGTCACATCTGAACCAGAAAGCAAGTCCTCACAAGACATTGAATCTGTTGGCATCCTGATCTTGGACTCCCAGGCCTCCAAATCTGTGAGAAATCAGTGTTTGCTGTTATACCACCTGGTTTGATGTAGTTTTTGTTTGTTTGTTTTGGAAGTCTGAACAGACTAAAACAGGTGGATTAATTGCAATCTTATAAATCATTAAATAACTAGTTAGAATTTTATGAGTAAGAGTGTTGTGTAATATGTACTTAATTTTGCTCTTTTCAAGGGTATGAAAAAAAATTCTTTTGAATTGCCAGGAAATAGAACTTCAAATTAAGAGCTAAAAGTTTGGGAGCACCTCTGGCACAGAGACACCAGTGTTGGTGATATCATCCTGAGCCCATCTGTCTTGCTCTCTGTCCATGTGAGTAAAGAAATGCTCAACTTTTAGGGGTCAGAGTGGTGGACACATGGAGATAGATAGAGCTAGACTAGAGGGAGAATGTGATCAAGTGGCTGTTTGAAAACTGTCAATGAAACACAGTAGGGAACAATGCAGGAATAAATCGGAAGCTTTCAGAAACCATTGGTACTGTTAATCAAAATCTATAGAAACTTTGGTTCTAAAGTTCACCAATACCTTGGGTATTTTTATATCAAGAAGAAGTATGCAACAAAATCATGATTTTTCCCACTACATGTGACTTTTGGGTCAAATTAATTTAGTTAAAAATCAACTATGATTATAGAAGCTTACCTTACTTGAATATCAAATAGTAATTCATTTTCAGTCGCATTGTTTTGCAGAGCAAAGTGGACAAGAACTTGTAAATGTTTTTCACTGGCTGTAAGGCTTGTTTAGTCCTTTCTAAAAATAGAGTCCAATAGGGCAAGCCTCTTAGAGAAATGACTGTCCCAAGAGGAAGCTCAACTCTATTCTAGAAACTTCAACTCTGTATAGATTACTAAGGAGAAGATTTACAACTGTGTTTGCATTTTTCAATCCTACATAGTAGCCATTACTTCCTGCTACTCAGTGTGTTTTTTTGACTTTACCACAATTAATGGTTGGTTGCAAATGGTACAGATAGCCTGTAAGTGAAACCTGATCATTCTTGGATATGCAATCCTTTGCTGCTAAAGGTTTTACACATTATTTCAATTTTGGCTTTGAGCCTTTCCAACATCTTCAATAAGAATGTGAATGTCAATAGTTATTCCTGCAGTTTTCTTTTTTATGCCTTTACATCTAATACTAAGTTATCACCCCTTGAGTTCCTAGTCCCTCTTTATGTTACAAATATCTACTATGCTCTATTCATCAGATCTTCAACTCCTTCTGAATGGTCGTTTTTGTGATCCCACTGTGACATGCCCTGTGGTGTATTTCCTCATCTCAAGACACTTATACATCTTGCAGCACTGCCTTTCCATTCTGCAAAGGGTTCTTTATGATTTTTCATTTATCAAAATGGTATGCTCCCTTGGTCTGAATATTTTATTTAATATATGTGTCCTTTCCACATATATTAAAATCACTGCACTATCTCTTCAAAATTAATTTTTGGCTTATGTCTTTTTCTTTTAAGGAAATAAAAACATGAAAGCTGAATAGGTTGGTGCTAGGCCAGTAAGAAATAAACCTGCTGATAAACATCAATGTTACTGTCTGCTACACTATGACTCATTGACTACCAATGTGGCTGTAAAACACACTCAACGTGTTTTTGTAAGATAGATTCCATTACTCTCTTAAAAAAATTCATCTAATGTTCAAAAGTTAACTACAGCTGTAACTAATAAATATCCACCGTCAGTAAGAAAATGTGCACGTGAAATGAAAGTGAAAAAAAAAGGAATTGAAAATTAATTGTCAAATAACTCCCATTGATTATCCATACTGCTAGATGTTAGACATTAAGTTGTTGTAGGCTTCCCCCTTAAAAGAGAGCAGAGAGAATGCTTGGGAATTAAATTCTTGGTCTGATTCCATTGTTCTAGCCACAGCAATGCAGAAGCTCTTGTTATCTCAGTAAGGCCAATGTGAATAACTGAGACTGGAATTCCTCTCTGTCATTTTCTGACTTTTAACTTTAATCCTATCACTTACCCTTTTCATTCCCTGTTTCTTCATATTTAAAAGGAAAGAATTGGAGCATTTGCTATTCTAGTTCTAAAATTCTGTGATGTCATCACCACATTTCTTCTTTTATATTTCTTCTCCCTTACCCCAGTTCTTTTAATGACTCCATTTTCTTTCTAACCTATTAATTAGCCTTGTGACTATTCTTAAAATTTATAAGCTTTTATGATTTTAAAATAAAAATAACATATCACTCTGTGTACTTTCATGTGTAGAGACAGCCCATTTTCAGTAGGTGTTCCAAGTGATTACAGCATCATTCACCTAACTGATAAAAGGGTAATATGAAAATTGGTCAGGATGCCCTCACAATAATGACTGAACAGAAGGCTGCATGGGGCAACAAGGCTGGCAGGGGGGTTAGTGAGGGACAACCAAACGACTGAACAGCAGGCTGCATGGCGCAACAAGGCCAGCAAGATTGGCAGTTGTGGGCAACAAGGCCAGCAGGAGGAGATAGTTAGGGGTGACCAGGCTGATGGGGGGAGAGGAGGGAGGGAGTAGTTAGGGGTGATCAGGCAGGCAGACAGGTGAGTAGTTAGGAGCCAGTGGTCCTGGATTGGAGCGGGTGAGGGCTGGGCTGAGGGAACCCCCTCCCCCCATGCACAAATTTTGTGCACTGGGCTTCTAGTAAGTTAATAATAGGAGATGGTCACCTAATTGACCTGCCCATTTTACATACTTAGAAAATTTGGGTCAGATTGATTAACTGATCAAAAGTTTTCACTAGCCGAAACCGGTTTGGCTCAGTGGTAGAGCGTCGGTCTGTGGACTGAAAGGTCCCGGGTTCGATTCCGGTCAAGGGCATGTACATTGGTTGCGGGCACATCCCCGGTAGGCGGTGTGCAGGAGGCGGCTGGTCGATGTTTCTCTCTCATTGACGTTTCTAGCTCTCTATCTCTCTCCCTTCCTCTCTGTGAAATATCAATAAAATATATTTAAAAAACAAAAACAAAAACAAAACACAAAAGTTTTCACTAATTGATAGAAGCATAGGAATAGGTTCCCTGGCCCATTATATACATTACTACAGGCCCAATGCACAAATTCGTGTATGAGTGGTGTCCAGCCGACCTGGCTCCAATTGGCAGATCAGGGCCTGGCCTTTTGGGAGGAAGAGACAGAAGGAGGTTGGCTGTCTGGCCCACCCTGATTGGGGCCTGATCAAGGCTGGGCTGGCTGGGGGGAGGGGCTGTGGGAGATTGGTTGGCGGGCTCCACCTCTGATTGGTATGGGGTCCAATTGAGGGCAGGGGCAGCTGTGGTTAGGGGCTGTGTGTGGTGGGCTGGCTGGCCCTGCCCAAAATGGGGTTGGGGAGTGATTGAGGGCCAGAATCCTGGGGGAGGTACCATGGATGGTTGGCTGGCTGGCCCTGCCCCTGATTAGAATGGGCAGAGCTGGCTGGGGCGAGAGGAGGGAAGGGGGTTGGCTGGCCACCCTGCCCTTGATCAGGGTGGAGAGGCTGATCAAGGGAAGGGCCAACTGGGGGGAGGGGCCTGGGAAGTTGGCTGGCCAGCCCCACCCACGATTGGGCCATTGCTGGCTGCAGTGGGTGTCATAGTGACCAGTCGTTATGGTCGTTACGGCTTTCTGGTCGCTGGCTTTATACACACACACACACACACACACACACACACACACATATTTGATATACATTTTTCCTCCTTTAAAATTTTTATTTCAATCTTTTAATGTTGTTAGGTGTGGGGTTTTAGTTTGTTTTAAACGTGTACTCTATTCTCAGTCTAATTGTCATCTCATTATGAACTACTAGAGGCCCGGTGCATGAAACGTGTACACAAGTATAGTCCCAAGGCCTGGCCTGTGATCAGGGTCATCTTCCCCAGCTGCCTGCAGATGGCCCTGCCCCCACCCCCTGCCACCACCCACCTCCTCTTCCCCATTTGCCATCAGGTGATTGGTGCCTGATGCCCAGGGGAAGGGACTGAGAGGTTAACTGTTTCCACCCACTAGCCAGCCCTGGCCCTGCCCCCACTGCAGTGGCCATCAGGTGATTGGAGCCTGCTGGTCAGGAAAGGGACCAAGAGGTGGGCAGTGTGCCTCATAGTGACGGGTCCAAAGGTCATTCTGGTTGTTCTGCCATTAGGGTCAATTTACATATTATATTTTATTATATGGGATAAAGGCCTGGTACATGGGTGGGGGCCAGCCGGTCTGACCTGAAGGGGGCCCCAGATCAGGGTGGGGAGACCCTGCTGGGAGCCTGGGCCAGCCAGGACAAGGGGCTATGGGTGGTTTGCAGGCTGGCCACACCCCCAATCGAGGTGGGGCCCCCCCTGTGGGCAGGGCTGGCCTGGGTGAGTGGCTGCCAAGGGTTTGTGGGAGGTCCCCACTGGGGGTGAGGCCAGCCTGAGCGAGGGACCACTGGGGGTTTGCAAGATGGCCATGCCCCCAGCTTTGTCAGGAAGGACATCTGAAATGACATTCAGAAGAAGTTCAGTGTATTCGGTCTAATTAGCATATTATCCTTTTATTAGTATAGATGATCCTAGGCCATTTTCTACCAGATTTATGGGATATTTTTGTTTTTCCTCCCCAATGTTCAGTTCCAGAATTGTTTTTATTGAACTATATTTTGTATCTGATTATTTCATTATTCAATATGATTTCTTCCAATCTTTTTTTACTTTATTTTATCATTCTTGGACTCAGTTTCCTCATTTGCAAAATAAGTGATTTTGGGTTGACTAACCCCTGAGGCACTTTTTACCTCCAAAAGAAAAAAAAATCATTTTCTAAGTTGTCACTAAATCAGTCTTTGGCTCTTTAATGCCACTTTCAGATTTAAAGAATATATTTGTATATTATCACCGAAACACTTGAGGAGAAGTTACAGCAACACCAGGCCCCAAATCCACTATTCAGGGCGCCATTAGTCACATTCTCCTGAGTTGACACTAATGCATTGATCACATCCTTGTCACCCATTTATTTTCTCTGCAAGGGTTTTCAGTTTGGGGAATATTTGTTGATGTTTTGCTAAATTTCTAGGATGAATTTATTTTATTTTTGGATTTCTATTTTTAAAAATCTTGCTTCTTGCCGAAACCGGTTTGGCTCAGTGGTAGAGCGTCGGTCTGCGGACTGAAAGGTCCCGGGTTTGATTCCGGTCAAGGGCATGTACCTTGGTTGCGGGCACATCCCCAATAGGGTGTGTGCAAGAGGCAGCTGGTCAATGTTCCTCTCTCATCGACGTTTCTACCTCTCTATCCCTCTCCCTTCCTCTCTGTAAAATATCAATAATATATATATATATATATATATATATATATATATATATATATATATATTTAAATCTTGCTTCTTATTGAATCTCTTTAAATTCATTTTATATATTATTTTCCAAGACTTTATGAAGGTGGAAATGTGAGATCAGTTTAATTCACATTAATATTCTATTAATTTTAGGAATGCCAAATTTATTGAGTACTTAAGGCTGAAAGACAATGGACTATAATTATTGTCAGAGATTTACAAAGCCTCATTTAACTTTATTTTGTCTCCTAAAACCTTAATGGAATTAGCCAAATGAGATGTTTAAGCTTCATTATTTTTTTTGAACGAATTACTATAAAATTTTGAAGAGTAAAATATAACAACACTATTTTCCAATAATTTTGTTAAGCCTTGCTAGGAACTGCAGCGCCAAACTTGTCTGCAATTCTTTCAAAACATTTCCTTAATTAAATCAAGTCTGTTTTGCTTCTTCCGTGAAATGTCTTTGGATATCAGGTGCCGTTCTTCTTTCAGAATTTAGTTTCTATTGTCTCTAGAAGAGGCTATAATCTTAACTTTGCCAGCAGAGGGCACATCCACAAATTCTTCTTTGTGTCTTCCAATCTACAAAAAGGAAATAAAAAGAAAAGCCACATTTGAGGTTTCATAATATGCCACCTTATTTGCACTATATCTAATTTAAAAAAGAAAACAACGCTTTAATATTTTCTCTTAAAAGTCTAATGCCTGAATGAAACGCAAAAGATACTTTGATACTATTGCCACTGAACCAGAATATTGGAGGAATCTATCTGTCTTTTTGTGCTCTGCAAAATTTGTTTGGGAATTTTACCAATCATTTTGTCTTTGTTATATTTTGGTCTGGCCTTTCTGCTTTTGATATTCAATTCTGGACATAAAATTAACACATAAAATTTTTTTAAGTGGTCAAACAGTTACTTGTTTACATGTTTATGTGCTTGTTTAATTAGCAAAAAATCAAACAACTAATGGTCTATATTTTAGCCTAAAGTGAATATAAGTACATATGCAGAATATTGAATTTAATTAGAGAGTTATTTAAATGTTTCTGAGAGAAGAACATTTTTAAAGAAAATAATTTGGAGTGAAGCCATAATAATTAGTCTGTTGAGCATTTTGGTTAATGGCTTAATAGCAGACAGAAACATTTTAATTTTCTTCATACTTCAAATGAACTGACTGAATGATAGCATTTTTTATACTCTCAGCTAAATGAACAGAGAGGAGCATATCCATAATTTCAACATTTTGGCTATGCATCATGTAATTATATAGCTGAGATATGTTGTGCCTGCGCACATACAAAGTTTATGCTTTTAGAATGAAATGTTGAAAAGCAGAGTTCATAGGCTCTTGTGCTGATACCTATCTCTCTTTTGTATAAGGCATTGTTCACTCTTGTACAAAAATCAACCCAAAAGAACTCACAAATGTAAGCACAAATGCTATGTCAGCTTTTAAAACATCCTAATGCATTAGGTCAAGATGATTAATAATCTTTATAGGTTATTTCACATTTTAGCACATGTGGCACAAAAGCCACCATGAATTGGGACACTTTGGACTTAAAATATGTTATTCCAGTGTTCAATACAGAAAAAAAAATAGTTATAATAATGGAAGTAAAGAGTTCAGTTTGAGGCTTAATAAAAACACACTAGCAAAAGATAATTAAATCTGATAATAGTAGGAAGACACACAAGGTTCTAGACAAAAGAAGGAAAAGCACTCTGAGAATATGAGACTATTTCTATTATAAGTAGTTATTTTCCCCCCAAATAAAGTCTTTTCTGATAAAGCCCAATCCCAATGGAAACCCCAATTGCAAGGCCACTGGGATGACTATTAATGGCAACAAACATTTGTCAGGTCTAAAAATGCTAAGCAATGAAAATTGTTGACAGTTCTAAAATTGACATATTTATGTGTAATGTTAGTTAAAAATCTATGTATATCTTTATAAGTAATAATTATTAATTATTGATGTTTTTAAGAACCAAGTACTCTACAGCACATAGTATTTTAATGATTCTCTCTCTCTCTCTCTCTCTCTCTCTCTCTCTCTCTCTCTCTCTTCCCCCCTCTCTCTTCATATGTATCTCTCTCTCTCTTTTAAATAAAATAAAGAACCTGTAAAATCTTAAAACACTGAATCTGCATGATCTCTAGGAACTGGGATGTTAAGTTGAGAACAAAGAGGAGAGAGAAAGTGTAAGAACACAGAATAACCAGGAAGGTTGAGTACCTCACAAAGGAGCAGGTTGTACACATTGCAAATACACGTGGTGTGCATTTTTTCCTACTTCGCTGACAAACATCAGGCTCAAACACAATGCTTCTCTTGTGCCATAGCTAGCTTTTTCTCTCTTTGTCCTCCTTTTTCTTCCTTCATTGCTAAATAGGATTATAGTATCATAGTTTGCTGAACTTAATACCTTAGGTATATTTTACTTACTAGTAATGCTAAAACCTTTCCAGAATCATTAGAAATTAGTAAGATAATTCTATGGCATGTATTGAGCAACAAGTCCTAAAGGAGGAGGCATAGGATTAGGACTCAGGGCTTCAAACTTTTTAAAATTTACATTAGGAAACTGTCCAAAACAATCACACTTTGTAATATCTATTTACTTCATTTCATAAAACAAAGGAATAGAACGATAGCAAAACCAGGTTCATATTTCCATGGATTAGTTTAAATTGGTAGTGTAATATAATTTTTTAAAAAATGTATACTACTCTGGCTTATACAGACATTTTCACATGTGCAACAGTTGACTTCCCCTTTGGTAATAAGGAAGTAGAAACTTGTGGTTCCTTAAGGTATGTACTTACTGGGGGTTTTCACCATCTGATTCATCCTGAAATAAAAAAAAAAATTTAAAAAGAGAGAAGATAAACATTGACTATTGTACCAACTAAATGAATGCCTTTATTATTTTTGCCACTACATGTATTTTTAAAATTATTATTATTCATGTATTCTATTTGGTTGTATGAACAAGAAACCTGAAATGGATAAATCAAATAAATTAGAACCTTCAGCTAAAAGAGCTGAAATAAAGAACACTTTCTTTAGTTAGGTAGCTTTTCTATTATTCAGCTTATTTTGAGGTTTTGCTCATCTTTGAAGAGAGTGAATAATGAAGATCTAAATTTATTTCTAACCTATTACTAATCTGCCTTGGTGCAGGCTAAATCTGTTATATTGAAGTGGTTCTTTGATAGCATCTATGGTGATAATTTTGTCTTAATGATTAAACAGTCCAATAAATATGTTATGATTACAATGTGGGAAAAATCTTTACAAGAAATAAAAAGGAATAAATGACATCAGCTTTCTACTTTCCTTCTAAACAATGACCAAATGAGAAAAATGTTGGTGGGAATGGGTTTGTCATACATACATACATACATACATACATACATACATACATACTGATTTCCTTCCCCTGCCAGTGTGGCTCAGTGGTTGAGCATTGACCTATGACCCAGGAGGTCACTGCTTGATCCCCTGTCCGGACCCAGGGTTGTGGGCTCGATTCCCAGTGTGGGACATGCAGGAGGCAGCTAATCAATGATTCTCTCTCATCACTGATGTTTCTATCTCCCTCTCCCTTCCTCTCTGAAATAAATAAAAATATATTAATTAAATAAATAAATACTGAATTTCCAGGGTACAGAGCATACACATTAAAGAGCAAAGAAGCCAAAGCCGGTTTGGCTCAGTGGCAGAGCGTCGGTGTGCGGACTGAGGGGTCCCGGGTTCCATTCCGGTCAAGGGCATGTACATTGGTCGCGGGTACATCCCCGGTGGGGGGTGTGCAAGAGGCAGCTGGTTGGTGTTTCTCTCTCATCGACGTTTCTAGCTCTCTATCTCTCTCCCTTCCTCTCTGTAAAATATCAATAACATATATATATATATATATATATATATATATATATATATATTTTTTTTTTTTTTTTTTTTTTTAAAAAGAGCAAAGAAGTGCTGCATTAGTTGGCAAGAAGTTTTGGGATTTTTTTTTTTTTTTTTTTAAACCATTTATGAGAGTTGACGTAATGAAGCTGACTGAAGGCAGAGTGAAGGTCCGGGGTACTGGCGACTTTCTGATGGCCGCCAGAAGGTTGCAGGTTCATAGACATCAGATATTTAAAAGATGGAGAGTTTGTCTTGGGTTGACAGAGACCATTGTTAGTAGTGGTGATGGGATCATCTAATTAGGTGGTTGCTAGCAGGTTGAAAACAAAAGGAAGATCATATCTATTCAGCAGCTAAAATGTGCTAATACCACATTAGATGCTTAGTCAATATAACCACCTCTGCATGTGGTAAGTGCTAATACCTCAGAGAAGTAGTTAATTATCTCTTTCCAATTTACCAGCCTCCACTCAGAAACCCAACTTTAGCCATATCTGAGGTAGATGTGGATTTCTCTCCCCTTTATGAAACAGAATCAATCTATTTCTCCCCCAGAGAATGACATGTAATCACCCCTGCGTTATTAGGTTTATGATTGGGACTATGATTATCATTCTCATTTGCCTTGCAGGCTTTGTGCTTCCAAAACCTTTGTAGCAAATCTCATACCCCCCTAGGAAGGGCCATTTCCACCCACACCACCAGTTCTCTAGCAGCCTTATCAGGCGAATCCTGAGGAAACTCTTTAATACTTCTTATCAAAGCATGGTCTTAATTGCTTATATTATTTACAGAGTAGATGTAGGCTACATACAAACACATTTCAATTTTTAATTATATATCCGAGTCAGTCTTATAAATGTGATATCTAAAAATAACACTGGTTAAGATTATTGGTTATTTTTATATCCTCCCGATTTGCTTAAAATTTATAAATGATGGAAATTACTTAAAGAGAACAAATAATGTTATTTAATTTCAGCAGACTGGTGAGAGAGGCTATCACTGCCTTTTTTTTTTTTTCCTAATCTTAGTGGGAAAAGTTGGAGTTTCTCACAATTAAGTATAATGTAAGCTGCAGCTTTTTTGTAGATATTCTTTATCAAGTTGAGGAAGTTCCCCTCTAGCTTTAGTTTATCATCAATGGGTATTGGATTTTATTAAGTGCTTTCTGCATCTGTTGACATGATCATGTGATTATTCTTCTTTAGCCTATTGATGTGATGCGTTACATTTATTGATTTTCAAATGTTGAACCAGCCTGGGACACGTACGATAAATCTCACTTGCTTTAGGACTATAAATGTTTCATACATTGTTGAAATCCATTAGCTAATATTTGGTTGAGGGTTTTGGCATTTATGTTCATGTATGATATTGGTCAGTGTTTTGTTTATTTTTTATAGCAATGTCTTTGTCTGTATTGAGTTAGGAAATATTTCCTTATCTCTATCTTTAGTAAAGATGATAGAGAACTAATATGATTTCTTCCTTCAATACTTAGTATAATTCACTAGTGAACCCATCTGGGACTGGTGCTTTCTGTCCTAGAAGGTTATTCATTATTGATTTAGTTTCTTTAACAAATATAGAATTATTCAGACTATTTGTTTCTTCTTGTCAGAGTTTTAACAAATTGTGTCTTTCCAAAAATTAATCCATTTCAGAATGGGTATCATCAACAAATCAACAAATGACAAGTGTTGGAGAGGATGTGGAGAAAAAGGAACCCTCTTGCATTGCTGGTGGGAATGCAGACTGGTGCAGCCACTGTTGTGGAAAACAGTATGGAATGTCCTCAAAAAATTAAAAATGGAATTGCCATTTGATCCAGTAATCCCATTTCTAGGAATATATCCAAGGAAACAGAAACACCAATCAGAAAGGATATATGCACCTCTATATTGATAGCAGCACAATTTATAAAAGCTAAGCTTTGGAATCAGCCTAAGTGCCCATCAGCAGATGAGTAGATTAAAAAACTGTGGTGCCTCTACACAATGGAATACTTAAGCTCCTGTAAAAAAGAAGGAATTCTTGCCCTGACCGGTTTTGTTCAGTGGATAGAACTTCGGCAGAGGACTGAAAGGCCCCAGGTTTGATTCCAGTCGAGGGCATATACCTTGGTTGTGAGTTCAATCCCCAGTAGGGGACGCACAGGAGGCAGCTGATTGATGTTTCTCTCTCATGGATGTTTGTAACTATCCTTCTCCCTTCCTCTCTGTAAAAAGTCAATAATATATATAAGTATATGAAGAAATTCTTACGACTTTCAATAGCATGAATGGAACTGGAGAGCATTATGCTAAGGGAAATAAGCCAGTCAGAGAAAGATAAATATTATGTGATCTCACTCATTTATGGAATATTATGAACAACATACACTGATGAACAAAAATAGAACCAGAGTCACAGAAGCATCAAACAGACTGTCCAACCTATGAGGGAAGGTGTGGGGGAGGGGTTAAGAGGTTAATAAATTAACCAAAGGACTTGTATGAATGCATATGAGCATAGTCAGTGGACACAGATGGGGGGTAGTGAGGGCATGTGCCAGGGAGGAGAGGGGTGGTGGAAGAGGTCAAATGGGGGAAAAAGGAGATTTATGTAATAAATTCTTTTAATAATAAAGAATTTAAATAATAAAAAAAGGAAATTGGTTTATTTCATCTAGGTTATCAAATTTTGGGGCATAGAGTTATTTATACTATTCCTTTATTATCCTTTCATTGCTCAGGGGAATGCTAGCAATGTCCTCTCTTTTAGTTCTGATATTAGTAACGTGTGTCCTCTTTCTTTTTTGCTTAGCACAGCTAGAAGCTTATTATTGATATTTTTATAGAACCAGCTTTTAGTTTTGTTGATTTTCTTATTGATTTTTTGTTTTCAATTTCATTAATTTCTGCTCTAATTTTTATCATTTATATTCTTCTGCTTATCTTGGTTTTAATTTGCTTCTCCTCTACTTTCAGTTTTAGTCATTTCTTTTTTTCTAATATATGCATTTAATGCTATAAATTTCCTTCTAAACACTGCTTTGCTGCACCTCACATATTTTGATAACTTAT
The DNA here is from genome assembly GCA_963924515.1 of Vespertilio murinus. Classification (NCBI taxonomy): domain Eukaryota; kingdom Metazoa; phylum Chordata; class Mammalia; order Chiroptera; family Vespertilionidae; genus Vespertilio; species Vespertilio murinus. The sequence goes on from OZ004704.1 coordinate 55,023,573, forward strand.
GTTTTCATTTTCATTTAGCTCAAGATAATGTTAACTTCTCTTAGAAGTTCTTCTTTGACCTATGTATTATTTAGAAATGTAATTTTTAGACTCTAAGTATTTTAGGATTTTCCAGATATCTTTATCCAGTTGATTTCTATTTTAATTCCATTGTGGCCTAAAAACAGACATTAAATAATTGTTATACTTTCAAATCAGTGAAGGGATGTTTTATATCAGAATGTAGTTTATCTTGGTGAATGTTACATGTGAATTTAAGAAGACTGTGTCTTCTGTTGTTGAATGAAGCAGTCTACAGATATCAATTATATCCAGTTAATGATGGCATTGTTTAATTTGACTATGTCCTTATTGATTTTCTGCCCTCTGGATCTGTCCATTTCTACCAGTAATAGAGGAGTATTGAAGTCTCCAACTACAATAATGGATTTATCTATATCTCCTTGCAATTCTATGCATTTTTCCCCCTCACATATTTTAATGCTGTGTTGTTAGGCACATACACATTGAGGACTATTATGTCTTCTTAGAGAATTGATCTTCTATTCTTATGTGTTGCCTCTGTAGCCATGGTAATAGTTTTTGACCTGAGGTCTACTTTTTCTGAAATTAATATAGCTACTCCGCTTTCTTTTGATTAGTGCTGTCAAGGGTATGTCCTCCATACCTTCACTTTTAATCTATATGTGTTTTTATATTTAAAGTTGATTTCTTATAAACAACATGTAGTTGGGTCTTGTTTTATTTTAATCATCTCTGACAATCTTCCTTTTAATTGGTATATTTAGAACATTTAATGTAATTATTAATACAGTTTGATTACTATCCACCATATTTACTACTGTTTTCTATTCAATACCCTTGCTCTTTGTTCCAATTTTTATCTTCCACACTTTTTCTGCCTGTAATAGTTTTAACTGAGCATCTTATATGATTACATTTCCTCTATGTTATTTTTATACACACACACACACACACACACACACACAGATAGATATAGGTATAGATATAGATGATATAGATATAGATATAGATATAGATATAGATATAGATATAGATATAGATATAGATATAGATTAGAATATATATCTCAGAGAGGAAGGGAGAGGGAGAGAGAGAAACATCAATGATGAGAGAGAATCATTGATCAGCTGTCTCCTGCATGCCCCCACCAAGGATTGAGCTCACAACCTGGGCATGTGCCCTGACCAGGAATCAAACCATGACCTTCTGGTTCAGAGGTCAATGCTCAACCACTGAAACATACATGCTGGGCTAAACTTATTTTCTTACCTTTTGTTAGCGATTGCTCTAGATTTGCAATATGTATTTACAACTAATCCACATTCACTTTCTTTTTTAAAGTTATTTTATTTTATTTTTTTAATTCTCACCCAAAGATATTTTTCCATTGATTTTTTTAGAATGGAAGAGAAAGGGAAAGACAAAGAGAAATATCTATGTGATAGAAACACATCCATTGGTGGTCTCCTGCACATGCCTGGACCAGGGCCCGAGCAGGGAGGAGCCTGCAACCAAGGTACGTGCCCTTGACCAGAATCTAACCCCAGACCCTTAGGTCTACAGGCTGATGCTCTATCCACTGAGCAAAACTGGCAAGGGCCACAGTCACTTTCAAGTAACACTATACCACTTCATGAGAAGTGTGCATACCTTACAAAAACAAAATAATACAAATTCCTCATTCCCATTCTTTGTCATAGTTACCACTCATTTCACTTAAGATAAGTAAGTATATATACGTATAATAAACACTTATGTGTATATATATATATATATATATATATATATGCACAAATAATCAAATACATCTTGCTATTATTTTGAAGTTTACTTTAGATCAATTATGAATAGGAAAAGTATTTTACCTTTATTTATTCCTTCTGCCATGTTCTTCATTTACTTAGGTAGATCTGAGTTTTCAACCTATATTATTTCATTCTCTCTCATGAACTTCTTTCAATATTTCTTTAAATATAGTTCTACTGGCAACAAATTCTACCAATTTTTAATTGACCAAGAAAGTCTTTATTTCTCTTTCACGTTTGAATGATAATTTTGCAGGATTCAGAATTTTTTAAAATTACATTTTATTTTTAATGTTGACATTATTACAAATGACCCCCGTTTCACCTGCTTTGTGCCCACCCAGCCAGAACTGCCTTCCCCGCCTCTGGCCCTCACCACATTGTTGCCTGTGTCCATGGATTAGGCATACATGTCCTTTGGCGATTCTCTTCACTTTCTTTCATCTTGTCTGCCCCATCCAACTTCCCTCTGACATCTGCCAGTCTCTACCATATATCCATGTCTCTGGTTCTATTTTTTTCATCTTTGCTCATTAGATCCCACATATGAGAGATCATATAGTATTTGTATTTCTCTGACTGGCTTATTTTGCTTAGCATAATGACCTCCAAAGTCATCTATGCTGTCGCAAAAGGTAAGCATTCCTTCCTTTTTACATCTGAGTAGTATTCCATTGTGTAAATGGCCCACAGCTTTTTATCCATTTACCTACTGATGGGCACTTGGGCTGCTTCCAGATCTTGGCTAATGTGAGTAATGCTGCTATGAACATAGGGGTGCATATATTCTTTCTGATTTGTGTTACAGAATTCTTAGGGTATAATCTCAGAAGTGGTTCACTGGGTCAAAAAGCAGTTCCTTTTTTTAATTTTTTTGAGGAAATTCTACACTGTTTTCCACAGTGGCTGCACCAGTCTGCATTCTGACCAGTGTACTATGGTTTTCTTTTCCCCACATCCTTGCCAGCACTTGTCATAAGTTAATTTATTGATGGTAGCCATTCTGGCAGGTGTGAGGTAATATCTCATTGTGGTTTTAATTTGCATCTCTCTGATGATTAGTGACATCGAGAATTTTTCCAGGCTTTTTAACATGTTAAATATTTCACTCCATTCTTTTGCTTGCATTGTTTATGCAAAGAAATCAGATGTTTTCTTATCTTTGCTCTTCTATAGGTACAGTTTGTTTTATGTGTGTGGCTTCTTTTTTTCCCCTTATCCTAGGTTTCTTACAGTTGAATATGATGTACCTAGGTGTGGCTTATTTGGTATTTATCCCACTTGGCACTGTCTATGCATCCAGCATCTGTGATTTGGTGTCTGAGAATAATTTGGAGAAACTTGCATTTATTATTGCTTCAAGTATTTCTTTTCTTCCTATTGTTCATTCTCCCCTTCCTGTGTTCACATTAAACACATTTTATACTTTTTGTAGTGATTCCTAGTCCTTGAATATTCTGTTCCCCTTTTCAATCTTTGATTTTAAGTTTTGGAAGTTTCTGTTGATATGTTCTCAACCTCAGGGAGTCTTTCCATGTCCAATGTAATAATGAGCCTATTAAAACATTCTTCATTGCCGAAACTGGTTTGGCTCAGTGGATAGAGCATCCGCCTGCGGTGTGAAAGGTCCCAGGTTCGATTCCGGTCAAGGGCATGTGCCTTGGTTGTGGGCACATCCCCGGTAGGGGGTGTGCAAGAGGCAGCTGATTGATGTCTCTCTCTCATCGATGTTTCTAACTCTCTATCCCTTTCCCTTCCTCTCTGTAAAAAATCAATAAAATATATTTTTTGAAAAGACATTCTTCATTTTTGTTACCATATTTTTAATCTTAAGAATTCATTCTGACTCTTATATTTTTTATCTTTCTTATATTACTTGTCTGTTCTTGAACGCTGTCTACTCTGTTTATGAGAACCTTTAGCATATTAATTATAGATTTTTAAAATTATTGGTCTGAGAATCCCAACATTTCTGCCAGAGCTAACTTTGGTTCTGATGCTTGCTTAGTTGATTCAAACTGTGTTTTTTGCCTTGTAATTTTTTCCTAGTGGCTACAAATTATAGACTGTGTAAAGGGAATTGCAGTAAGAAGGCCTTTCGTGATGTGGTGGTCACGTGTAGGGGAGAGAAAGCATTCTCTGCTCCTATGGTTGGTGTGTGGTCTTTTCGTTAGCCTGCATCTCCGGTCTATACACCTCACAAATGCTTCTCAGTATTTTTTTCATTCATTTAGGTTGGACAGAACAACTAGAAGTGTCTGCAGCTGGGGATTTTCCCCCCCTCCCACTCCATATGGAAGGCTAGAGAGGGCGAGAGTTGTCTGAGAAAGCCCCAATAGGTTCCAGGGGTGGGCAAACTTTTTGACTCGAGGGCCACAGTGGGTTCTTAAACAGGATAGGAGGGCCGGAACAAAAGCAACCTGACCATGCTGGCACTCTCATCTTGGGCTGCTGGTGAAGGAGGAACAGAGGGGGGAGCAAGAGATCCCTCTGCTCTTTCTGCTCCTTGGGCCGGATAGAACAGCCGAACGGGCAGGATCCGGCCCGCGGGCCCTAGTTTGCCCATGGCTGGGTTAGGCTCTGGTAAAACAGCTTGTTGTGGACAAGCTCTGGTGTATTTCAACATTGTTTCTTTTCCCTTCCCCCTGCCAGAAGCATGAGAGTGTTTTCCTCTGATCTTCATTGTGAGAGCCCGGGCAAGCTCCTGGAGCTAAAACGCACAGGAGCAGGAGGACCTTCCTCTGGCTGGGTCTCCCTGGGGTCTTTCACTCACACACTTGTTCACTCTGAGCCTCCCACAACTCATCATTACAATTTAGATCTTCCTACTCCTGCATTGGTTCCTACAAAAGTGTTTACGCGCTGCCCTGCGATATTAATTCCCGGAGACATCTAAGAGAAGGTGTTGATTTTTCAGTTTGTGTAGCTTTTTAATTATTGTTAGGACAGAGTGACAACCTCCACGGCCTTTACATGAGTGAGAATGGAACCGGAAGCCTAAAAGTAGTTTTAACTCAAAAAGCAGATCTATTATGACAAAAATGTATGTCGAAAGACGTCTGAAAACATATTCTTAAAATCAAATGGCTCAATATCAACCTCAAACTCTTAAGACTATTTTTCAGCGAATGTCACATGAATTTTCTAATTTGCTTTGTATCATGTTTATTGTATTAATCAATATGTATGCTAAACTATATGCCAAGGAGGAAGTCTAACATGTTTGGTCCTAGTGATTTATTTAGACTGATTTTTTTTAAACCAAAAAATCAAATATATGTGTCTGATTGATTCTAGAGAATACTGGTTAAATTACTTCTAATAATTCTATTAAAAGACTATATGACTATAATTTCTAAGGTTTCTTTTCACAACAATTTGATAAACATTTTTACTTCATGCTCAGATTCCAATTAAATGTGCTAAACAACATGGGACAGTATATACTAGGTAGATATATCTTTTTAAATATATTTTATTGATTTTTTTTAACAGAGAGGAAGGGAGAGAGATAGCCAGAAATGTTGATGAGAGAGACACATCGACCAGCCGCCTCTTGCACACCCCCCACCGGGGATGTGCCCCAACCAATGTACATGCCCTTGACCAGAATCGAACCTGCAGACCGATGATCCACCACTGAGCCAAACCAGTTTTGGCAGGTAGATATTAATGAAAAAAATTAAAACACCTAGAACAATATGAATAAACATGTATTAAGATACATTTCTTAACTACACACTAAAATATACTGCAATTCATGTGATAAAATATACATTCAACTTAAAGAATAGAACCTTATGACACGAAATAAAACTTGAAAAATGAAAGTAACCGGTGCACAGAGAGGGTGGCCGCACTGTTTCCCTCTCCCTTAACCCCGTTTATCGAGCCAGGAGCCAGGGCTTGTAGGAGACATAAAGGAAAGGACCTTTTCTCATTTATTGTGCACATTTGGGCAGTAAAGCAGCAGTGTTTTCTGTTTTCTGTATTTAACTATTATTTAACAATTGCTCTTCATTGAAACAGTCTTTTAAGTCAAGAGGAATGGGTCAAGTAGGTTTAAGTAGTAGTTTTCAACACCAGACAATTTTTTTGAAGGGGAGGAATGCATATGACTGCTGGTACAAGCACAAAATACATAAAGGACAGAATATATATCATTACCATTATGATAAACCTGTTTGAATGGCAGCGATGAGTCTATGAAATATGAGCAATATAGTTTCTATTCTCCAGTAACATTGCTGTAAATAACAGAGTTTGTGCTTGAGACAAATTCTTGATAGATGATCTGGAATTCTTTTTTTTTTTTTCATTTAATTGATCTTTGTTTTTTTTTGTTTGTTTGTTTTTTAATATTTTTTATTAAGGTATTATCTGTGTACATAGCTTATCATTGCCCCCCCCCCCCATAGGTGCCCTCCCTCCCCAGAGTTTTGTGTACATTGGTTGTTCTTATATGCAAGCATACCAGTCCTTCGGTTGATCTCTTATCTCCCCCAGATCTCCCTACCCTCCCCCCCCCCCGTCATTTGGCAGTCTGCCTGTTGTTTTACTGTCACTATATCTATCTTTCTGTTCATTCGTTTATAATGTTCTTTAATATCCATAAATGAGTGAGGTCATGTAGTGTTTCTCTTTCATTGACTGGCTTATTTCACTCAGCATGATGCTCTCCAATTCCATCCAGGTTACTGCAAATGATGAGAATTCCTTCCTTTTTATGGCAGCATAGTATTCCATGGTGTAGATGTACCATAGTTTTCTGATCCATTCATCTGCTGACGGGCACCTAGGCTGTTTCCAAGTCCTAGCTATTGTAAATTGTGCTGCTTGATCTGGAATTCTTAATATAAATTCAAGTATATCTGATAGCTCTTAAAAATGAGGGGGATAAAAAGCCCTAGCTGGTTTGGCTCAGTGGATATAGTATCTACCTGTGGACTGAAAGGTCCCAGGTTTGATTCCAGTCAAGGGCACATGCCTGGGTTGCAGGCTTAATCCCCAGTATGGGGAATGAATATAGGAGGCAACCAAACAATGATTCTCTCTCATCATCGATGTTTCTCTCTCTTTCCCTTCTTCTCTGAAATCAATAAATATATATTTTTTAAAAAAGAAAAAAATCTGTTTAAATTAAATGGAACACTGTACCTTGCTTTATGCTTTACTCAATCATTTTTAGCTTCTGTAAAGTAGGATGGCAAAAGAAGGATAAAAATACATTGGTCTCTTTGTCCACACCTTACTAATCCTTCAGAATTCTCATGATAATGCACTTATATATTTGTCCTGGGACCCATATCTATCCATTGGAGCTCTGAGTCTTCCTGGTAATCTTAATTAGGCTCTCTTCAAAAACAATCCCCCTCTTCACAACAAGCCAAATGAAGCCTCTGCTGATAAGATTGCAAATGAAAAATTTACCTAATAGAATATTTCTATATATGAAAAGAGAAATTTGGTGTATAAAAGGAAAGTTGAAAACTCTATCTTTTGACATAAGAAAGTTTTATACAAGGTATACTAAGCAGAAAAGTTGAGACAGTTTGAATGAGTTAGAAAATTGCTGTCAGGATGAGCTGAACAATGGAAGCAGGCAAAGAAAATGGACCAGTTTGTTTTTGGAAAAAGCAAAGAAACAACACAAATTTTGTGAATAAATGTAAATTAAAAAATCAAGTTTTCAATATATTCCGATTTATAATTTTAAGTAAGGAAAAAAATGAGTATATTGCTAATAGAAGGTTAGAAAGATAGAAGAGATAAATGAATAGATCTATCTAGCCTATATAATAAAGAGGTAATACGCAAATTGACCATAACTCCAACACATAAGATGGCCACCACCATGTAGTCAAAGATGCCTGCCACAGATGGCCAGCAGGGGTAGCGCATTTGTAGGCAATCAGGTCTGCAGGGGAGGGCAGTTAGGGGTGACCAGGCCTGCAGGGGAGGGCAGTTGGGGGGTGTGCCAGGCCTGCAGGGAAGGGTAGTTAGGGGGGGGGGATCAGGCTGTCAGGAGCAGGCAGTTAGGGGTAATCAAGCCGGCAGGGAAGCAGTTAGGTGTCGATCAGGCTGTCAGGGGAGTGGTTAGGGGGTGATCAGGCTGACAAGCAGAAGTGGTTAGGGGCAATCAGGCAGGCAGGCAGGTGAGCGGTTGGGCACTAGCAGTCCTGGAGTGTGAGAGGGATGTCTGACTGCTCGTTTAGCCAGCAGTCCTGGATTGGAGAGGGTACAGGCTGGGCTGTGGGAGACACACATACAGACACACACACACACAGGCACACACACATACACACACACACACACACACACACACCACCACCACACACACACACACACCTGTGCATGAATTTCATGCACTGAGCCACTAGTAGATAGATAAATAGACAGACAGATGGGTGGCATGGTCAATCATAGCCAAATATCCTGCAATGAGAAAAGGAGAAAAAGGGACTGGTATCTAAACCACATAACATTTCTTATTGATGACCCACATGGACATCCATATTAGGTTTCCAAGAAGAAAAGTAACACTTTGTAATACTAATTAAGTGACAATATTAATAATGTCACAACCTTATTAGAATTAAAGTCTCCACTTCTCTCTTTGATTCGAAACAATGGAGAGATTACTAAGACTTTTTGCCATACGGTTTCTCCATTATGAAAGCTGATAACATCAACTTTCTTGCAGAGCCTGTGAAAATTAATGAGATAATAATCTTGATTCTAAGGTTGAGACAGATGTCAGAAAAATGCCACGTTGCTCACTATAATGAGGAGCAAAATGCTAGTCCTCTGAAGGAAACAAAATTGCCTTTGCTCCATTAAATACAAGACAATTGACCTATCATCTAAAGATTTCCCCCACTCTTGTTCATGGTGGAATTCTTATTTTTAAGAGAGATTCCCTGTATAATTTATTTCATATTCTCAAAAGATAAAGTAAATTAGAACCAAAGCACATGCAGAGCTATTTAGTGAGTAATAACCAAAAACCTTCAATAGGCATTCCTTATCACAAAAAGACATTATTACTTACATTCTCATGTGCAACTGATTGCTCTAACACAGTTTAATACGCTACTGCCAGTACTTAGTGACAACTAAATGACCACAGTGTCATCATTTTTTTTGACTAAATAAATCCATAATGATAAAACAGCTAACAGTTACCTGCCTGGCACATAGCAAGCCCTCTCCAAGTGATGGCTATTATACTTACAAAATACTAATTTAAATAACCCACTAAATTCTGAGACAGATTTACATATATTAACTTGTTGAATCTTCCAATAACCCTATATGGGAAGTTTTTTATTATTACTACTAGAGGCCCGGTGTATGAAATTCATGCACGGGGGTGGGGGGGAGTGTCCTTCAGCCTGGCAATCCGGGACCCCTTGAGTAGGGTTCCTAGGCCTGGCTGGTGATCAGGGCCTATCAGGGTTTTCCTTCCCCCAGCTGCTGGCTGCTGACCCCACCCCTGCTTCTACCACTGTTTGCCTCTGTGCAGTGCTGCCCACCTCTCCCCCCCCCCCCCCCCCCCCGCGCACTGGCTGCCTCCCTCTGCGGACAACAGGCATGGAGTGCCATTGCTTAGCTGGCCTGGGCCTCCCTCTGTGGAGCGATCAATAGCGGGGCTCTGTGATCAGTTGCCCAGCAGAGGGAGGCCCTGCCCAACCAGGTGGGGCTCTGCGATCTGTAGCTGCACAGAGAGTGGCCTGGGCCTCCTTCTTTGGAGCAATCACTGAGCCCTCCCCCATTGATTGCCCTGCCAGCGGATGGCCTCGGCCTCCCTCTGTAGGGTGATCATAGGGTGATGGCAGGGGCCCTGACCAATCACATTGCACCCACCTTGGCTGGCCTGGCACCAGTGCGTGTCATAGAGTGGTCGTCTGGAAGGTCATCCAGATGGTCATTCTGCTGTTCAGTCGATTTGCATATTATGCTTTTATTATTATAGATTGCATAGATGAGTAAACGAAGAAGTAGATAGACCCAGTAATTTGACCAAAGTATTAGTTAGGGTTGTCCAGAGAAAGAAAACCAATAGGAGAGATACATACATGGATATTTATTATGAGAAATGGGCTTACATAACTGTGGAAGTTGAGAAGTCCAACAATCTGAGGTCTGCAAACTAGAGACCTGAGAAAGTTGGTAATATTATTCAGTCTGAGTCTGAAGGCCTGAGGACCAGGAGAGCCAATGGTATAAATCCCAGCCTGACAGCAGGAGAAGATAAGATGAATTGACCCCCTTCATACAGTGAGGCATAAAAACAAGGAACAGATTCCTTTTCCCTCCACCTTTTGTTCTATTCTGGCCCTCAAATGATTGGAGAAGATATTGAGGAGGTCAATCTATTTTAGGGTCCATTGACTCAAATGCTAACCAATCTCATCCAGAAACACTCTCACAGACACACCCAGAAATAATGTTGAATCTGGGTGCTCCATGGCCCATCATGTTGACACATAAAATTGATCATCACAGCCAAGTTCCCCCGAGGAACTGGCAGAGCTGAGATTTGAACCCATGTTTTCTGTGTAGAATCTGGATTTTTAACCATCTTGTTTGATTATCTTTGCCAAATACAACAGATAGTTTAATGCAACATCTTCATGTAATCTTTTAAATGCTAAGGTTTAGCAAATGTTGAATATGCAAATTTAGAAATATTTATAATTCATGAGCTATGTAACATTTTCAGAAATAGGCTCAGTTTGAGTTTCATTAAATATTTTAAAAATATTATTAAATATTTTATTGTGTATTCACAAACTGAATAATTCAAAAGATCTTTACATCTGTAAGAAAATTACAATTACTAAATGTTTAAGGAGGTTTAAATAATACTTCTATGGAAAAATTACTTCATAATTGGATGAAAGTGCTAGCAGCAAAATCTTTTTTTGAAAACCTTTATTGGATAGGATTCTACATAGGAAACATTTCAAAACTACATAGAGCTTGATGTTCCTCTCCCAAATTGCCCTCTTGTATGTATTCCCTTCTTCTGGATACTAGGGCTCTGGGAAACAATTTGAAACCCAATCTTAGATTAAATTATTTTAAAATTTATAAATACTATATAATACATTATAAATTATAAATCTACATTATAGAAAAATCAAGTCACAATTATATAGTCATAATAAGATTATAAAAATATTTTCCTTAAAATTACAAATGTTGCTTTGTTGTTCTGACAAACTGATTTTGAACTGCCTGTATTACCAACTTTTATTTATCATTTTCATCAATTTTTACAAAATTTAACATCTTAATTTTTATGTGGTGGCTTTATTATATCTCCTCTTTTGTCCATATTTTTTTCTTTTCTTTGTTCACTGTGGTAGTTTAAGAATAGTGCACCCAAATAATTTTTCTGTAATACAATTACCTGAATGGTAGGGAGAAATGACATTTAAGAATGGAGTTAACTCATCTTCCCTTGCCTAGTAGTCTAGTTAGGTTGATATACCTCTAGCCCATAAACCATCCCACAAATGTGTATTGGGAAGCTACTCTGAACTAGAAACTGCAGGAGGCCAGCCAATGCTTTATGATCCGTTTATAGCAAGTTTTAGATTGTCATAGAAATTCTGTTTTTCAGCTGTGTCAAAGAGCTAGAAGACAATCACTTGGCAAGGGATAGACCTACATGGGGATGAAGATATGAAGGACTAGAGATGAATTCCTGAATTGGGGTATAGTGGTGAATGTGGACAGACACATGTCTGAAGATGGAAGAAATGAGACAGACATAAGTGGCACCTATCATATTAGTCATACAATTAAAATATTAAGCTCATGCCATTATAATACACTAGAGGCCCAGTGCACAAAATTTGTGCACTCGGTGTGTGTGTGGGGAGGGGGGGAGCGCTCAGCCTAGCCTGCACCCTCTTACAATCTGGGATCTCTCAGGGGATGTCTGATTAAGCCATCAGTCAGACATCCTTAGCACTGCCATGGAGACAGAAGAGGCTCCTGCCTCTGCCACTGCACTTGCCAGATGTGAGCCTGGCTCAGGACTTCTGGCTGAGTGGCACTCCTCCTATGGGAGTGCGCTGACCACCAGGGGCAGCTCCTGCATTAAGTGCCTCCCCCCTAGTGGTCAGGACACATCATACCAACTGGTCGGTCCACGGTTAGGCTGATTTGCATATTAGCCTTTTATTATATAGGATTCATTAAGTACCCTTTTCATTAGTAGGTGCTATGAAATATTAAATGTGCACAATTTTGTTTGTGGAAGGGTGTCTTAGGATACATATAATCTAGACAACTGATTTAAATTTAAATGCATGAACTTAATCTTATCATATCTCTTTAATGAAGTCAAGTTCCCAATATTTATCCATTTATTAGTTTCTTTATACTTATGGAAACTTTGGCCCTGTAAGGTCCCAAGACCCCCGGTGAGTCCGATGGAGGGGGCGACGACCCCATGTCAAACGCCGAGACCGAAACTTGATGCAAAAAGCATGAGGTTTTATTAGTACAAGCGCAGCGCAGGGGCTTCTCAAGCAGCCAGCATCAGTGCTGGCTGGCTGAGAGCCCCGAGTAACTGCAGAATATGAGTTTATATAGGCAAAGACCACAGGCAGGTGGGGTTACACATGGAGGGGGGAGAAGGGAACAAGGAAATAAACACCACACGCAGGTGGGCTCGTTAATTACATGTTTTATGACAGGGTCTATGCTTAGTCAACAGTCCCCATTGTCTCTCCCCTTCCCATTCCTCTGGGCAAGTCCTCAGGGTAGGGAGTTTCTGGGGACTTATTTCATTCTTGCCTAATCTTCAACCGTAAAGAACTGACCTCATTCCTGTCTAATCTTTAACCTTAAAGGTCACATCCTGGAACAGGCAGTGGGGGAGGCCAATTCCTCAATCTTGGGGTCCTTACATTCCCCCCTTTTCTTTTTAGGGAAGTTTCAATCCTGGAACTATAGGTCTCCATCTTGAGAGAGGGGCAGGTACCTTTGCTAGGGACCCGACCAATTTTTCTAATTCGCCTATAGATTTCTCTAGGGTACTTAAATCCTGGTCTATTTGTTGACTTAATTCTTGCTCGCACATTTAGCTTTACTAAGCTTCAGACTTTTTCTCTGGCTAACAAAAATGTTTTTACCACAATACCACAGTTCCCATCCCATTAGTACTGTCCTCACTGAAGTCCAGTTCCCCTCCTGCCGGCATCAAGTCTCCTCCTGGCCCGTGGAGCTCAGGCTAGGGATCTCACAGGTGAGGCCGCTGGTTGTCAGGATCCAGGCCATTTTCTGTGCAGGAGCGGGGAGTGGTGTAGTCAGGTCTGGGAGCCGTCTATTTCAACAGCCATGGGTGTGGGCGTGCTCAGGATAACAGTGTAGCGTCCTTCTCGGGTTGGGATTAGTCTTTGGGCAGTGAATTTCTTTACCCACACAGAGTCCAGAGTCTCCGGGCCGGAAGGGATGTACAGAGTCCACGGTGGGCACTGGCAGTGCATCTGGAATAAGCTTATGGGTGGCTCTCTGGGTAAACTGCAGAGCCTGTAAGGACTTGAGCAAGGGAACGGTTACAAATTTTAGCTTTCAGTTTCTCCCTGACCCAGGGAAGGATGGAGAGGAAGTTTACCATACATGTTCTCAAAAAAGACGTGAACCCATCCCAGTAGAGGGCACATCTGGTCCATAAGAGGGAGAAGGGCAGGGGGTTGGTCCAATTTTCACTGGTTTCTAGGACAAATTTAATTAAACTTTTTAGAGTCCTGCTCATGCCTGTCCTAAGGCTTGGGCTGTTATCTGATCCTGTGATTACTAGCAGCCTAAACCTAGAGGCAGTTTCTGTCCTAGTGGGGTATGCTTCAACCTGACCTGAGGTGTTTACAAAAAACAAAAACAAAAAACAAAAGAATTAGCATGTACTTATACCTTAATGTTGGTGGCTTAATCTCTGCGAAATCCACATCCCAATGCTCTCCTGGGGAATCTCCTTGAATTCCCAGGGGGACCCTCTTACCTTGCTTAGTATTTAGCTGTGCACAGACAGTACTTCTAGTGACTATGCTTTTAATTACCTCATCTAAGCTTGGTAGCACCTGTCTTACAGAAGTTCAGAAGACATGGTGACACCTAAGTGGGTAACCTGGCGTAACTGGGCAACTAATGTCTGACCTGAAGCCTCTGGGACCAACAGTCTTTCATCTGGTAGAGTCCACCAACCATCTGGTCCTTTGATGACTTGCTTCTGTTTAGCCAATTCCTCTTTTTGCTTGGTGCAGGTCGGGGTCCGGCAGGGTTACTAAGACTTATAAAGGCCCCACTGGTTTTTGGGCTTCTTCCTTAGTAGTTTGGTTTGCGGCTCTATTTCCTCTGGCTTTAATTGTCTCCCCTTTCTGATGTCTTTTGCAGTGCACTATTGCAGCTGCCTTTGGGAGTCAGATGGCCTCAAATAAGGCTAAAATAATGTCCTTTCTGGCTGGAGTTGGTAACCCTCTTTCCCGGGGGATGGCACTGTGTCCCCATCAAAGGGCCTGGATTAAGGCCAAAAGTTCAGGAGCTGTGCCCAAACTGTGTGGTCCATGGTGACTACTGCTGCCCCGGCATATCAGATCCCATCCTGTATGTAACTGCTCCCATCCGTGAACAGTACCTCGTCTGGTGATGATGGCAGGACATCTGTCAGTACTGCGTCTGTTACCTCTATGCAGTCATGAATGGGTTCCTCTGGATCATCTGGAAGCAGGCTGGCAGGGTTAATGGCCAGTGTCTTATGGAACCGGACACAGGGCTGGTCCAGGAGAAGAGCTTGGCACTGGGTGATTCTGGTGTTTGACATCCATCTCTCTGGATCACTCAAACAAGGGCCTCAATGGCATGGGGTGTTGTCTGGGCTAGCTCCTGGCCCAGAGTCTGCTTATCTGCCTCCTTCACCAGCAATGCTGTAGTGGCCACTGCCCAGGGTCTAGCTTCTTAGACAGATAGGCATCAGGTCTCTTCCAGGGACCTAGAGTCTGAGTGAGAACCCCTTTTGTAATGCCCCTTACCTCAGTCCCTTGGTGACATCTGGCAAGGCTAGGGCAGGTGCTGAGATGAGAGCCTTCTTTAGCTCCTCAAAAGCCAGTTGTTCTACTTTGGTCCAGCTCAGCGGCTGCATTCCCCCAGTACGTGTTCCTTCCTATGTCTATGGTCCTTCTCAATGTTCCAGGAAAACAGGCAGTTTGTCTGGTGGCTCTCTGGACTGATATCTTCTTAGAGGTCCCATTGGCTCTGTCAAGACTGAATAAACTGTCCCAGTGTTCACCAGTAAGTTAATAGGTTTGCCTCTCACTTGTAAGGTTACCCGTGGTGGCTTAATGGAAAGGAGCCCCGGTCCTGTTAGTCTTTTTTTCTCTATGTTAAAAAAAACTCCTGAAGTCTAAGTCTCCCTTTCTTGCCTCTCTAGCTAATCTGCTAGGACATCCTCCCTTGTAGTGCCTTTGTTTCCTACAATAGGCACACTAATTCCTTCTTATTTATTGCTGGCTTTTTCCTTCTTTCAACCTTTCTCTGTTCCCCTTCTCATCACATGCACAACCTTCACAAAAATCTTTACTATTCTAAATTAGCCTTCAAACTTTCTCTCTATGTCTTTCAAAAATGCAAAACCATGCCTTAAACCTTCCATTATTAAAAAATACTTAGAAAAGGAGAGAGGGAAGAGAGAGCAGGCTCAGCCCCCTGTTCCCAGGCCTCCAGCCTCTTGAAATTTAAAGTGACACATTTTTTCTACAGATAAGGATCTCAGTTTCTGATAAGCCTGAAAAGAGAAATGGGGGATTTCTAACTGCACATTTAAGCCCCCTAACAGAACACGGTGAAAAGTGTCCAAGCAGTCACGGGAGTTTGCGGGTCTCATTGGGGTACAGGAGGGTCACAAAAGAATTTCCCTCCTAGTCAGCCACCCCCTCCAGCTACTCTAAACAACCCCGGGAGGGTGGAGACAGGGAGCAGCGCAGGTCCCAGGTGGCGAAGGCGCTGCTTCCACAGAGGCATTTTCATCTGGCGGCCCACTGGGAAAATCGCTTGCCTCCTGCTGATTAAGGTGGTGCAGGGGAACCGGTGACCCTTATACTGAAATCAGACTCCCTGAATGTTCTGAAAAGTTCTTCTGCTCGACTGTGTTTCCATTAATATTACTGATTTAAAAACCATAACTTAAGAGTTGATATACATACACCAGGACCTAGTTGTCCTCAAAATATTTTCTTTCCTTTCTAAAGATTTTACGAAGTACTGTAATCATTAATCACATCAAATTTAAATGACCAATTGAGACAAACAGTTCTGAAACCATTCCTCCACCACTGATAACTGGGTGGCGGCAGGTGTCTGAAATAAGATTCATTTAGTTTTTGAGCTTGCTGGGCAGACTTGGTGACTTTGCCAGCACAAGCTTCCTTCTTGTAAACAGTTAACTTAAGAATCTGCTTTTAACTTTTTGTACCACAATTGTTACAACTTCATACCTTCAAATTAACAAACATACACAGAACTTTTGTTAGGCCGGCCGTTTTCCCTCTGGCAGAAAGCAAGCACCCCTGGGGAAAGAGTTCCCTGTGGCCACTTGGGGCGGTTTGCTAGCCGTCAGAGCACTTAGTTTTAAACAAATTTTCTTTCTTTCTCCTTTTTTTCTCTCACAGATATTCACACTTACATGAACAAATAATTATACCCAAGCAGACAAACAGAACATCAAACAAACATCTGTACTTATACCCTTTCAATAAACAAGTAACATTATAGTGTTTCAGCAAAACAGAAATGGCACTCATGTTGGACAAAGAAACCAAGAGTAATATTACACCGGACCCACACGAACTTAGGAACCGTGAGGGGAAGTTATCTTACAGACCGGCATTGACCTGGGAAAAAGTGTGGTTAAATCAAAAGCATTAATATAAGACAGAGACAAAGAACAAAAAGCAATACAACCAGACACCGGGCCCACACGAACTTACACAGATACAGAATACCAGACCAGATGAGGGATGCTATCCCTCCCAGATACCAGACGAGGGATGAAATCCCTCCCAGACGCCAGCCCGGCCGGACACGCAAGTGCCCGTCGCCGACCAGCTACCAGAAGTGACCTCACGGTCACCACCCGTCCCTGGGGCGTCCCCCAGGGTGACAGCTTTTCTGGTCGAAGACCCTTCAACCAGAGGTGCCGATTCCTTACGGTACCGACACCCTGTCCCAGAGGAGGGATGCTATCCCTCCCAGATTCCAGAGAACACAAAAAAACGGACAAAGGACAAGACAAACACTGAACAACTCCGGAGACTGCTTACCTCCAAGACCGATCTTGGCGCTTGAGGGGTGGTCGCCCCAAATCCCGGACGAGCCCCCAAATGTAAGGTCCCAAGACCCCCGGTGAGTCCGATGGAGGGGGCGACGACCCCATGTCAAACGCCGAGACCGAAACTTGATGCAAAAAGCATGAGGTTTTATTAGTACAAGCGCAGCGCAGGGGCTTCTCAAGCAGCCAGCATCAGTGCTGGCTGGCTGAGAGCCCCGAGTAACTGCAGAATATGAGTTTATATAGGCAAAGACCACAGGCAGGTGGGGTTACACATGGAGGGGGGAGAAGGGAACAAGGAAATAAACACCACACGCAGGTGGGCTCGTTAATTACATGTTTTATGACAGGGTCTATGCTTAGTCAACAGTCCCCATTGTCTCTCCCCTTCCCATTCCTCTGGGCAAGTCCTCAGGGTAGGGAGTTTCTGGGGACTTATTTCATTCTTGCCTAATCTTCAACCGTAAAGAACTGACCTCATTCCTGTCTAATCTTTAACCTTAAAGGTCACATCCTGGAACAGGCAGTGGGGGAGGCCAATTCCTCAATCTTGGGGTCCTTACAGCCCAAATTTCTGTACAAAAACCTAATTATAAAAAACAGCATGACTTTGTAGACAGACTTGTAGTCTCAAACCTGGCTTCCTTGTTTTCTAGCCCTGCAACCTGAAGTAGGTAAAATACCGGTAACTCATCTAAAATAGGTATTCCCCCTGAAACAGGAATTTTAGGGGACTATAGGCATGTTTAGGGAATTTTTAGAATTGGGGTCCATGGGAAAAAAAACACAGGGCTACAGACTGGAAGAAGTTGCATCTTCATAAGACAAGGGAAACTGCGAGAAGGTACATTTCCATAACACAAGGAAGCAGCCACAGGTACATTTGCATAACACAAGGGAGAGGCAACAGCTACATTTACACAAGACAAGGGAACTAGGAGTAGCCAGAAAGGTTTATATTTACAAAATAAAGAAGGAGGAAGAAAGCCCAGAAGGAATGGGGAGACAATGAGGGAGGAGGGCCTCAGGAGTTACTATAATAACCAATTCAAAAGGGAATATTGACCAATCAGAGGGGATATCAGGACACAGGAACTGCAGCCTTTATAAACCTTGGAAAAGGGAAGTTGATGTGCCTCTTACCTCCTCCCTACTGGGAAGTTTGTACTTGTTCTTCAATAAATCCACAGCCTTCTGTCTGTGGATTCATTCTTTGACTCCGGCAGACATAGAATCCGGGAATCATCCTGCCCAGGGCAACACCGTGTGTTCCAGTCCAAAAATCATGTATCACCACCTGATTGTTATTAGAATTAATAAGAATGTCTGTGTCAGTCCCTCGCTTACTTAAACATTTCAACATGGAATTCAAGATGTACTGATGGGTATTTTATACATCTCAAATAAATATTTTCTTGAAGCAGAGACCCAAGAAATAAATGATATAAGAAAAGTCTAGAGTAAGATGCAAGGAGTCAGAGAGCACTTGGCTTTCTATTCTGGGATCATCAAGAGATGAGCAGTAATAGTCTATTCCATAGTTTGTTCTTGCTGAAGAAACACTTAACATAACAATTGTCTGGATTCAGGCAAATAGAGGGCTTCCCTTAGGTTGCCCTTGGGAAGATTGTTTAGTGGACTTGGAGGCCCCAAATTCTGAGGAGATTAAGGTAGTGGAGATAGTTCTGATAGGGCACTGGTGACCTCATATCCAGTAGGACAAGCACTATCCACAGTAATACTGAAAGGAGTTTTGGGGGTAAAATAGGGATTTTTAGGGAGAAATAGGAAGGTTCAGAAAAAGTTTAGAAATTAAGGGGTCCATGGGAAAAGCACAGGCTACGGAGTTGCAAAAGGGTACATTTCCATAAGAGAAGGGAGCAGCAGCAGTTACATTTCCATAAGATAAGTAAACTGGGAGTAGCAAAAGGTCTACATTCACAAAATAAAGAAGGAGGGCCTTACCTGTCTCTTGTGAGGTTTGACCTTTGAGCTCAGGAGCCAATCAGAGGGGGTATAGAGGGGAAAAAACCAAAACTACAGCCTTTATAAACCAGGGGGAAAAGGAACTCTATGGGTCTCTTTCTCCCTCCTCATGTGGGAGTCTGAGCTCTGAGGTTTTTTTTTTTTCCTTCCTTGCATGGGAGTCTGTACTTGTTCAATAAATTTCCATCTTTGCTATACCATCTTCCGTCCATGGGTTCATTCTTTGACTCCTGTGGACGAAGAACCTGGGAGCCATCCTGCCCAGGGGAATACCGTGTGTTCCAGTCCAAAAAATTCCATATCAATGTAATTTCTTACGACCTTCATTTTTTCCCCCAGTTTTACTTTAAATTGGTTTAAGTAACAAAGTTATAATCATGGACATGAGGTGAGAGATCTTCATATCCAGAAAGAAAATACAAAAGTTTAGCCACCGCTGATGTTCGGCTTGGGGAGTTTGGAAAAATCTGTGACACAAGACCTCTGAGGATGACTTCTCTTCAGAGGCAGCCAGCATCTGTGTGATTGTAATTTTCCCTTTTTTTTTTTTTTACTTAGTTTGAAATCTTAATCAAGGAAAGAAATGTACATGAAAGTTGTATCACTAACTTCTTTTAAAAATAAGATAAAATAAAAAATGCAATTTTAATTTGGAAGCTATTAATTATAAAACAAGTGGCCTCATCTGATTTTCCGTAATTTATACTTATTTTACCAAAAATATGTTCTCATTTTTGGGTCGTACCTGGTGTTAGACTGGTGGAGTCAGACTGGGCCTTGGTTCAGCAACCTTGGTACTTGAGTCCTGGCTAGGAAAGAATTCAGAGCCAAGACTCAAACTATGGGAGAAAGTTTATTTAGAAAGTCACAGAGCTAGAAGTGACTGGCAGAAGAAATGGGTCCAGGAAACAAGGTATAGAGGCCAAAGAAAGGCCCTTGAAGTTTAGGAGAGAGAAGGGTGAAGGTAACTCACCTGTAGGGAGCATAAGAGGAAAGGAAAGGTATGGGTTTGCTCCCAGGAGGGAGAGTGGGCTGTGTCCTCTGTCTGAAGGGCTTTTAAGAGTGGGAATTTTAGGGGAGGTCCCAGGGAAGGACCTCAATAGAATATTCAGCAGCTTTCCAGGTGTGTCCTTTCAGAGTTGTGGTCTCCACTGATTGGTCAGCGTCAGAGCAGAGGGTCTTTAGTCAATGCAGCTGGCCCTGAGGTCAGCCAAGTGGCTTGTCTGGTTTTTCTGCTTTTCTGGGCCTGGAATTGAAGCGCAACTGAGGCCTAGATGAATCTGATGCGGATTGGAACTTCATTGTCCCAGGGGCTTACTGCTCTGTTCCTTCTCTAAGGAGGTCTAACCCTCATGATCAGCAACATGCCAGGGGAGGACAGTCAGGGAAGGGTCCAAACTCTATTACTATTGATATGAGAAAGTAGGAGGTCTGAACTGAATGACCAGCTGCATGATGGTGGCAGAAAGATTACCCTGGGTACACGGTGCTCTCTGCCCCAGTTGCTAAGTACCAGTGCTTACCACTCTGGTGGCTTCTGTGCTGCCCCTCGTCCTTGCTCTGCTCATGTCTGTCTAACTAACTGCCCACCACATTTATTCAAGGGGAGAAAAGCCAACAAACTTCATATCATACTTCTTATCCATAGAGAGAAACTAAATCCATAAAAGCCTAAATAGTTTTACTGTTATATGTGAAGAGTATTTTATTTCTGAAAGAACAAATTGTATATCACTGACTGACCTCCTTCTAGGTACAATTTACCTCTTTTGAAAAATGATGACACCATCTTCTAGATATAGAAAAGAATACATGCCAAGAGACATGCTAAAGTATTTTGGTGACTTCATTTCTAATAATTCATAAGTTGGATTTAAGAGTGTGTTTTTTTTCAACATGGCAAAACATTAGAAAGTCTGAAAATGTTGGGATAAATTAATCTTAGATAAAATTGGACAGATAACGTAAATTGAAAGAAATTGTCCCAGGTTAACACAAAAAGGTTGTGGTTAGGTGATCATATAAGAGATATGGTTAGCATCAGAAGGGGAAAGACTCAAGGTAAGATTGTGGCTCTGGCTCTAATAGATGTATGTACCTTTGGAAAATTATTTAAATGCTATGCTCTAGATTCAACATCTGTAAACCTCCATCAGAGTTGTTTTGGGATAAATACTTATATTTAAAAAGTAAAAAGTCTGAGTCAGGGGTGTGCAGGAGGCAATAAATAAATACATAAATAAATAAATAAAATTTAAAAAAGGTAAAGCGTCTTGAAAATTATAAAACCTATAGTAATAAACATGACCATTTATATCACGAGAGGCCCAGCGCACAAACTCATGCTGGTAGGGTCCCTAGGCCTAACCTGACATCAGAGCCAACGTCTGCCCATTTTCCAGTCCTCAAGCCAGATGCTGCAGGGGCAGTTAGGTCGCAGGCACGCCCTGCAGTTTCCATTAGTGCCACAGGCCTCAGCAGCAGTGGCAGTGGTGGGGTGGCGGTGCCCATGTGAGTGGCTCGGAGCAGGTAGCGTGTTCCATCAGTGGCTGGCTTGGCGCACGAGCATGGAGATGAAGTCACTGGCACCTGCTTTCGTGCCGGCCTGAGCCCCCGAGCAGCCAGGACTGAGCTGGGTATCCCAACAGCCTGACAGACTGCATGGGCCTCTTGCCACCCTCTCCTGTTCTCCTGTTCACCATCACTGATCCATTGGAGCCCGTAGGCCAGGGGGAGGGAGCAAGAGGTCAGCTGTTCTGCCCTCTCGTCAGTCCCCAGTCTTGTCCCACTGCCACCCACCCATTTCCCCATGGTTCCCCATTTGCCTGTGAGCAAGGGTGGGGGGTATGGGAGGTGAGGGAGGGGAGGGATCGAGAGGTGGTCAATGCACCTCATGGTGACTGGTCGAGTGGTTGTTCTGGTCATTACATTTATGGTCCCTGGCCTTTTATTATATAGGATAATACTCTATATTTTTTATAAGTAAAATTAAAATTGTATTATTGTTAAGAAGTTAGCAGGTGCAATTTCCTTAGAATAATTGACTAGCTGGTATCATTATGTTGTTTTATCAACTGTCTTTCTGGAATTTTCTTTTACAAAATTCCAGTACTAGTCTCTAATGTTACTATTCTACTATCAAAGTTCTCATTAATGCATAATTACCCTTACTTCTTCCCCATAGTTCTTTTTGTGGGAGAATACTGTAAAATTGAAGTTTATTAATTATGCCCTTTTCTTGATTTCTCCACAATCTAGTCATATTTATATCTTATTTCCTTCATATTTTTATGTAACTGAAATAGATTTATTTTTTAAAAGGACCTGGTTGTCTATTTACCTGAACAGATCAGAAAAGAAAACTGATTGCTGCAGGAGTTTAGATCAAGAATAATAATAGTAAATAGCATCCACAAAACTACAAAGGGGAATTTAAGGACTGGGGAGTAAAAAGGAAGATTTCAGTACATGCATATACCTAAAACTCAGATCAAAACTGAACTAACGTGTTGAGAAAACAGCAGAGAGAAAAATCAAAGAGAGGAAAAAAAATCAATAAGCCACCTGTTTAGAGACATGAATACCTTAGATATAGAATATTGGCAAGATACTTTCCTTTCAAACAGATTTATTGTTGTTGTTTTTGCATTGTCTATAAGACTTGGCACTATTTTTATACAAACCTAAAATAAAGAGAAAGCCCTGCCTAGAGAACTGATAAATTAGGAATAAGACAGAATATAGTTAACACATTAAGTTATTTTACAGACATTAACTACTCTTCGGTGCAAAAACAAAAAACAAAAACCCGAAACAAAAAAACCAACAAGCCGAGGTCGGTTTGGCTCAGTGGTAGAGTGTCAGTCTGCGGACTGAAGGGTCCCGGGTTCGATTCCGGCCAAGGGCATGTTGGTTGCGGGCACATCCCCGGTGCGGGGTGTGCAGGAGGCAGCTGGTGGTTGTTTCTCTGTCATCGACGTTCCTGGCTCTCTCTCTCTCTCCCTTCCTCTCTGTAAAATATCAATAAAAATATATTTTTAAAAAAACCCAACAAAATAATTACTGATGATTTGCTTTTTTGTTTATTTTATAAAAATAAACAATTATTGAGATGGGTCCTTAGGACTGTTTCACCACACTTCTTAACCAAATACCTTAACTTTTGTGGATTCCCAGTAGATGGAAGATGATGGTGTATAGTGACACCTCTTCTTTCTGACACTTGCAAATTTCTTTGCAAATTTCCATTCCCAAAGCTTTAGTCCTTCCTATCTGTTGCCAATGACCCTACCAAATAGTTATCTCTAGGTTTGTGGGCAAATTAAAAGGTTTTGGGATAAATGCCCATTTATTTCCCCCAGCTTTATTTTACAAATTTTACAGGGTTTTTGTTGTTCTTGTTGTTGTAGTTTCTCATTGAATGTAATAAAAGTCTGAAACTGGGAATTCTGTGAAATAAGTAGATTTAAATGAATTAGGGAAGCTAAATCTTTAATATAAATCTGAAATAAACCCCCTCATTGTTTAAATAGCCATCATATAACTTATGTTTATATCTTTATTAGAGGCCCATGGCACAAAGTTTCGTGCAATAGGCCTTTCTTCCCCTGGCTGCTGGCATCAGTTTTCCTCTGGCAACCAGGACCCAGGCCTTCACTCTGGCTGCCACCTTCAGTCTTCCCTCCAGCCAGAGCGCTGGTGCTGTAGCTCCCTCTGCCCCCTGAACTCCCCATCATAGCAGGAGTCCTGCCCTGCCAGGCCACTCTGTGCCTGTACATGTGCTGCTCAGAGACCTGGATCAGTTTGGGGGCAGGGCTGCTACCATATTTGTCTGGTTAATTTGCCTACTCACTCCTGATTGGCTGGTGGGCGTTACAAAGTGATGGTCAGTTTGCATATTTCTCTTTTATTAGTGTAGGTACTGGAAGCCAAGTGCATGAAAATTCATGTACTAGAGGGGGGGGGTCCCTTAGCCCGCCTGCCCCCTTTCATAGTCTGGGAACCCTCAGGGGCAGGAGGCGACCCAGCGATCAAGGGAAGGTGACACCCCATCACACCTCTGCTGCTGCCACTGCCAGCAGCACAAGCCTTGGCTGGCCCTGGTTACCTGTGCCTTGGGCCAGCCCTGGATGGCTTGGCAGCCACCATCCAAGGCTTGCCTTCGCCTCAAGCTGGCCCTGAGCAGCTGGGGGCTGAGGATATTGGGGAATTCCACAAGCAGGCATGTGGCAAGACCAGGCCCACCTGGGGGGGCAGGACTGGCCTTGCTGTGTTCCTGTTGCCCCAGCAGGGCTGAGGGTACTGGGTGCCACCATCTTGTGGCTGTGGCATTGCCATATTTGAGGGTAGGGTAGTCAATTAGCATATTTCCTCCTTATTGGCAGTGGGCCCCACCATGTTTCTGACTGTGTGAGGGTTAATTACCATATTCCCTCTTTATTAAATAGGATAATATGTCTTTACTTGATCTAGAAAATCCTTGCTAATGACTATCAACCACAGATGTCTTTTCTACTACATTTTTCCTTCAACACTAGGCTTTTATTAGGTTTTCTCCTGCCCAGCCTTTAGTGGATTAAATCACAATTCATAACATTTATTATTTGAATTATCTTTGGAAAGGTATGATAATAAGGAAGAGAAAGTATTGTTATTATCATTATTATTATTACTATAAATAATAAACAACATTTACGGTTCAGTTTTGAATGTGCTGGCACGTGAATTACCTCATTAAATGAGACAAATGAGAAAATTCACAGTTAATAATTTCAACTCATGAATGAGAGAGTTTAATTTTTTCTTCTCATTAACAGAGTTGAGGAGCTTGTCTATTAGGTTCATGTTTATTATCTGTGAGAATCCCAAATGAAGTTGGAGTGAGGAAGTGAAAAAGAAATGATGTAATTTGGAGCTGTGTGATTAGAAAACAGAAAACGATTTTGGTAACAATATAATTATAAGCTCATTCATGTGGTTGGCCGAATTCAGTTCCTTGAGATTGTAGGACTGGGATCCTCATTTCCTTGCTAGCTGTCAGCAATAGGCCACTTTTGGTTCCTATACATCTGTCTAACCCATGCATATCGCCACCTACCTAAAATCCTTCTCATTCTTGTGCTCTCTGACTTCCCCTATTGCTGTTTCTGTTCTGCCTTACTCTTCCTCTATATCTGACTCCAGACAGAGAAAATTCTCTGCTTTTAAAGGATTATAAAATTAGTTTGTACCTCCCTGGATAATCTAGGTTAATTGTTATTGTTATTTTAAGGTCTATAACCCTTAAATACATCTGCAAAGTACTCTTTGTCATGTAATATAATGTATTCACAAGTTCCAGGAATTAGGGCATGAACATCGTTGAAGAGCTCTGAGTCAGTATATCTCATAGGGGAATTAACTCATTTCAGCCACAGCATTAACTGTGTCTGGCTCTGGAGTATAATGGTAAATAAATGCCATAGTTCCCTATTCCAGCAATTTTACAATCTAGACTATGTAGAAGCAGATGAGGGAGTCAGAAAGAGGAACTGTATCTTACCAATGACACAATTTACCCATAACAGTAATTCCTAGGTAGCCTATAACATTCCTGTGACAGTGACAAATTTAACAAGAATCTCAGGCAGCAGAACTCCAATGGCAGGTATTTTCCTTTTAGAAAATCCATGCACTTATCACAGTCCCAGGTAGGGAGCTTGGTAGTAGCTAAGTCTTCAGACCTGGTAAAGTACAGGTGACAGTGACTGAATTCTGTTTTCTTAAGATGCTATAGAATTGAATATATTAAACCAAAACAGAGTTCCAGGCCCTCAAGGGGACTGAGGCACCAGGAGTAAAACTAGGAAGAGCTTAGAAATCAAGACCAAAGTGGAAACATGGTAGTAGAACTCAACCATGTAGCGGGGCCATGTACATATATAGGGTGATCCCAAGGGTTGGGTATGACTGCTACCAAGGAGATCTGGGGAAGCAGTTCAGGAGAACAGTGGTAATCATGGGGCCACCATAAATCCTGTGTGTTCAGGAGCAACAGAAACTCATATGCAATCACCTGCTTCAGGGCTCTAGAGCAGGAAAACATTGGTCTTGACACTGTGTCAGAAGGTCATAAACTCACAGAACTTAATAGTCCTTGATTACTTTCTATGTGAATTTGGCAATTCTCTGTCAAACTGGAAGGTTTTCTCTGTATTTTATATAAAAGGTGTAGAGATGGGTAAAAAAATTATGCTAGCTAGATGATAGTGGAAGCTGAGAATTTGATGTATGGAACATAGAAGATATTTTTGGAAACAGATTCATGTTACCTGTGAAAATAACAATTTACTGAATTCTGTTTTCTTTTTCTTTTTTCTTTAAAAAAATATATATTTTATTGATTTTTTACAGAGAGGAAGAGAGAGGGAAAGAGAGTTAGAAACATTAATGAGAGAGAATCATCGATCAGCTGCCTCTTGCACACCCCCCACTGGGGATGTGCCCACAACCAAGGTAAGTGCCCTTGACCAGAATCGAACCCAGGACCTTTCAGTCCCCAGGCCGACGCTCTATCCATTGAGCCAAACCAGTTTCGGCTGAATTCTGTTTTCTTCAGATGATGTGGAATTGAATACATTATACAGGCATGGGCAAAAATAGGGTAATAATAAATAATATAATAATTAATAAACAATAATAAAAGAATAAATTGTTTTGCATATTCCAACTCTAAACCTATTTTGCCAATTTCTGTATTTTCTTCCTTCCTTCCTTCCTTCCTTCCTTCCTTCCTTCCTTCCTTCCTTCCTTTCTTCCTTCCTTCCTTCCTTCCTCCCTTCCTTCCTTCCTCCCTTTCTTTCTAAAGCATTTTAATATGGATGATATTAAGATTTTTTTTTACAATAATCCATTGGAGGAAAAGTATGAGTAGTTAGTATTTTTGAATGTTTTTAATATTTAGTAAATTGAACAGACAGTGATGTTAGAGTATGCCAAGCTTAGATATCTTACTTTTTGTCCTATTTAGCACATTTTGCTTCTTAATTCTGTAGAGGATATTAATTTCTCCCCCCAAAATGGGAAATCTACTATTAAAAAAAATAGAAATTAAGTAATTTTTCAAAAGTATTTTTTTCAGTGAGAAAGTAACAGACTGCTACTGTATAATTCCTAGTCTTCCAAACTTCTCTAATTAAAGTCAAAACACAGAGGAAATATATAAAAGATATATTGTATTTATATAGGCAAATTTTTAGAACCAAAATAAATTGAGAGGAAGGAGAGAGCTTAAGCAAGCCTTTTGGGAGAGCTTCTCTGATGCAGGAAACATTTAGCACCCAGGAATTTTCTGAGAAGTAAAAGTAAAAAAAGTTGATAGGGGAGACCAAAAAATTCTAAGTGTGGGCATGACTTGCTTTTAAGATGTTTGAAAGTCACCTTTTTTGGAATTGTGAGGCTTTTTTTTGTTTCCTAATGAATGAGCTTGACTTTTAAAGAGGCTTTGGCGTGTATATATGTTGATTATTGCTTCTATTTCAATTTTATATTAGAAATCCCACCAGGGAAGCAGTGTGGATGTTGTAACAATCTACTCTGTCTCAAGTGACTGAAAAAAGTCAATCCTCAGCAGCCCATTTTCCAACCCTGGAGCTAAGGGTCTTGTTTCCAGTAGCCTTTGGGGATTGAATCTCACTTCCGATTGTTTTCATGGCTTCCATACATTATGCAAGGCTAGTAATATCTGGCTCCTTTAGTGCTATATTTAACTGTATGGATTCCCATTATGGTTTTATTGCCATTTGGATTCTGATTCCTTGTATTGGGGGGCATAAGGTAATGGATAATGAATGGGGACAGAGGTCTATGCCTAGATTTTTGGCTTACTCCAGATGTGACTGCATAAATTAGTCACCTGCCCTTTGATGCAGCAAGAACCACAGTCTATGTTGGCTTGTGGCAAGGCAAACTACAGGTGGTTTCAATGTGAGATGTAGGATCCATATAATGTGTTATACTGTTACCAGAGACTCAATTTCCCCATCACTCATGGGAGTGAGGTGGAGGTTCTTGCAATATTTTTAGAAGATGAATTTTTCTAAGATTTTCATTGGAGAATAAGATATGGAAAAAAGCTTTATTTGCATGAAGTTACATTCCACCTGTTTTAATGCCCCTGTCCCTTAAACCAGTCCTGAAAGAGATACATTTGCAGTTCCAATAGACCCAAAAGCAAGGCTATGATCTCAAAATGGCCCTGAGCCCCATGGACACAGGGGAGTGTGCCCCCCGCCACAGGATAGCCGGGAACTCAGCCGCCAGAGAGAAAGGGGTAAAAGCCACTGACTGGCTTCCAGGTGTGAATGATGGGCAAGCAGACAGGCACCTTCCCAAGTCACTCTGATCTCACTGGGCATGCATCTAAATTGCCTTTGTCCAGTCCTTTCCCCATTGATCAGCAGGAAAATAGACTTGAGAAATGTTAAATGCAAAACTGTTTAAATGGCATGACTCTATTATCGAGCCTTCCCTTTCCTGTTAAATAATAACCAGGTTATTACAATGGAATCAGCACTTTCCTGTGAATCTTATGTATATTAATTTTTATATCATAAGACCACACAGAACAGAAACTTCTTAATATTGTTACAAAGCACTTGTGCTATAAAAAGTGCACATTGTTATGAAAAAGTTAACTATAATAACTACTAGAGGCCTGGTGCACGAAAATCCATGCACTCGGGGAGGGGCATTCCTCAGCCTGGCCTATGCCCTATTGCAGTCTGTGAGCCCTCGGGGGATGTCCAAATGATGGCTTAGGCCTGCTCCCTCAGGCCTTCCTTTGTGGGAGGCAACTGGCAGGCCAATCAGGGGATGGTGCTGGCCAGGCAGTGGCTGTCGCCCCTTCTTCCCCCCTCTCTTCCTGTCCCCCCCAATCACCCCTCCACCACCACTGCTCACTGCCCCCACCCATTGCTAACCCCTCCCTCTGCCCACTGGCATAGGCCTTGGATGGCCTGGCGAAACCTGCTTGCCAGTTCCGCCCCCCCCCCCCAAACTGCCATTTGGTCAATTTGCATATTATGATTTTATTATATAGGATAGGAAAATAATTTATTTTTATTTTTTTATATAGTTTATTGATTTTTTTACAGAGAGGAAGGGAGAGGGATAGAAAGCCAGAAACATCGATGAGAGAGAAACATTGATCAGCTGCCTAATGCACACCGCCTACTGGGGATGTGCCCACAACCAAGGTACATGCCCCTGACCGGAATCGAACCTGGGACCCTTCAGTCCACAGGCCGACGCTCTATCCACTGAGCCAAACCAGTTTCGGCATATAGGATAGGAAAATGATTTAACTGAAGGACTAAAAATAGCTCACTCCAAACAAAATCAAGTTATGTTCTTTTAATTGTGCTAATATTATATTGAAAAAAAAATAAGCAAAGATTTTAAGATGATATGTTTTATTCAACAGCCTCACTGATATTATTCTCCAGGGTTTTCTCATTTGAGATTGCCTAAGCTCATTGCTTTAACATTTTCAACAAGTATATTACTGAGCCAAGAACGCCCAGTGTCTAAACCACTGTTGCATTGGGCAGATAGGCCAAAGCTGCATGAGGCATAAAATCACAGCTGGAATGCTGCTCTTGTTTGTCTAATTCTAAATATTTTATATTGAAATATAGTGCTTAAGTCTGAAAATTCAATGCTATTAATTCTGTAGGAAAACCGTCCAGGATTTTCTAAAATGTTAAGTAAAAACTATGTAAGTTATGCGAATTCTATCTGTCTTAAACTTATTTAGTCTGCTTAGTCAATCTCAAGTCATATTCAGACCATCATTTCATAAAACAGAATATTATTATGTTGGCAAAGAAAAGCTTTAGATTACCATATTGTCTTCAGTATAGCAAAGCCATATCTGAATAGAATTTGCTCAGAATCTGAAAAACAAACAAACAAGATTGGTGGAAATTATAAGACAAGCACATTTAATAAAACACTAGAGAACTGCTACTTGTTGACATAAGAAAATTACACATAGAAATACTAAATTATTAAACCATTTCATTAAATAATAACCTGATTTATAATAATTTTTGCCAAATACACTTGATCAGAGACCTATTCAGAATTTTATTCCCTGAGGAAAGAATCCAGAAATACCAGTTGACTTTATTTAACTTTCAAACAGGGGAAAGTAACTTATGGAAAAGTTCTTTTTCTTGGTATTTGCCTGTTTTCTTTATTTCCACTTGATCTCTCTTCTTCTGTGGGCCATTATTTTACTGTTCTCTCTCTCTCTCTCTTTTTTTTTTTTTAACAAGAAAAAGTTCCCAGAAAGAACAAGTAACATTTTCAGCATTTTCAAGTGAATATAAGTCTTGGCTTCCTATTCAATAATAAAGGCATTCTATTTCAAAGTTCTATAAATAAAACTGTTATGTTTACTTCTACTCAATTTGAAGGCTGGGATAGAAAGGCCATAGAACCTTGTTAATGACTGTTGCTGCCAATAATCCATTTAGAAATATTGTGTAAAAAATTTGAAAGCAAGTTTAGATATTTCAAAATATTCATAATGACTGCCCTTTACATGGTGCAGCTGATACAAGTTTGTGAATCTCTTATTTACTAAATCTTCTCACTACCTTTCCCATAGAGCATATACAATTACCTACCATTGCATTTGTACTAATGAGAGGTATTGGGTGTTTGTCAATATAATCATTCTTACTTATAAAATACAAGGATTCATCTCTTAATCTTTCTTTCTTTATCTGACTCTTAAATGACATGTGTCTTTGCTTAACCAATTTCTTTGAAATATATCATTGTTATGTTCTGAATGTATGGGCTTCTCAATGTATGTATCTCAAAGCCCTAAACCCCAGTGTGCAGGTATTTTGGGGATAGGACCTTAGGGGAGGAATTAGTGTTAGGTAAGGTCGTGAGTGTAAGAAGAGACACCAGAGACCTTGTTCTCTAACCCCCCCTCCCCATCTCCTCCCAGGGGAGGAAAGGGAGAAGACAGCAGAATGCAAGCCAGGAAGAGAGCTCTCAACAAAACCAGACCATGCTGGTAGCCCCATCTTAAATTTCCAGCCTCCAGAACAGTAAGAAATAAAAGTTGGTTGTTTACAAGTCACCCAGGCCATGGTATTTTGTTATAGTAGCCCCAAAGAACTAAGACACAGGCCAAGCTAACACAATCATACTACCGTATTTGCCGGCGTATAAGGCGATTTTTTGGCCCTGAAAAATATGCCTCCAAGTGGGGGGTAGTCTTATATGGCGAGTATATAACAAACTCTGTATTTTTAGTGGAAATGTTAGGGGATCGTCTTATACGCCCAGTCGTCTTATACTATGGCAAATACGTATTTTTCAGGGCCAAAAAATTGTCTTATACGCCGGCAAATACGGTAGTTATTTTTTTTATTATTATTCCAAATAGATGTGACAAGAATATACTCAATCCAAGCAGCTTTCTTGACCATAAGGTCAAGTTTTCAACCATAATTCAATGATTGACTCAGTGCTTTGTTTCTTCCGTATATTTATTTAGTATTAATGTTTTACCAAGAGATAATGGTGCCTTGCAAATATTGTCAACTGTTATAATACTGTAATATTCAACAAGATGCAAGATCCTTGCATATATATATGAAAAGGTGAAAAAGGGCAAAATTTCTAAAGATTTTGGTGATAAATTCTAGAACTTGAAATTCACTTTTTATTTCTAGATAACAAAAGATACCATACAAAACTACATTTAAAAATAATTGTGCCTGTATGCTTTAAATTAGCATAAAACTGATCATTACTTTGCAAATTGACTGTAATAGTCATTACTAAATGAAATAATAAATAGAAACAATGAAAAGAAGCATTGCTATTTGTGAGTTGAGCAGCATTTACCTCCCCATAGCAGAGGCAAGCTTATAATTTTTTAATCAGAGGAAAGTAGCAATTTTACTATTTCAACTACATTATAATCTTGTTGTTTTTTTGCCGTAAAGCCCTAGTTCCAAGCTGTGCTGTCATTGGCATGGTTGTAGGAGGCAAAAATAAGAATAAGAATGTTCTCATATATATGCAACTCTATCTGCATTTTTTTAGAATATCGCAACGAACCTCAAATTATTGCAATGAATCTCACGCTATTAACTAGGCTAATTGACTACATGGAACAAATTAGTGTGAACCTCATCCATTTAATATAGTCATGAAAAATTGAAAATACCCTTTTAAATTAGCCAACATGAAAAGGAAAGTATTACTAGGGAATTTTTAATGTGACATATAACCCATTGACATTTTAATTAATGTTAAGTTTGTATATAATATATATGTATATTACATATCCTATATAATAAAAAGGGTATTATGCAAATTGACCCTCATGGCAGAACGACCAGAACGACTGCTTGATCAGTCACTGTGAGGCGCACTGGCCACCTCTCAGTCCCCTTTCCGGACAGCAGGCTCCCATTGCCTGATGGTGAATGGGGACCAGGGGTGGGTGGCAGCAGGGGGTGGGACCAGCTTCGGGGAGGCAGTGAAGATGGCCCTGATGATGGGCCAGGCCTAGGACTGTACCCACTCATGGATTTCATACACTGGGCCTCTATTACATATATGTTAAAGTAGAATGCCAGCCAATAGCAAATGCTATAAAAATAAGAACCAGCCATAACTGGTTTGGCCTGCAGACTGAAGGGTCCCAGGTTCGATTCGAGTCAAAAGCATGTACCTTTGTTATGGGTACATCTCCAGTAGGGAATGTGCAGGAGGCAGCTGATTGATGTTTCTCTTTCATCTGTGTTTTTCTCAACTCTCTGTTTTTATATGTTCTCTCATCTCTATCCCTCTCTCTTTCTGTCTGTAAAAAAAAAAAAAATCAATAAAAAATATTAAAAAATAAGAACCAGATTATTAATTATAATCTATAGAATTTATTTCTAAAAACTAAATACATATGGTTTGTTTTTCTTTTTCTCTTTTTTGTTAATCCTCATCTGAGGATATTTTTCCACTGACTTCTAGGGGGAGAGGGAGTAGTAGATAGGGAAAGATAGAGAGAAATATCCATGTGAGAGAAACTCATCGATTGGTTGACTCCTGCATGAGCCCCTCCCAGAGCTCGGGCCATGTGAGGTTCATACCCTTGACTGGAATTGAACCCGGAGCCCTTTGTTCCACAGGCCAATGCTCTATCTGCTGAGCCAAACTGTCTAGTGCTTTAATTTTATTTGTCAATAAAAGTGTCTTTATAAAAAATTCTTTATCAACACTGTTTAAATATAAAATTTCTTGTTAATATAATCATGAAAAGTAAAATAATTTTTCTTATTAATAGTTATTATTTTCTTTAATAATGATATCATCTGATAAATATAGAACTCAAATTATCATTATTGATAATTATCATTCAGCTTTAATAGTAAAGTAATAGTAAAAATAATAGTAAAGTAATAGTAAAAATCTAATTAATTTACACTGATTAAAAAGGAACAGTAATAAATTGATAGAATTCTGAATCACAATAAATATTTTTTTTAATTATAAATTTCATGATATTCAAAAAGGTAGCAAAATAGATTAACAAATTATATCAAATAGATGTCCTAATAAAAACTAATAGACAAAATGAATGATTTATACAAATTTTCCATTTATCAATGTTTATTAATTATTAATATTATTTTAAACTTTAGTCTCCTAAATGATTTTGATGCCCTCTTTACAAACACTATTATCAAGGCTTTTTTTTTTTTTAAAGCTAGCTGTATTACCAGGGTTAGAAATAAGTTCTAAGTTCCAAGAAGAAAATTAGACTTTTTAAATTGCACCTTCTAACAGCATAAATGAGAACATTTTGTTCCTGCTTCCCTAGGAATAAAAGAAGTGTTCTGATAACTGAAGAAGGAGCTTACAAGGCATTTATTTCCTAGACACAGGTAAAAGCTTTAACTCAGATAATGTGTTCAATTTCTGGCCAAGTCCTACAAAAGTTACTGTGGTTAATCTAAATGTTGCCTAGAATATATAAATTACATCTAACTTAACCCTTCTGAGGCACATGGGTTTTGGATATTTTTAATAATAGATTTTTAG
This sequence comes from Vespertilio murinus, assembly GCA_963924515.1. Taxonomy (NCBI): domain Eukaryota; kingdom Metazoa; phylum Chordata; class Mammalia; order Chiroptera; family Vespertilionidae; genus Vespertilio; species Vespertilio murinus. The sequence continues at coordinate 55,057,839 of OZ004704.1, forward strand.
AGTTTTGAGATTGACATAAGGAAGCCTCTGCTCACCTGTATTTCTCCCTAAGACTTGGGTGAGAAATTCATTCATTCATTCATTCACTCATTCATTATTTTTGTTTTGTTTTGTTTTTTAATTCTCAGCTGAGGATATGCTTTTTATTGATTTTTAAGAGAAAGGGAGAGAGAGAGAGAGAAACATTAATCAGTTGCCTTTTGTATACACCCTGACCAGGGATCAAATCCACAACTTAGATATGTGTTCTGACTGGTGATCAAACCCATGACCTTCATTGTAGGGGAGGGCACTCCAACCAACTAAGCCACACTAGCCAGAGCCATTCATTCATTGTTTTGATCAAGATTTAATGAAAGCCCATGTTGTGCCAGACACTCTCTGAGAGAGGTGCTTAGTATGCAATTCATAACAGACACAGTTCTCATCCTCAATGTATGTAGAGTTAAATGGAAGAGCTGAATACTACATAATTTACAACACAAATTAAGAACATTTGTTATAATGCTATAAGGAATAAATAAAGAGACAAATGGCAGGGAAATCTGTGGTAGAGTAGGTGGGATGGGTTCCAGGAATATTTTGCAATGATCTTGTCTGTTCATCCAACTCTATAGTGATGCTTCAAACCACCCTTAACTATCACCTCTTTCCTCTCTGTCCACATGTCTTCATTGTTCCTAAACTTTGCCCTAGTTCTAATTCTAACCCTAAACTTCTCTCCTGCCTGTGTTACTACTTGGTCTTTGCTTTTCCTTGTCTTATCCTTCTGTCAGCTGCTGTTCACACATCTGGCTAGGTCATTTCACTTCCTTGATTAACACACCTAAGAGGCTTTCTGCTAAATTCACAGTAAAATTCCAGCTTCTTGCCACATGATTGCCTCTCATGCACTTTAAATGTGTTTGCTTGTATAGTTTTGTTTAGCTGAGAATGGATTTATACACCATAAAATAAAAGCCATCCAAATACAGTGATAAAGACATACCTGCCCTTCTCTGAAAGCCATGGTAAGAACAAGCCCCCTGTGAAGTTAACTACCTTGCTCTGTTCTTCCATTTCCCAGCCATCTACACAGACCTTTAACCGAACACAGATGATAATTGATGGGTCAATTTGGGGCCTGATTCTCTTTGGGCCCCAAATTAATTTTAACTCCTGAACACATGGGCAAATATTTATTCTTATGGTGAATATATATATATATATATATATATATATATATATATATATTCAGTACAAGTTTATATTTATTTATTTATCTATCTACATATCTGTCTGTCTCTCCTATTAATATGTCTATATACAAATAGATGTATATTCATATGGATAATATATGTATTTAAAGAATAATGTGGTACTTGGAATTCTAGCATTCTTATTAAAATATTTTTTAAACTAAATATAGGGGAATCAATGACAAAGACAAATTAGAATTGTTTAGTACTCTTCCTGTCAATAAATTTCTGTATACTCATTGTCAAATTGTGTAACTTGTCTAGGTCCGATTAGCATTTCTGTTAAGGACTGGAGTCAAAGGGAGGCTCTCTTCCAGCACCAAATTTCTATGACTCTAAGAAGTGCTTTTGAATTAAGAAAATGTAAAATACAAATTATTATCTTGACCAATGCCACCCCAATAAATGTAACTAAAAAATAGATTTATACTCAAAAAAAGGTATTTTTATGAATCCTGACCATCTATTTAAATTATTTTATTATAATTAAACATTGTAAGCAAAAACATGGGTCATAACTTCTTTTGCGTGTAAATGTTATACAAGAGTGAGAATAATTACTAAATTAAATAGAAATAAAACTATAATTACTATAAAATTAAATATAAGCATATAAATTTAACATACTATGTAATATTATTTTGTTATATTTAAACATTTGGATTTAATAATTGAAATGCATATTTGCTTTTTTAATGTTCCACATTTTATTATTTTGATTTTTATGATTTTTATCATGATGCACTATGATATGTGAACATGGTTTCATTCTTTTTCTTTTAATTGAAGTTATTTAATCATATATATAGGGGTTGGCAAAAGTAGATTTACAGTTGTGAGTATATGAAACAGAGTGTATTATTGTATTATTGTTTATTAATTATTGTATTGTTTTCTATACAGACAACTAAAGTCTATTTTTGCCCATACCTGTATGGTAAAAATGAAGGCAGCAAACAGAATTAATATGATTTGTATTACCATTTGCCTGAAGAATGTGTTAGCATTGAAACAATAAACATGGAAGACAGAAAAAGGAGTTTGCCAGAACATGGCCGTGTTTTTCCATGCAGCTAATGTTCAAAACAGAGAAATCTTAAATCCAAATGACATCGTTAAAATAGTCATTAAATAGTTCACTTATTCTAGCACACAAATAATTCCTTTTACCTGTGGCCTAAATAAAATAAACATTAATACCATTCATCTCTCTTTATTTCTGATTATAGTCACATAACAATATTTTGATTACCAACTTAAAATTCCTGGTACCTTTACACTAGGAAGGAAATGCTCTGGACAAAATACACAAATATTTTAGTCACTAGAGAAATATATTCCACACCAGATTGTAATCAGAGAAGGCAGGACATTCTCCTCCCACCCGTCTGGCTTTATCCTATATTGTAAAGGGCTAACATACAAATTGACCAGAAGGCAGAACGACAGGTCGCTACGATTCACACTGACCACCAGGGAGCAGATGCTCAATGCAGGAGCTATCCCCTGGTGGTCAGTGTGCCAGAAGCCGGGCTCATGGTAGCGATCACAGTGGCGGTGGCAGGAGCTTCTCCCATCTCTGCTGCAGCACTAAGGATGTCTGACTGCCTGCTTAGGTCCGCTCCCCACAGGCCTACGCCATCAGCCGGACATCCCCTAAGGGCTCCTGGACTGCAAGAGGGCGCAGGCTGGGCTGTGGGACACCCCCCAAGTGCACAAATTTCATGCACCATGCCTCCAGTTGAGATATATAATTGACATAGAACTTATTTAACTTTAAGGTGTGCCATGTGATGATTTGATGTACTTCTATATTGCAGAATGATTATTGCAATAAGGTAAGTTAACACCTGCATCACCTCACACAATTACCATTTTTATAGTGATAACACTTCAGGTCTACTCTCGTAGCAACAAGTATAAAATACAGTATTATTAGTTTTACATACAGTCACATGCTGTGCATTAGATACCCAGAATGTATTCATCTTATAACTGGAAGTTTCCATCCCACCCCCAATTACTGGCAAGTACCATTCCGCTCTGTATTTCTGTGAATTTGAATTTTTTATATTTCACATTTAGATGAGACCATACAGTATTTGTCTTTCTCTGTCTGACATATTTTATTTAGTAGAATGTCCTGAAGCCCATTCACATTTTCATAAAAGGCAGAATATTCATTTTTACGGCTGAATAATATTTCATTTTTTATGTATCCATCTATTAATGAACATTTAGTACAGATATCTCTTCAAGATAATGATTTAATTCCTTCAGATGTATACTCAGTAGTGGAATTGCTGGATCATATAACTCTAATTTTAATTTCTTCTGAAGAATCTCCATACTGTTTTCCACAGGAGTCTCCTTGGTGCTGGAGTGGGCCAAAGCTGGGTCTGGGCTGAAGCTGGGTGTGTTCACTTCACTCTCCTCCCACCAGGCAGTTGCCCAGTTCTCTCTCTCTCTCTCTCTCTCTCTCTCTCTCTCTCTCTCTCTCTTTCTCTCTCTCTCTCTCTCTCCTCCCTCCCAGAGTTGGAGGAGGGGTGATGGCAGTAATCTGAATCTGTCTTTCCCACCCTCATCAAGGAGACTTGTCCACCCAGGTGCTGAAATCCCTCATCTGGAGTCCAAGTTCTCATGACGGTATTGTAATGCACAGAAAGCTGATCAAACTGATGGTTTATATTGTGGGGAGCCGCACGGCCATGGCATACTCGCCCCAGGGCGCCTTATGTGCTGCGCCAGCCTAGCCAGGTTCAGTGACCCTGAGTGGGGGGTGAAGGACAAGAAAAGACAGACGAGAGAAGGAAAGCTGGGAGTCAGTAGGACGCTGCTTCCTGATGGGGTCCCAGCAGTGCCAATACCCACAAGGCTTGTCTTTATTTTATAGCAGATGCCACAAGGCAAAGTAAGGGCGAGATCAAGATGTTTACAGCATCCTCTCTCATGAGTTTCGATCCTACTCAATTATATGCACCTGATCAAGCTTTGTTTACTTGCAGCCTATATCACTTAGGCACGTGGGGCCACATGGGCGAACCATAAGTTCGAGCTTACAACTACAGCTGTTGGCTATAATTGTGCTAGGAGGCTCTGCCCTCCAAGCTGGGACTTCCATGTGGCCAGGAGAGGACTGTGCTCTCTCATTAGTCCGAGGCTTGAACCTGTCCACACACTGACAGTAATAAATTGATAGAATTCTGAATCACAATAAATATTATATTGTTTTGCTTTGTTACATTAAGGCTGTGTGTGGTTCTGGTTAATATCTTTTCCCTGTATTTTTTTTCCTTTACCTACACATCAACCCTTCTCTTGGGAGAAGTACAGATTTAATTTAATTTTTTAATTTTTATTGATTTCAGAGAGGAAGGCAGAGGGAGAGAGGGGTAGAAACATCAATGATGAGAGAGAATCATCGATCAGCTGCCTCCTACAGGCCCCGCACTAAGGACCTGTAACTCTGGCATGTGCCCCCAAACTGGAATCAAACCCAGGACCTTCAGTCTGCAAGCTGGTGCTCTATCCACTGAGCCAAACCAGCTAGGGCAAATTTGATGGGAGTTTGGAATGAGAAAGTGGGCATGTTGTCCACCTCTTTTCACTACTTTTTCCCCCCAAGCATTCATCTCTGCCTGTCTAATTATTTATAAAAAGTTGATCATGTCTATGTTAGTTGAAATTTTAAATTCAACTTCTCAAGAAGAAAATAAACCTGGACTTTGTCATTAGGTGTTTTTTCCCTAGGTGGAGTATGCTTATATTAATGTTTAGCTATTCATCAGAAAACAAACAAAAGTATAAAAAAACAAAAACAAACCCACAACATTTGAAGTTCCTGTATAGCTTCTAGGGATCTGTAAACTTCAGTTTGAGTAATGTAATATTCAATAGTAACATTAATAATATAAATATTGTAAAAATGAGAGTTTTTCTTTAAAAAAAATTGCTATTATGCTAAATTTAGGAAGTCAATTAAGAGATTTCAAATTTATATATAAATAAACACTGATATAGCTTAATTAAAAGAGCAATTTTATGCATTTTAAAACACAATATCTTCACGTATGTTTTGTTAATCCAAATGTATACTTATTGAACTAGCCAAACTTTTGACCAGAGGTGAAGCTAGACTTTGAAGAAGCTGCTAGAAGGGGAAACTTGTTTAATTTGCTATTATTATTTCTTACTATATGTTCATTCAGCCATAATATTTTTAAAAATATTTTTTATTGATTTTAGAGAGGAAGGGAAAGGGAGAGAGAAAAAACATTAGTGATGAGAGAAAATCAATGATTGGCTACATCCTGTACACCCCACACTGGGAATCAAGTCCACAACCTGGGCATGTGCCCTGACCAGGAATCAACCCTAGACACCCTGGTTCACAGATTGAAGCTCAACCTCTGAGCCACATTGGCTGGGTGAGCCATATATTTATCTTACACCCTCAAAATTTACTTGTGTACATATTACAGGTCATCACCTAACATGTTGACATTTGCCTTCACTTGGACTAAGGCAGCTGTGGGCAAACTACGGCCAGCATGCGGGCCGGATCTGGCCCATTCAGCTGTTCTATCCGGCCCGCGGAGCCGAAAGAGTGGAGGGAGGGTTCTCTTGCTCTCCCCTCCCCTCCTTCACCAGCAGCCCAAGATGAGAGTGCCAGCATGGTCAGGCTGCTTTTGTTCCGACCCTCCGGCCCAGTTTAAGAACCCATTGTGGCCCTCGAGTCAAAAAAGTTTGCCCACCCCTGGACTAAGGTCATGTATAACCATGTGGACTCTTACATTAGTGCCTGATAGGCGATTAGAGGAGGGAGACCACTGTCCTAGGTACTAATCAACAGTCATTGTTTTTGTGGCAGTAGGGAGGCTCTTGCCATATTATATATTCCCTGCGATAAAAACAATAGTAAAAAATCATCCCAAACAGTTTTCCACAAATATTATTTTTGCTTAGCTTGGTTTGTTTTGAAAAAATCACAAAAGTTTAAAAAAATATAAAATTGGGTTCTTATTATGCAACAAATTGTTATTATATGCTTGTCTTTTCTAAAAGACACTATTTCAAAAGAAATCAACAAAAGAATAAAGAAATTCTATTTTAAGCCAGAGAAACAACAACACTTTCTAAGAACCATCTGCTTAAACAATAGCTGGGACAATAGCAAGAAAATAAAAGCAACAACTTTGTTCTATTCTTCCTACTCACTCTATTAATTTAAGTCAGTACTCCAAGTGGGCTCCCTGAAATATTGACTTTTCAGCTTGCAGTCTGAGAAATGGTACCCCAAGAGCATTTCACGAATCCATGGAATGGTGTTGTGTTCAACCCCTAAAGGATGATGAGACTTGAACACATCTACTGTATTCTTGCTTCCTGTTTCGTGGAAGGGGACAGACTATTTGTTGTATCTGAATTGTCCTGTCCAGGGGAGACTCACTTGGTTAAAAATATCTCTTTCAGGAGAAGGCAGACAAAATTCTAAGATTCTGAAAAATAGGAAGTAAGAATTCATTAATGGATTTCTGAAGATAAGTGTTTTGTCGTTGTTTTAGGGATGTTTGTTAAAATAGAGATGTCTTTTAGAAAATAAAATGTCTTAATTTTCTATCATCTTGTGTGTGTTTGTGTGTGCGTGCATATCTGTGTGTACATTATTACAATACTGAATCCTATTAACAAATCTTTATATCGCTACACAAATCATAATACAAATTAAATATCTAAAGGGGAGAGCACCTGGAAGAAAGAGATGGGTTGGTTTTTATAAATTGGGGGACTAAGATTGTCCTTAAAGGAAAACTTTCCTGCTTTTCACCTTCCAATTTCCTTGTAGGTTTTCATTTCCTGTGGCCCTAGTAGTTGGATGAATCATATGACTAGTTCTGGCTGAAGAGAGGGAATTAAAATAATGTGTGCCAATTTTATGTCAGAGCACAAAAGGCCCAGTGTTGCCCAGTTTCCCTTTGACGTGGTTATGTAATGTTCCGGAAGGTGCCTACTCTGACTCTGCTCTGGATTTCCCAGACATTTCTCAAAGCACATGTACTCTGAAAGAAAAAGAAACCTTTGTTTTCAGCCACGGTAATTTTTAAAATTTATTTTATTGTTGTGAATATTATAATTATCCCCTGTGTTCTCCCCTTTTCCCACCTCTGCTCATCTCCCACCCACCCCCTGGTCTTCATCTGTCTGTTGTCCCTGTCCAGGGGCTATGCATAAATGCTTATAAGTTCTTTGGTTAATCTCTTTCCTAGCCACTGTGATTTTAAGTTTATTATGAACCATAATGTAGTCCAACCTGATTAATGTATGTCTAACCACTTCAATAATTTCATAATTTTGTTGAAAGCCTGACTTCTGTATGACATGAAAGTTTAGTCAAACAATATGTATTTTATTTCAAATGGAAATATGGAATAATGAAGCCACTTAATATCTGTATATCCTTCAATAATTTAAAAAAACATTTTCACATGTATCTCACTGTTTTTATAAAACAATCACATTAGAAAACATGAGCAAGTATTATCATTATTATTACCACTTTATGAATTAAATAATTGAGTCTAAGAATGGTTAAACACTGCTATTTACTGGTAGAGCCAATACTTAAACACTTGGATATGTTATGGTTTGTTATTTTTTCTCCCTCCAACACTCGCCCTTCACAAAATCTTTTAAGCATTGTAAAAATCCTAAACATATAAGTTATGTGTAGTCAGAAAGTTAATAGACCAGATCTTCCATTAGGATGAAATTCATGATCATTGAGAGGACCTTAATTACAGAGCCAGCATCCGTACATGCAGTTAAGATGCATAATCATTGATTTTGTGCAAGAGGAAACTAGTACAAATTATGCATATTTCTATATTGGAAAATTACTAAAGTGTTGGTTAAATAGTCCTGCAAGGGTAGAACCATGTATTCTTCTTGAAATTAAGACTATGAAAATCAGTCTATTGCAGTGAAATTGAGGAAGCTATTTTTTATTATTTTTAATGGGAGTCGTTGGAACAACCAATATTCATAAAAAACTATGTATTTCTGTGAATCTGAGATAATTTTTGAGAGCTAGTAAATAATTTCTTTTTAAAAAATTTTGTTTGGGGAAATTTTTTTCATTTTTTAAAAATTTATTAAGGTATTATATGTGTACATAGCTTACCATTGCCCCCCGCCAACCTCCCATACATGCCCTCCCTCCCCAGAGTTTTGTGTTCGTTGGATGTACTTATATGCATGCATACCAGTCCTTCGGTTGATCTCTTATCTCCCCCAGATCTCCCTACCCTCCCTGCTGTCATTTGACAGTCTGCTTGTTTTATGGTGACTATCTCAGGACCACACGAATAGAATCTGCTCCTCCTCTGGTTCACACCGCCCCCCCCTCCCACCGCTGCCCCGAGGCACACGGCTCTCCCAGGGCACACGGCCCCCCTGGGGCACACGGCTCTCCACAGGCACACAGCTCCCTGGGGCACACGGCTCTCCCGGGACACACGGCCCCGATAGTAAATAATTTCTGATTAGAATGAGGGTGGGGAGAAGGGAGCAGTAGAGGAAATTTTTTAAAAAGAATAATGTATTTATTATCAAGAAGGAAAAAGAGACAAAACCGCAAATACAAGTAATCCTGGGCATTTCCTTCACATTTATCATGCTATCAATATTGTATACATTTTGCCTGAAGGATTATTTAAGACATGATGTTCACAGGAAATGCTTCCTGGATTTGGAGAAAAATATTTTATCTTTTGCCCTAAGAGGGAATGTGTTAAATGTTTGTAGAAATATAGTGGCACTTCTGGAAGCAAATCTCCCACTGTCTTCACATCCAGCCAGGTGTGAATTGCAAAGCGTGCATGTGCAACTGCCATCACAGTGGAACGAAGGAATAAATAGAGGTTGTTAAATGGAAACTCTCCCGAATAAACCATTTTAACATTCTTCTTAAAAACAAGCTTATTTTTTTAAAGTGGAACTTCTATAGAATACCTCAGTTTGAATATCAATGCAATATTCAAGATAAACTAGTATCTTGTTCACAGTCTTTCCTAGTAAATATGAATGATGCATATGGGCCAGTTTAATATGTTTTCTTAAAGGATTTAGAGTATAGCCTTGCAACAAAAAAGTCACTCATGCCGAAACCTGTTTGGCTCAGTGGATAGAGTGTTGGCCTGTGGACTCAAGGGTCCCGGGTTCGATTCCAGTCAAGGCCTTGGTTGCAGGCATATCCCCGGTAAGGGGTGTGCAGGAGGCAACTGGTCAATGATTTTCTCTCATCGATGTTTCTGACTCTCTATCCCTCTCTCTTCCTCTCTGTAAAAAAATCAATAAAATATATATTTTTTAAAAAGTCACTCAAAAGCCTCTTCAACTTAATTGTTCCATGCCATCAATTACCTGTATATATATATATATATATATATATATATATATATATATACAGATTAAGATGCTCTTTTATCTGAAGGGATTAAAGAAGAAAATTTTTCTAATACTGGAGAACTATATGCTAGGAACTAAGGAAAGCCCTGTGCCTGCACCTATATCTTAAAGAATCAGAAAAAGAATAGATGATACTTTCAGGTTTTAGGGGGTAAAGAATAGGATTTTTTCTAACTGGGCAGGAACAAGCTGTCAAAATACATAACTCTGATATTAGCCATATGTTTAATTCCCCAGCTATTAAGGTCTCCTTCAGTACAGCTGATTAACTAGACTTGTTAAATCGGGAAACTTATCAGGCATCTCTTGAAACCAATGGGTCTGAAATCCTCAGGATGTTAGAGATCCCTGAGTGCTGGGCAGGAGGGAAAGGGAACGACTCCATAACCTGTTGCAGTTGCTCTTTTTAATAAGGCTAATGGCTCATAGGAATGTTCCATTAAGGGGAATGAGTTCTGGAGTACAACTTATCAATAAGCTGCATTCTATCCTAAGAACATAATTGGTGAACACTAGAGGATGGAGAGTAGGCCATACAAGTAAGAATTGAGTTTAAGGACATAGATGTCCCAGTGGGATTTCTAGTTTACTTCCCATAGTGTCAGCAGTTGAAGACTGGGAAGGAGGCTGTGGCCTGGGACCCACAGGACAGATGTGTGATTAAGAACCCTGAGTAAGGAGAACGTGTCTTCACACGTTACAAAGACCTGCACGATTCACGTAGGCAGTCTCTGACTTAGCAGGGTTCAACTTATAATTTGTTGACTTTACAAAAGTGATAGGCCATTCTTTGAATTTCAAATTCTGATCTTTTCCTGGGACAGCGATATGCAGTACCATACTCTCTTGTGATGCCGAGCAGCCAGCATGAGGGTAAGCATCTGATACTCTACAGCGTTGCCAGCATTTGGGGGATATTGTGTTTTCACTTCCCATCATGTGTGCGAAACATCCATCTGTGTTTTCTGCTTCTGGTGAGAAGAAGAGACAATTACTCCTGAAATGAAATTCAAGATTTGGTTACCCAGTTGTAGGCTAATGTAAGTGTTCTGAGCAGAAGTGTAAGGTAGGCAGGCTAAGCTGTGATGTTGGGTTAGACACTGGTTATCTGTAGTAAATGAATTTTGACTTACAATATTTTCAACTTATGATGGGTTTAGCAAGATATAACCCTCTGTAAATAAAAGAGCACTTGTAATGCAAATATTCTTATTTGTTTAATTTAATAATTTTAAGAGATTTTTATTATTTACAAATGGGTTCAGGATGTAACTTAAAAAAACTGACCAACTGTATCAGGAGTTGTTAGATTTCACAGATATTCAGAGATTGAATTTGAAATGGCAACCAGTTTCTTGAATTTACAATCTATCTTTCTTCCCAGGAAGTGATAGCACAGTAATAAAATGCACAAATTCTTTTTTTCCTTCTTTTCACAACAGATGTGGGTTTTGTTTTGCTTTGTTGACAAAGTTATTAGAAACAATAAAATATCATCAATGTCCAAAATATTATTGTGGTCATCCATGGCCAAAGCTACCGTAAACTATGTCTTAATAAAAAATTGATCATCCGCCGAAACCAGTTTGGCTCAGTGGTGGAGGGTCAGTCTGCAGACTGAAAGGTCCTGGGTTCGATTCTGGTCAAGGGCATGTACATTGGTTGCGGGCACATCCCCAGTGGGGGGTGTGCAGGAGGCAGCTGGTCGATGTTTCTCTCTCATCGACGTTTCTAGCTCTCTATCTCTCTCCCTTCCTCTCTGTAAAATATCAATAAAATATATATTTTTTAAAAATTGATCATCCAATTTCCATATCAGTGAACAAGAACACATGCCCAGAAAATGAAATTTATATATAAATAATCCATCTAGACAAGATGGCATCTCCGTCATAAGAGAAGCAAAGAGCTCTGTATAAGTAATATGAAGATCTGGGTTTCAGTTCTTCTTTGCCACTTATACTATACGTGGGACTTTGGGGAAATTCAGACTCAGGCTCCTTGTCCATAGTGTTAGACTAAGGTCTTTGCTGGTTCTATGCACTGTGAGTGCTAAGAGGAGAGGTATTGTAGAACTATCTGATGTAACCTTACTCATCAAGGTCATTAAGATTGAAAAGATTTTTTTAAAATATATTTATTGATTTTTTTACAAAGAGGAAGGGAGAGGGATAGAAAGCTAGAAACATTGATGAGAGAGAAACATCGATCAGCTGATTCCTGCAGAGCTTCTACTGTGCCCGCAACCAATGTACATGCCCTTGACCGGAATCGAACCTGGGACCTTTCAGTCCACAGACCGACGCTCTATCCACTGAGCCAAACCGGTTTCGGCTGAAAAGATTTTTAAAAAAGATTTTTTAATTGATTTTAGAGAGCAAAGGAGAGAAAAAGATAGAAAGAATGATGAGAGAGAATGATCAATTGGCTTTCTCCGGATATCAAGCCCCGCAACCTAGATTTGTGCCCTTACTGGGAATCATAGGTTGACACTCAACCACTGAGCCATGCCAGCCTGGCAAAAAGCCTTTTATTTGATTCATTTGGCAGAGTATCACTTGGATTGAGGGGGAAAATAACTGTATTAATTGAAATCTTCTAGACCATTCATTAACATTCCCATCACTCATTCACTGTATACAATAAATCAAGATCAATACCTAAATCTATGGGAGCTGATTCTATGAAATACTCAAGAGTGAATTTATTCATTCATTGATTTAACTGACATTCTACAAACATTTATTGAGTAATAATTCTGGTGAGACATTATTTTACATAGACTGTATATAAGAAGAAATTTCTTGCTCTCACAGAACTTGTGTTATATTAAATGCTGGTAATGCTTCATAGCTCGGATTCTTAGGGCCAGGTATCAGAGGTCTGATCTGGAGGAGGACCTCCTTCCAAATATGACTGCCAAAGGGAAGCAGTCCTGACCTAGATTAAGCTTGATGAAAGGAACAGCTGCTGAGAATCACAATAACCAAAACTGTATCATAAATTGTAAAAATACAGGTGTCTCAAAAAATGTACACACATTTTGAATAATTATGAAATCAGTGTTTATTAACAGTTTATTTCAAAATTTAAAAGAATCTACAGAAATGAATACATTTTTGTCACTATTTCAAACTGATGACCACTCTAGTGCAGGCACTGCTGATAAAGCTAAGCAATGAAATTGCAAACATCAATAATCACCCTGTTAAGTATTTGTGCACCTTCAATTCACCAACTGTTGCCGGTTTTGTACTGTAAACATTATCTTTTATGTATTCCCATAAAAAAAAGTCTAGTGGCACTTTAAGATACATTTTCTTTGTTCAAAGCTTTAGTCTGGCTTCACCATTATTTCAAATCAGTTAAACCTGAAAAGGGATGAAAAGTAAGTTATCAGCTGTTAAAGTGTGTATAAATTTTTGGGACACCCTATTAATGTCAGTATTAATTATACTTATTAGGAATAATTATATCAGGGAACACTATTAAATCCAGAGTGATTGTGTTTTAGGTCTGAAAGAAAATTTGTTATTATTATTGGCTTACACAACAGAAATATTTTTTTTCACAATTCTGGAGGCTGAAAGTCTAAGATAAGAGTATCAGCACATTTGGGTTCTGGTAAAATCACTTCTCCTTATTGATCATTTAAGAACTTCTCCCTTAATTGTGAGTGTATGAACCACAATATTCAATATTTGCACATGCCTTTTGTGTTCCTATGGTGTGTGTGTGGTTTTTTTTCCTACTCTATCCAACTCCAATATTTTAGCATGCTCTCATTTTTTCCCCCTTTTTTTCTGAGACTCTGGTGCCTCAAATATCCAGTGCCAGAGAAAAAGTTCTGGTGGATCCATTTACAATAAGGTATCAGAGGACTGGCTAAAATACACATAAATATGAATGTGGAGTTTAACAAGCAAATGGAGAAGGCAATGCATAACAAAATGAATATCTCCTTGATAGTGAACTCACAGGCATTCAGGGAGTAGCTGTGTTGGGGAGAAAAGTATGTAGGGGTCCCTACTTTGCTTATGAATAATGACCTGACTGTTCCTCCATAATTGCTTCTTTAATTCATTCTACAAACTTTTATTGAACATGTTTTAGGCAACAAGTATCTGCTTTACATCTGGAGACATCCATCACACATACACACACACACACACACACACACACACACACACACGTACACATGCACATCAATTCCGGTTCTTGTGGACCTCATAGTGAGAGTAGTAATTGCTTTTGCCTGCCAGTACTTTCTCTTCACCGTTTTCCTATAAGTGTTACTCCAGGGTAGGCCAATCATAGTTATTTGCATTCTAGCCATTATCATTAGTCTAATGGGGGGTAGGGGCAGCAATGCACCAGCGATTTCCCTTTTGAGGATTTTTAGAGGTTATTTGAAGTGAAATCTCTTTACAGGAGTGTCTGTAGGAAAGCAGGCCAGCTCTGGCTGCTGTGATCTAACTGTCCTGGATCCCATCCACACTGAGGATCACTTCATCAGCTCTTCTCCTGGAAAAATATTTGGAAAAATACTAATAATACTTTATCAGTAATTTCCTTTTTTCCACTTTCAACTTGAAAAACTTGAACTTTAACAGAGTATGCATAGAATTAAAATACTAAAGCACATCATTATGAATATTATAACGTATGCCATAGAAAAAGAAGTGACAGGGGGTTATGGGCTCTCATAAATGGAGAGAAAATAATATGGAAGGTTAATGAGAGGCATCCTTAAGAAAATAACAGTAGAGGTGTGTTATGTTCCAGGTGGATGAAGGAATGGAGCTAAAAATCACCTGTCCTTTATTTATTTACTTATTTATAATGTAAACCTATTTCTGTTAATAAAGTTTCAGAATAAATTTTTGAAACAAATCATGAAAAATGTAGGTCTCTGAGACCCAGGTGCATAGCAAATTAGCATCTTCCAGAGTTTTAATGACCAGGGCACTGAGGGAACGTGAAGCATAGTATGCCGTACTACTTAAGTTCACCTTATTACAGAGACAACTCTTCCTCCTGGGAAGTAATTTAGAATTTAGAATCAGGCGAGGAACACACAGTTCTCTTTGTCTACCGTTTACCAATTGGTTCCATTTTAGGGTTGAGTCATAGAATTCTTATAATCTTACAAATATGAGCTCAGAAGCCACATTGCCTGGAAAGAAATACTAAATAGACAGCCTTCTTGTTTGATGGTAGGAGAACAAGAACTGTTCTATGCAAAGTGTTGGGAGTGTGTTGATAATGTTTACCTTCCCTGCTATCTTCCCTTTGCAATAATCCCACCTGGGTCAGAGAGTCAAGGAAACAAAGGTATAATTTGGATTTAAAAGTCTGGCGAATGCTAGACAGTTACAATATTCTAGAACACTTGCTACTTCTGGATAAAACCTATTTTCATATGAGAGAGAAATGGGTCCTAGAATCTTTATTATATTACCTCATCTTTGAAAAACATCTTGAGATCAAGAAAAATGTCGAGAATGAGGAATGGAAATAAACGCCAGAATTTATGGCTAGACCATAAAAATACTTTTATTTTCTTTTTAACAAGCAATTTTTTTTTGGTGCATATAGACATTGATCATTAGAGTTTGCATTGCAATCCATTTACTTACAATTAATAAGAACTACTGTCTATCTAGCATTTCCTTTTTAAGGAAACACTGAAAGCCTGTGCAGAATTGGTGCTTGGACGGGGTCCAGCAGGCCTGCCCCAATTGGGGAAAGCGGGCCCTTCTGGGACTGGGCCAGCCAGGGAGAGGGGCCAATGGAAGTTGGCTGACCAGCCACGCCCCCAGTCAGGGTGGAGGCTGCCCATTGGGGGCCAGGCTGCAGGAGGTTGGCCAGCTGGGGGAGGATCAGAGGGAGGTTGGCCAGCTGCCCCCCCCAATCCAGCCAGTTAGCCAGCCACAATGGGCATCATAGCCACCAGTCGTTCCAGTCGTTTTAGTTGTTCTGGTCGCTTGGCTTTTATATACTTAGACGAGCTTTATTTCATCTGAATAACAACTCTGTGAGGCAACTATTATTACCACTATGCCCAGCTTTAGAAAGGAGGAAATGGAGATAGTTTAAATATTTTGCCAAAGGTCACAGAGTTAATAAGTGCTTGAGTTAGGATAAAAAAAAACTCCATCAGATGCCAAAGCCAATGCTCCTCTCACAGTGCCAACCCTCTTCTTTCTAAGGGTTGGATATAAATTTTAATATCATACATACATGTTCACTTATTCCTACATTTATGTTGACATTTGCAAATTAAAAAAATGACTTGCTGTCAACTTATATTGCCGTCAGGATAATAGAGGTTGTGGTGAGGCACTCCCAACCTTTATAAATGAGGTTGCCCTCAAGAAAATTCAATTCATCAAATCCAAATCAAACGGCTCTGATTAGCCATCTGAATTAGAAATCGAGATACTGTTCATAAACTGCAAGTTAATGTTCAGAACCTAAGAGATCCGAGAGAAGTCACTTCAGAGATAGTGTTGTTAGTACATGTAAACTCTCTCATAGAAATGGATTTGGTTGAACCTATTTGGAGGAAAAGCACACAAAAACCCATGAGATCGGAAAAGTGGGGGGCTGAGCCATGGAAGTGTGCGGAAAGGAAAGCCTCAGAAGCAAACAGCGGCAGAGCCTTCACTCTCTGCTTTGGATGGGATGAGTCTTTGCTAAGTAGATCCACATGTGAAGGTTTCCTTGGCAAGTGCACCCCTCTGGTAGGTGAAACATCTCAGACTCCATTAGCTAAGCCTCACTTAAGATAAACAGACTTATCTTAGTCCAATGCCACCCTCACTACTGTGGTTGGACAAGTTAAGTATTTTGGTCAGCTTAATGGCCGTAAACGAATTCACTAATATTCTGGTTTTACATTGTCAGCTTCTGTATGCCAGTTAATGTGGGTCTATTTCTGCAAATGAGAGAAAGAAAGAAGTTCTTTCTGGTTATGCGGATCAATCCCAGGATATGGCGAGGAGACCAAGGTAATGGCCAGTTCCTGGGGACTTCCCCAATAACCAGGCACTTATCTCCGCATCACCCTCCTTTCACCTACTTTTTCCACATTGTTTCAGATTTTTATAGCTTGTACATGTCTTGATAAATATATATGGGTACCAAAAGAATGAGTATAGAAGTTTCCTGCTAACAAATTTTAGGCACTTTACTCTGACCCAAGTCATCCACTTATTCTAAGATATTTCCTCTTATCAATCCTCTCCTCTCATCCACCCAAGGAATGTATAAACTAGGGAAAAAAATTCTGCAAAACTTTATGTGTGTGTGTACATAAAATGTACATATAATTTAGAAATACATATATATTTCTAAAGTCTAACCAGAATGCTTGTATAGGGCAATGCAGAACTTTAAAAGTATGCAATGAATTATGTGATTTATAGACTCACTTTAGGATTTTGTTAATATTCATAATTATGCCCCTCTACTATGGTATGGTGAAGGAATAAGCTTGGGAACCACTAC
Organism: Vespertilio murinus; assembly: GCA_963924515.1. Taxonomy (NCBI): domain Eukaryota; kingdom Metazoa; phylum Chordata; class Mammalia; order Chiroptera; family Vespertilionidae; genus Vespertilio; species Vespertilio murinus. The sequence continues at coordinate 55,075,055 of OZ004704.1, forward strand.
CTTTGAATGAGGTAATGGAGAAGCGGGATTCTGCTTGTGCTTCTGCACACTGGCATATACTCTTCTTCCTGCACCGGCAAGCCCTGTAGAGAAAGCTAATCAAAGGCTATGCAAACTGAAATGTAAGGGCTGGTCTGAGAGTAGAGGTCTTCTTTAAGTGGTTCTTAAGGGACTGCACATTTTTTAAAATCATGTTTTTATTTTTCAATTATAGTTGACATAAAACATTATAATAGTTTCCATTGTACTCTCTAGTGATTAGACATTAAATAACTTACTAAGTGATAATTCCCATAATATTAGAATATTGTTGACTGTATTCCCAATGCTACACTTTACAACCCCTTGACTATTCTGTTAAAAACCAATTTGTACTTCTTAATCCCTTCACATATTTCACCCAAGCCCCCAACTTCCCTCCCCTCTGTCAACTATTAAAATGATCTCTGTATTTATGATTCTGTTTCTGTTCTGCTTGTTTCTTTTGTTTTGTTTTTTAGATTCAATTCTTGATAGGTTTACATTTTATTGCTATTTTATTCGTTTCTATTTTTGTTTCTTTCTATCTTTCATTTTTTTTGTTTTGAATCTGTCTCCTCCAGCCAGCCTCTGATATCCCTCATTTTCTTTAATATCTCACTCCCTCACATGAGCCACAGATGGAAAAGGCATGGCTCACTGATGCTCTGTAGTCACTAGCTCATGTCTGACACATTCAAAGAGACCCTTAGTTCTACCCTGCTATCAATGTGTTTAATTTAAAAACCACTGTCACTGGTGGTAGCCTACTGCTTCCTCTCCCATTACCCATAACCTTATTCTTTATATGTTACTCAGTGTTCAGTCAGGCAACTCTACATAAATGTCAGTGGGTTCCTACAGGTGCAGGATATGTCATGCTTTTCCACATTAAATTAGCTCCGGTATCTATTGGTAGCTATTTTACTAAATAGAAATGTGATGTACACACACACACACACACACACACACACACACACACACACATATATATGCAAAAAGTGCACCCTTGTAAAACCTCTGAGAGAAAATAAAAAGAGGAAGAGATGTGAGAGTATATCTAGAAGTGGCACTTGATAAAGAAACAGAAGTGTCAGCTCTATAAAATAAAATACTCAATAGGAAGGAAGATAAATTATTTCGTAAGTTTTAAAGCCATGGGATCTCAATTAGCTTGTTGGCTTGCTGATCAGTAAAGAAAATAACTGGAAATGCACTTGAGGTAGACTAAAGCAGACTGCCAGGGAGATCTGGAAGTCAAGAAGTAACCTGCAAGGTAGAACAACACAATGTCCCCTATACTTCCTTTTCCTGGCTTGAATCAACCAGTAATTCTAAGTCGAAAAAAGGAATCATTTGGCAGTTTATAAGTATCAATCAAACTGAAGGCATTAGTGAAATATTTATCAAAAGAAAAACAGTTTTTGCATTTTCCTATTTTGCATCAACATACAATTGCTAAAACATATTAAAGAACATATTAAATGTATATCTCAAAACATTTCTACCTTTTACAAAATCTATACATGTTATTTGATTTGTCAACATCTTGGGTTTTTTCACATTTATATCACAAGGCCTAGCATTTCTTGTATGTTGATTCTTGAAAGAAGCCAAGAAACAAGTGAAGAATGAAAAAATAAGGCGTTATACCTATTTTAATGTGTAGTTGGCTGTGTACCAGCAAAAACAAACAAGCAAAACACACACACACACACACACACACACACACACACACACCCTGGACTTATAAGATAGTTTTTAAAATATTTATATTTTTATTTTTAATCTCATAATAGTACAAACTTTTATTATTTCATTGTGGAAATGAAAAAAAAACCCACAAAAACACACAAACTAAGCGGGAAAATAAAGTGGTTTGTCCATCAACAAGGGGCAGTGGATGAGTGGGCATAGCCTCACAGGAAAATCAAACTCCTTGCTGTACACTAAGTCCTTTTTGTCTCCTTTCCTTTCCTTGAAAATAGCCCTGCAATTCTGGTAGCTGATCATAAAAGAGGAGATAAGTTAATATAAGATGTTTCCTCAGTAAATAGAACTGTGTGCTCACATCACTAAAGATGAAGCTTTTCATAAAGAATGAAAGGTCTAAGTCTCTCAATTCCATCCGGAGGTTTAGATTAATTACCCTTTTCAGTCAAGGTCACTGACAGCGCAAAGAATTTCCAGGCCCCTGAGATCCAAGTGTTATCTTTCTCATACAGAAACCATGGATGCTTAAGTAAATCAATACATGGCAATTAGCAGGTAATAGGCATGATTTTTAAGTAGAAATAAGATATGATGATCTCGCTGTAGTACACATCTGGCTAGCCACTAGTGAACAACTGCTGCTATCTTGTTGGTATAATAAAAGATCCATTTCAATATACAGAGCAAAAGGGTTATCAAAATATGGAAAAAATCGGGATATGGAATTTTCAAATTTTGCTGTTAGTTTTTTTTTTTAAGCATTCAGTGGGATTTTGTATGTTCTTGGAAGGACATGCCTCTAGAAAAGATTGCTTTTATAATATTGTATTTTTTATTTTTTATAATAATCTTTATTATTTGGGACAGTGGCCAGTTTATAGAAAATGTAAGCAGATGCCGAAACCGGTTTGGCTCAGTGGTGGAGCGTCGGTCTGCGGACTGAGGGGTCCCGGGTTCGATTCCGGTCAAGGACATGTACATTGGTTGCGGGCACATCCCCAGTGGGGGGGGGTGTGCAAGAGGCAGCTGATCGATGATTCTCTCTCATCGATATTTCTAACTCTCCATCCCTCTCTCTTCCTCTCTGTAAAAAATCAATAAAATACATATTAAAAAAAAAAAAGAAAAGGTAAGCAGAAAGTGTAGTTTTCATGTACTCCATCTCCCTCCCACCCGGATTCTTGCATTAGTGGAGTACAGTTGTTACAACTGATGAACTGATACTGATACACTATTATTAACCAAAATCTATAGTTTACATCAGGGCTCACTCTTTGTGTGGTATGAGTCAATTGCTTTGATAAATGCGTAATGTCAGGTACCTGTCATTACAGTATCACACAGAACACTTCTACTGCCCTGAAAATCCCCTGTGTTCTACCCTGTGTCTCTAGAAAAGATTCTGTAGTGTTGTGTTTTTATGTAGGAAACCTAATGTGATTGTATTTTGACCTAATGTGATTGTATATTTTATGGGCATTTCAAGATTACTTTAGGGGCCCAAAATGTTGTGATTTTTTTCTCCTTAGAAAATCTTTGATACTCTTTCATTATGCATCATTTTTATAATTTTTGTGTGGTTATACTACAACAGAACCATATTTTTTTTAAAAGTATATTTTTATTGATATTTTACAGAGAGGAAGGGAGAGAGATAGAGAGCTAGAAACGTCGACCAGCTGCCTCTTGCACACCCCCTACTGAAGATGTGCCCGCAACCAATGTACATGCCCTTGACCGGAATCGAACCTGGGACCTTTCAGTCCGCAGACCGATGCTCTACCACTGAGCCAAACCGGTTTCGGCCAGAACCATATTTTAAGACTTGTCCTGAACTCAAAGAATTTGTAACTTAATTCAAATTAAGTGAGTGGATGAAGTGTTAAATAATACAAGACATCATCATATGGGAGGCTAGAAAGTAGTAGGATTAAGTGCTAACGGAGTGACAAATAAAAGTGGGGAATGTTCAGTGGAGCGATCATACACAAGGGCATGAGGTCAAGAGGAAGGCTGAGTGGAGCAGCAGGGACTTGAGAAGGAGTGGGCAGTGGGCAGCCTAATCGAAGGGACGGCAGTCAGGGCAGGTGAAAGAACTGGGCCAGGGCTCTGTGAAGGCAGAATTCTCACGTTGTGTCTCTGTGATGTTCAGGAAGCACAGGTAGTTTGTTAGTGCCAGCTACCAAATGTGTTTGCCCACATGCCTCACTGGGAACTTGCCAATCTTTTGGTGACACTGCGGGGCAGCAAGACCGATCCCCTCTGCTTCCAACACTCGGTCTTTGTCTCTCAGATCCCCTGACTTCAGTCCTGGAACATCTCTTCCTAGTTTAGACAAAGCCTTTTCTCTTCATGTTATTTGCTCCGGAATTGCAACATGAGCTTATGCTTTCAGGAAAAACAACAACTAAAAAGGGAAGTAGCCGAAACCGATTTGGTTCAGTGGTTAGAGCTGGCCTGTGGACTGAAAGGTCCCCGGTTTGATTCCGGTCAAGGGCACGTACCTATGTTGGGGGCACATCCCCACTAGGGGGTGTGCAAGAGGCAGCTGATCAATGATTCTCTCTCATTGATGTTTCTAACTCTCTATCCCTCTCTCTTCCTCTCTGTAAAAAAAATCAATAAAATATATATTTTTTAAAGGGAAAAGTAAATGTCTTCCTCTTCCCTCCCCCATCTCTGCCAACATTCAACCTATTTCAAATGCCCTTTAAGACAAAAAAGTTCAAGGATGTCCGTGTTTGGGGTAGGTTCTGGCAAAAGAAAGAAAGGGAAATATAGGAAGAAAATAAAAAACAAAATTAGGGCCATATCTCAAAATCCTGTCTTGTCATAGAAATAACCAAATCAAATGTCCAAAACCTATTTCAATATTAGTATCAGAACCAGAAATGACTGATATTACTAAGATGCATCTAGTTTCCATCTCCTAGAAATGTTGAGAGTAATTTCTAATGACAAGGAACAAAAGATTGAGGAATGAATTAACCTTATTAACAGCCTTCAATCATGGGGCAGCATCAGTGGCAAACAGGACAGATTTCACAAGGAATCCCAGGACTGGCAAGTTAGCATCAGGGGGGATTCAGCCAGTTTGGCTTGCAGTTTAAGGCAACAGATTGAATGTCACAGGGAAATTTGGGGCTATTAGTGCAAGAAGCAGGTCTTTATGTCAGGGAATTGAATTACATAAGGATAAAAATAAGTATCCTAGGTCCAGGTGAATAATTTATAACATGTGGAGCTTTAAGAATTCAGGAAAATGATATAAGGAGATAGTAAAAAAGTGTGTGATGTGATTCAGGAAACAACCTCTGCTCCTTAGTTAAACCATCCTCCTAACTTTGTGTAGTTGAGTCCAGGTAAGAGAACCCTAGAAGCTGGTATTCATCGTGCCACGGTAGAGAACTCAGGTGCGTTTGTGGTGAAATCGGGGTGGAAGAACAAAGGTGTGAGATAGGCTAATTCAAGGGACACTGTTTCTCTACTCACAGCACTTCTGACACCAAATGCGTGGGTTTTCCACGTCCAATAATTCTCCAATTCTCTGCAGACAGCAATTGGGTGCCATACAATTTAATTCTTTCCAACACCAACTACCTAGAGTTAGCAAAACTCCCCATGTTAAGGGCTCAGTCTCACAAGATTGTCCACTTGCTCTCCCCCTCACACCCACCCTCCTCCCCCGGCGGATTGTCCACATTTGTGTTTGACTAGGGTACAAATTGGGCATTGCCAAGACGTCCTCCGCAGGTTCAACAATTTGCTTATTAAATAAGACACAAAACTCAAGGAAAACTTTACCTACACTTACTGGTTTGTTATAAAGGATATTACAAAGGATACAGATGAACAACTAGATGAAGAGGTCCACGGGGGGAGGCCCGGAAGGGTGCTGAGCTCTGGGGCTTCTGAGCTGGGATGTGAAACTCTCCAGGCATATGGATATGTTCACCAACCTGGAAGCTCTTTGAAACCCTGTTATTTAGGGATTTTTATAGAGCTTCATTATTTAGGCATGACAGATTATTAACTCAGTCTCCTGTCTCTTTCCTCTTCCTAAAGGATGGCAGGGGGTGGGGTTGAAAGTTCCAACCATCTAGCCACGGCGTGGTCTCTCTGGTAACCAGCCCCCATCCAGAAGCCCACCAAGAGTCACCTCATCAGAACAAAATACACCCCTATCATCTAGGGAATTCCAAGATTTAGAGGCTCTGTGTCAGGAAACAGGGCCAAAAATCAAATGCTGGGACAAAAGATGCTCCCAGCATTCCTACGGCTCGGGACAGTGGTCGGCAAACCACCGTTCGCCAGCCACATGCGGCTCTTTGGCCCCTTGAGAGTGGCTCTCCCACAAAACACCACGTGCGGGCGCCCACGTACAGTGCGACTGAAACTTGGTGGCCCGCGCACAGACGTCGGTTTTTGGCCTGGGCAAGTCTATTTTGAAGAAGTGGAGTTAGAAGAAGTGGGGGTGTTGGTCGCATGTGGCTCATGAGCTGCAATTTGCTGGCCACTGGCTCAGGATATTATAAGGGCTTTATGAGTTCTGTGCCAAAAATCAGGACAGAAGCCAAATATATGCTTCTATGTCCTAATACTATGCTGACACTGTGTTTGAGTGAAACAAGGAGAAATGATCATTTTTTTCATAGTTTCACTTACACTCAGAAATGTAGTCTTCAGTGTTTATCATGCTGTCTGGTCCTCACACACTGCCTGAAACCCAGTGGCCACTTGGTAAATATCTGGTAATAATAATTAATGGGGGGGGGGGCAATGGTAAGCTATGTACACATATAATACCTTAATAAAATTTTTAAAAATAATAAAAAAATAATTAATGGAGGAGTCACAGTCACCGTTTATTGATAGTTTTTTAAAGGAGATGAAAACAACACACATTCAGTATCTCACAGTTTCCGGCATCAGAGTCAGGCACGGTGTATGGGTCCTCTGGGTCTCATGGATGAATTGCTTTCAGGACCGAGGGGTCTTCTTCTTCCAAGCTCAGGTGGCTGTTGGCAGAATCCAGTTCCTTGCAGATGTGGGACTGAGGTCCTCCTTTCGCTGTTCTTGTCAGTTGGGGACCCCCTCAGCTCCTAGAGGCTGCCTGCAGGCCCTGTCCTCGCCTGGCAGCTTATTTCTTCAAGGCTGTCTGGATAATTTTTCAAGGCTTTTTTCTGATTTAGTCATGGCCACCTATGTTAATCTGCCTTTTGATTAACTCAAAATTAATTAATTTGAGCACTCAATTTACATCTGCAAAATCGTTTCACCTTTGCCATACTCTGTTCATGGCATTTTGGGATTCAGCCGGGACCAAGGGAAAACCAATTGTGCAGAGTTTCTCTCTGATGTCAACTTGTAGAAAATACTACAATATTATTGTCATTTCTAATCTTTTATCTAAATTGAGATAAAAAAACATAAAACATTTCCAAATTTTAGTTACATAATCTGGTAACATAAAATCACTTAAATATTAGAAAGTAGAAAAATTCATGAATCCAATTTCTTTCATCTATGATTTGTTTTTCATTGTTCAAGTAAATTTTTCAGAAATATAAGCATTCTGTATTGAATGGAAATATTTATAATTATTTGAAACTAGCAATTCATTTTATTTTAGTGACATAAAGTTCAATAAAGAAACAAACAAAATCAGGTCAACTAAACAATTTTACTCATATTACAACCCTCTTTTTTCAAGATCTGAGGAAGAACATGCTAAATGTGGCATCATTTAGGTTGTAGACCCTCAGCTATGTTTCTGCAAATACTATTTGAATCAACATTTTGATCTGTGAAAATGCAAGGCTTGCTCTTTTCTTGGTTTATTTTATTTTTCGAAGTGTTCATATATTAAGTAGAATATATTTCCTGGGAATATTTTAATCTATTCTTACTTCGGGGTACTACATTTTGCCATGGGTGGGGGAAGTTATTTACACACGTTTCAGGAGTGTCTCTTTGCTCAACCTGCAAAAAGAATGAGCAGTCAGCAAATAAAAGTATGTCAGTGGGGAAGCTCACTGTGATTGTTCTCTGCTGGAAGGATTAAATAAATGTAGAGTTCCAAGCAGGCTTAGGCAGTAGACTGCAAAAGACAGAGAATGTGAGGGCAGGATAATCTACCTTCCATCACCGACTGATCGTGTTCCCGGTGCCACACTCTGGAAGTAGCGACGAGGTTACCTTTCCTTCTCTCTGTCGCTCCAGCAGCTGAGAGCTGGAGCCCTCTGTACCAGCACCCGCTCCCAAATCAGGGCACCGCTCACTGTTAGTAAGAGGATAAGGCATGTAACCCAAGAGCCTGGCCCCTGCCTGTTAGCTCTTCCACGTGAGGGTGTCTTAGAACTTGTAATACCTGCCTTGCGGGTTTGTTACTGAGAATCAAACAAGAGAACAGTCACAGGAGTGTTTTGCAAACAATAATCTATATAAATGTTAGTTCTGTATAATACTGTCTCAGAAAGTACACAAACATATATATGTGTGTATATGTGTATATATATATATATATATATATATATACACATACATATATGTGTGTACATATAGAAGTTATATTTATCTCTCTATATACATATCAATTCTGTTCACAGAAAAATCATTTTTTAAAAACTGTCTGAAAATAATTCTGTAAACTTACATGATGTCTTTGCTCTTATGTATTCTGAAAACTTTTTAATAATAAAATAAGATAAAATTTAAAGTCTCTAACACTACAGAAACCAAATGTAGGACTCAACCTGAAGAGCAATGAGGAGCCAATGAAGTATTTTAACCAGGAGTAAAGTATAACATGTTTGCGTTTTTAGCAATATCCCTGTTTTGATGTGGATGGAAGAGAGAAAAGTGACAGAGTGGGTGAAGAGATCCCAGTTTGGAGTTTCTGCAGTAGTCTAGAAATAAGGCCAAAGGAGTTGGATGATAGTAATGAGAGGAGACGTTGTTGAAATCATGAGCTGCTTACAAGGACAAATTATTCAGTCTGCGATAGAGGAAATAAAGGGCAGAGGGGATGGAATGGAAGGCATGCACCCGGGATCTGACCAGATGGGAGTACCAGCTCTGATCGGGAGCATGGCAGAGGAGCAGGGGAAAGGGTGCATGAACCTCTGCCTCCCCTTCTCATGGTGTATCTCCTGGTCTTGAAAGGTTTAGTGGAGCATAATCAATAATAATAAAAGTGTAATATGCTAATTAGACCAGACAGCCGAGCGACCTTCTGGACGACCTTCCGGATGAAGCTGTGGCAGCGGGGCTAAGGCAGAGGTGGTTAGGGGTGATCAGGCAGGCAGGAGAGTGGTTAGGCAGGTGAGTGGTTAGGAGCCCGGGGTCCCAGATTGCGAAAAGAATGTCCAACTGCCAGTTTAGGCCTGATCCCACTGGCATTCACACATCCTCTGAGGGGTCCCAAATTGCAAAGAGTATAGGAGGCCAGGCTGAGGACACCCCCCCCATGCATGAATTTCATGCAATGGGCCTCTAGTGGTTTGTATTTAAAAAGCCTGAGGGTTTTCAGAGACAATTAGGGCAGGCCCACAACAAAATCCAGGTGCCTTCACTTCAGTCCTCTCTGCACATCATGTTGCTTATTTAAATAATTATTGTGTTTTGGAGTAGAAAAGGTTAATTACATCCACGTGACGACAATTTTGGAACTAATTTGTGAAAATTTTTATGTCAGCAAACAAATTCCTACATAGATGTAAAATTCCAGATTGTGTTTTTAACTATCCTAAACTTAAAGATAAAAATATATACACCCTTATGAGTTATTTTATTTTTATTTTAGAATCAAGAATGTTATGCCCCAAAATATAATTAGCTATTTTCATTCTAATACATCTATCTGAAAAGTCCCAGGAATTCCAAAAAAAAAAAAAAGAAAAAAGAAAAAAGAATACCAAAAATGGGTAAACATTGGAATAAGAATAACCAAAGCTACTACGTGAAAGTAGAACTGGATCTCATTATATAATATAAAAAGGATTAAAAACCCACAGCATAAAGGAGGTCTGTGTCTTTCCTTTGATGTGCCTGTGTTAGAAAACTGCAATTAGTGGTAATAGGAGTTGCATGTGTAGCTCAAAGGGGCTTGATGCAAGATTTCAGCAGGAAACAAAATGATACAAGCAAAATCCCTTTCTCATTACCAACCTATAATTGTATTGTCTTCTTTAGATAAGATATTTTTTTGTTATCAGTATTCCTCCAATTCATTACATTACAAATGCAATTATAAATGCATTATAGATTCACCCAAGCTGATGATAAAATACCAAATGCATCAAATTGATTTGAAGTGAAGGAAGGGGTTAGAAAGTAAATGGTGGTCAAGTTGTATACGTAATGTTACTCCTTCACTACTCCTATGGTTCCAAAGAATATATGCTTAGCCTTAAACACAAATACTCTGTTCTGATACAAAAGCAACATTTTTTAGGTTTTTGTTTTTGTTTTTAATATGCTAGGTTTTTCCTCGGGCAATAGGCAATTCCTTACATTTTGCAAACTGGCATTCATACATTCATTTCTATAATAGTTTTTGTAGCACTTTTAACATTCTTGCTTAGTTCTGGGTAGAACTTGATATATGCTAATATGCATCACACACATTCAAAAATGAACAACCATTTAAGTTGGTATTATATCATCTGTATGTAATAGGTATATAAATTGGTACTAAATCAAATGGTCCTATCTGCCAAGAATGTACACAGTACACAAATAATTTGCATTTTAGTTAAAAGCAAATTTGCTAAGCATATCGCAGTATTTACATGTCATTTCCCTTCCTTAAAATGTATTGGACCATTTAGCATTTTTCCCTTTTTTTAAATTTAAAATCTTCATTATTGAAGTATCACATATGTCCTCCTTCCCCCATAGCCAAGCACACCATCTTTACCAAGATCCAAAAACTCACCAGGAACTGTGTTTCAAAAGGTCAACCATTCTCCTCTGAATATGGCTCTGGAATGTACAGTGATTATCCTATTAGGCTTGCCATAAACCAGACAGCTCATCTTTTCTCAGCTCAGACACCTACAATATCTTAGGATCCACAGGGTCAAGTGTCCTAAGCAGCCATGATACCTGCACTTCAGCATGAATAGGCTGCTGGACTCCTGTTCTGTGTTCTAATCACAGTTGGCAGCTTCTCCGGTCACCCGGTTCAGGAGCCAGAGTAACAACATGCCCGGGTGTGGCATGTGCTGCCTCTAAAACCTAAAAAGCCTTACCAGGTATTGTCCTTCCTCCTCTGCGGTGGGAGATGTGAGGTGCAATGATTTGTTCCATTCTTTGAAGGGGCGGGGGGGGGGGGGGCAGCATTCCTCAGACAACAGGACCTTTACAATTGTGAGGCTCCAGCAGGACCCTGAAATTTTTGTTGTTAGTTCTCATCCCTTAAAGCACATCTGTCTTACTAAAATCTCCAACACACATGCTATTCTTTTTCTTTTTTATAATTATTTTTTACAATATATCTTTATTGATTTCAGAGAGGAAGGGAGAGGGAAAGAGAGGTCGAAATAACAACTGTGAGAGAGAATCATTGATCGGCTGCCTCCTGCACGTCCCCCACTGTGGATCAAGCTTGCAATGCAGGCATGTGCCCTTGACTGGAATTGAACCGTGACCCTTCAGACCAGAGGGCGATGCTCTATCCACTGAGCCAAACCAGTGAGGGCCACACGTGCCTTTCTTGTTCATTTCGTTCTCTTAGCATGATGTCATCAGTACAATGTGCCATCAGGGTGTTCCTCCTGATTGTGCAGCCAATCCAGATTTCTTTGACAGAGGAGAAAGCTTTGACATAGCTCTGGGGCAAGACTGCAATGTATAATATTGTAACTTCCTATTAATACTAATTGTTTCAGTTCCTTGCGGTGGGGTGCTTCTCCTTCTTCTGGGTCCCACGTGGAAGGGGAGAAGGACCGGTTCCTGAGTGGAGGAGCTGGGGATTGAGAAAAAAGAGAGAAAGAGACAGGAGACAGAAATAGGTTCAAGCTGGGTCCGGGTGGAGGCTGTCACTCTGATGAAGGGACAGCCACCCCCACCACAGACAACACAGCACATTTATTGATTTCCAGAGGGGGTGAGGGTTTAAGGCCAAAAGGAGTTTCTGGTATGCCCATGTCCTATTCATGGAGACCTGGGTAAGTTCCTCATTTTTTGGTACAAGGACGAGATTTAGCATATCAAGACCTGGGTAAGTCAAGGTCCTATATGTTCCTCATTCCAAGCACGTGGATAAAGATAAGAAATCCATACTGATAACAGTCTCCCACATTTTGGGAGGCTGTTTCCGGGAGACGGCCAGGTCAGTTACCTGGGACTCAACTGACATTAATTTAAAGGTCATCCATGTGCATTCCCAAGGGGCCCTCTACAGTTCCTCTTTTGTGAGAAGGGTGAAAGAGAACACCTTTTCTGGATCAAAGGCTTTGTACCATGAACCAAGGCTGCATTTATCTTGCCAGCAAAGATAGCATATCTAACATAACAACCTCAATGAGGGTTTTCAGAGACTGTAGGCAAACCTTCTTAACTGAATTTGCAACAGTTGACTGTCCATCCTCCAGCAAACATTTTGCTGTTGTAGGGGCCAAACTTGTGATTTAAATTTAGGTCAGGACCACTAACTTGCCTCCCTTCTTTGGGGGAACTAACCCCTGTCATTCCTCATTCAGTATATTTGTTTGACATACAATCTTGACTGGCATATCAGTTCCAGAGGCCCTGCTCCACTTCCCACACTCTGACAGGACTGAGGCAAGGAGAATAATGTGCAGGCTATGCTGATTAGCAATAAGTCCGTTTCAAGTGTAGAAGGAGGTAATAAGAACATTACTGGATGGGTTGATAAACTTAGTAGGCCATTGTAGGTCAGGTCATGGCCAAGACTCCACTTAACACCTGCCCCTATGAGCCCCTTTTCCAAGGGGAGCTTTCGTGACACTTTATTCCTAAGGATTTGATGTCAACAAAGATTTTGTGTCCAATGATCAAGAAATATTTAGGTATTCTCTCTTCCTCAATGAATAGTTACTCTGAGGTGGAAAATGGCATGAAAGAAGTTTAGTACGGTGTGCTAGAATCAATACCTATGGAAGGGCAGATGATGAGGCAAGATTCCTCAGAGGGAGAAGGTGGGCTGCAGTTTTAGCAAAGTCTACAGCTGACCCTCCATGGCGCTCTGAAGGCAGCCCTTTCAAGTCCCACTTACGGCGAGGAGACAGGCCTTGGTGTTCCTCATGCGGCTGCTCATCAGACAGAGGCTTTCCTTGAGAAGGGGTGTGACCTTGAACAGGCAGCGCCCCAGCTGAAGAGAATTTCTGAGAGGGCTGGGAACTGATAACTGCCAGCCCACAAGATTCCCAGCAAGTAAGGACAATGTTCTTCTCTAAGGATGGATCTGGGTGCCGTATCACACACTATCCAGCTGTGGGGAAATGGTGGTGCTAAAAATACACCAGGTGCTCAAAAGCATCAATAGAGACCAAATAGAAAACCAAGTTCAAAATATTATCTCTGAACAATTGGCTACCTTTAAACTTTTGTTCTTCTAATGACTATGTTTTGTTCTGATTTTTGTTTTTTAATATCATGGTAAGTTTTATGACATATATATATAGTCATAAAACTTACCCTTGTAACCATTTGTAAGTGTACACTTTGGTGGTGTTAAGTGCCCTCACAAGCAGGGGTCCAAGATGGCAACAGAGAAGATGGAAGTTACACTCACCTCCTCCCAGGACCACATTGGAATTGCAGTTAAATTATAGAACGATAGCCTGGATAGCCATCCGAAGACTAGCTGAACAGAAATCTTATAACTAAGTACACACAGAGGAAGCCACGTTGAGACTGGTGGACAGGGCAGAGATGGGAAAAGAGCTGGCCCTGCACCCATGTGCAGGGGTTGAGAAAACAGAGAGCTATCTCAGCTCCAGAGGTTTCCCCTGAGGAGTGAGGGGTCTCAACCCCAGGTCTGGCTCGCCAGGCCAGTGTGCAGTGCCAGCAAGAGGAACCCACATAACATTTGACTATGAGAATCACCAGGGATTCTGTCTGCCAGAGAGAGGTGGGAGACTGCTGGAAATCCAAGACCCTTCTTAAAGGGCCAACACACAAAGTATCCCATGCTGACACTCAACCTGGGCTCCAGCAAAAGGATGTCTCATATAAGAGGCCATCTGTATGTCAGATTTTTTTTTCCTGTTGCCTTTGATTTTGGTTTCATATCCAGGAAATTATTGCCCACATTTTAAAGCAAAATAAATAAATTAATTGATGAGAAAATACTGGAACAATGCTCAATTAACGTTAGCACCGCTGTTTATAATTTTATCTTTACTTTATTATTTAAAATAAGAAAATAAAGTGGGGAATGATTACTGAGACTTAGCTAAATGTATTTTTCTTATTGCATACAGAATTGTACTACAACTCTTTAAAGCACTAATACAGAATATGCCTAATAATTATCACTGTGCTATCCCAAATCACAAAGAAACTCTGCCCATTGCAAATTAAAAAAATGTATTTAAATGACATTGATGAAATGCTAGTGCCTGGTTTGTTTGTAGTGACACATGAAACAGCATGATTTTATTACTGATGGAGAAAATTAGCAAGTATTTTATCTTTCCAGACCTCAGTGTAATTTACAGGTTAATTGTGCATCACAAACACAAAGTATATTGGAGGGTTGTTTTCTCTCTATTGCTATTGATCAAAATCCACATGAAGGAAAAAAGGCATTAATTTGAGGGCAAATTTGTGTCAGAAATGATTTATGGATTTCATGGAGTGTCAGGAAATGGACATCACTATCTCATACCTTTTATGAATACTAAGGATGGAAGTCTGAAGGAGGTAGGCTACAAAATGGAAGCAAATATTTCACAGAAGCCCATGTTGACATAAAACCAATATGTCTTGTTTTTAAACGAATCGTAGAAACAAATCATGGGGATTACTTAATACCACTGTAATGAGCAGAATAGTCTCACCAGAGCTGCCTTTCAAGGAGCATTAAAGCTTCCTTTTATGCTCTAAAAGTACTCTAAATTCCTGCAGCAAGAACCTCAAACAGAAGGCCAAAGTCACCCATTGCAGCCCTCGCTGGTGTGGTTCAGGCAATAGGAGTGTCCTCTGTACATGGGAAGGTCGAAGATTTGATTTCTGGTCAGGGCACATACAGGTACCTAGATTGTGATTCCACCCCTGGCCTGCTTGGAGTGGTTGTGGGAGGCAACTAATCCATGTTTCTTCTCTCTCTCTCTCTCTCTCTCTCTCTCTCTCTCTCCCCCACACACACACACCTCTTTCTCATTATCTCCCTCTCTCGTCCTCTCTCTCTAAAAATCAATGAAAATGTCCTCGGGTGAGAAAACAAAAAGTCTCCCATCTGTTACAGATGAATGACCTCCATATTTACATACCAAAAAATATCTGCTTAGAAAGCCATCTGGATAGTGTTACACTGTCCTTCTTTGCCAGAATTTGTATTAAGAGGGCTAGAAGCCACCAGCAAGAAAGCAGATCATTTCAAATTGGAGATGTTGGGAAACAATATAGATTCATATGTTCATACCAACAAAATTAGAGCACATGACAAGGATTAATGTTTCAACATGAAAGAAAATTTGGGCTGTTATTGTTAGTCATCATAATAAAGGTAAATATCTAATGCAGCAATAGACACAAGCAATTGAAAGGAGAGATTTGGAAGTCAAGATAAGCAGGCGCAACTTTTATATATTTTAAAAAGAATCAATTTCAGTTTACATGAATATTTTGATAGCACAGAAAGTATTTTGTGGTGCACCCTCTTTAATACTTAAAGGTGTGTAATCTCAGTAAAGAAAATTAGATTAACGCCAAATCCACAGAAATCGTTATTGTTTATTTCTGCAACCTCATTGAGAATTGCTCCATAGATGAGGAGCAGACTATTTTATTCCTTCAAAAATATTTCCCTCATTATCTATCAATTTAAAGAGCCCAGAAAACCAATAAATTGCAGCCTATTGCTGCCTTTTTCAGTTAATCCAAAAATTCACTAAAGTAATAAGCAGGATTTTCACGAAAGCATTATCAGGCATATTTCTTGTACAGGGTTTTAAATTGGGAGAATACTTTTCCAGGCCTGCTGCCATAGTTATGCATTTTATTTTATTCAAAATGACACCTAGTCTCAATCATAATCTGGATTATAGCAGGGCAGAGCAGTAAATGAATGATATATGAGGATGGTGATTATCCATAACTGCTCCGTTAAGGAACAGAATAAAGAAATACATTTTCTAGTACTCAAAAAATGACACTTTCATAACTGAAAATAATTTTATATTTTGAAGGTTTTTTTTCCCCTCTGTATAAATATGATTTTATGTAGGCTCATCAAATTTCAGTTACTATAGTATTTCTGAAATTCAGGTAGATTCCAAAAAAACTAACTTTAGACTCTCAAAAAATAAAAGAAATAAATAGATATAAAGGAAATACAATTATAGCTTAAATAAAAATAATAATATTTAAGGAGAAAAATAACAATTCCCAAAGAGATAGATATCCTTATATCTGACACAAAAATATAAAAATCAGTGCCATATACCACACTAAAAAAAAAGTGTTTTGTGCAGCTAAGCATAAGCATTTTTCTGTTCTGTGGTATCTCTGAGTCCTAAAATAGCACCAATATCAACTATATATGTGATCCAAGCGATATGCTGATCGTCTAGGAGGGGTTGAGATAAACAAAGGGGTTTATCAAAGTGTAGGAACAGATCACTTCAACATTGCCATTATCTGAAGGAGCAGGGCAAAGGTTAATCTATTGCAATGATGACTAATATTCAGCTGTGCAGGCATCAAATAACTCTTCAAAGTAATGTTAAAGGTCTTCCTGACTCGAAGGCGTATTTGTCCTAAAAAGGCTCGCATTTATTTGGCTGAGGGTAGAGGATTTGGTTATTGACCAGGTTGAGGTCACAGGGTGAGATTAGGTATTTGAAAGCAATGCACATCTTGTTTTCATTATTGAGACTGTATGTATGTATGTATGTATGTATGTATAATGAAACAGGAATGGAGCTTTAAACAGGAATGAAGACCTGTGAGCTTGACTCAGATCCTTCCAACCTATATGTTTTCCCTTACCCATTCATTTTCAAAACAAAACAAAACAAAATATTTTGACTATCTTAAGAATTCTAATCATGCTTTGCCCAGTTACAATCTTTTTGTCTTTACCTTCTGGTCAGAGGGGTAGTTGGGCCAGAGTGTGAGTTTCCCTATCTTTAGAAGTCATCCAAATTGGTTTGTCTCCTGTCAGTTCGTGGCCCTTTATCTAATTAGGTGGTGCTCACAACTGATTCTCACGTCACACATGAAATCTATGATAAACTGGAAAATAATTTAGTGTCTTAGGAAACAGTTTAAATTTACAAAGGCATTCATCATTGCTTTACATTCACTTACATTTCAGTGTTTAGCATGACACATTGTTTGTGGGTCAAAAACAAATTCGCAATGCTATGCTCTTTATGTAAAGTTCTTTGATGCATATTTTAATCTATACAATAGCTTTAAAAATATATATTTGACTATGCACAGTCTTGATCCTCTGGTGGTCTACATTGGAAATCCACTTTATAGAGGCAATGTCCATATTTATTCCACAGAGGCACTTTAGGATTAACACTACTAAAAAGGAAATGATTTCTTTCAAAAGGCCATTTAGTAGTTTGGCTTATAGACGGCATAATACCCCTCAGTCAGTATTGAATATTTTATTTTTATAAAAATAAAATGTATCTTCTCACAAGTATTCATTTTTCATTGCTTTGCCGATTTTTTAATGTCTATCAAATTCCAGACACGGTTTTTGGTCTGGAACTTATAACAGTGTAAAATAAAAGGAAAAACAAAACCCTGAAATCTATTTCCTCATGATGAGACAACAATAAGGAAGATAAGTAAAATATAATATGTTAGATTGTGGTAAATGGTAAGTAAAAGAGGCAAGAGGGTATGGGAAGTGCATGTGTAGGGACTGGTGGTAATTCAAACACGGTCATTGAAAATATGTCCTTTGAGTAAAGACCTGGAGGAGGTGAGTGAGAAAGTCATGTGATTTCTAGAGGAGTAGCATTCCAGGCACCAGGACACTCCAAGGACAAATGCCCTGAGGGGTCAGTGCGGTGGAGCAGAGGGAGCTGGAAGGCTGGGAAGAGAGTTGGGATGGATGAAGTCAGAGATGTGAGAGAACTTGTAACCCACTGTGGGGTCTTGAGGAGAAGATTGATATTACTTGATCTACCTATTAAAATGCTTACTTTTTATGCTTTGTTGTGAATAAACTTTCAAAAACATAATAGATGAGTTAGGAGATTATTGCAATAATTACTTATATATTTTTTAGAAGATAAGATTTACACACATAACATAAATGGAAAATAATGCAAAGTAGGTAATATTACGCTGCTATATGGTCATCCTTTTAGTCATCTTTAACAGATTGCCCAATATGACCAAAGTTGTTTTACACTTTTTTCTCTTTTTTCTATAAGCCCAAAACTTCTATCATACTTCATTATATACTAAAGAGAAAAATAATTGCCTCAGCTTCATGAAAAATGTTCTTTCAACAAAAAATTATTGATCATCAAATAGAACCAGGCATAAAGATAGTCACTAGAAATATAAAGATGAATAACAAACTGTCATTTTTTAAAAAGATTCTCACAGTCTCATGAGCCAGCAGAACTATAAAAAGGTATGTGTAATCTAATTTAGAAGCATAGTGTCAGAGATATGCCCAGGGCATTATTGAAGCATAGATTAAATATATACAAAATAAAGATACATAGTTTAGTCTAGAAAATCAACAAAAGTTTCTGAGTATTGTTTTGAGTAGGCTTTAGTTTTCTTTTTTAAAATATATTTTTATTGATTTCAGGGAGGGGAAGGGAGAGAGAGATAGAAACATCAATGATGAGAGACATCGATTGGCTGCCTCCTGCACACCCCCTACTATGATCAAGCCCTCAACCTGGGCATGTGCCCTTACTGGAATTGAACCTGTAAGGTCCCAAGACCCCCGGTGAGTCCGATGGAGGGGGCGACGACCCCAAGTCAAACGCCGAGACCGAAACTTGATGCAAAAAGCATGAGGTTTTAATACAAGCGCAGCGCAGGGGCGTCTCAGGCAGACAGCAACGGTGCTGGCTGCCTGGAGGGCCGAGTAACTGCAGAACATGAGTTTATAAAGGCAAAGACCACACGCAGGTGGGGTTACACATGGAGGGGGAAGAAGGGAACAAGGAAATTTCAAGAAGGGGAGCTGGGCTTGTTAATTACATGTTTTATGACAGGGTCTAATCTTGCAAGCCCCTTTGTCTCTCCCCCTCCCATTCCTCTGGGTAAGTCCTCAGGGTGGGGAGTTTCTGGGGACTGATTTCATTCTTGCCTAATCTTCAACCATAAAGAACTGACCTCCTCCCTGTCTAATCTTTAACCGTAAAGGTCACATCCTGGAACAGGCAGTGGGGAAGGTCAATTCCTCAATCTTGGGGCCCTACAAACCTAGGACCCTTCAGTCCACAGGCCAATGCTCTATCTACTGAACTAGGGATTTCACTCTTCTCAAACTCTTGTCCTTATACCCTTAGACGTAGGGAAGCTGTGGTCATCAACATATAGAAGTGGGTCAGAAAAGAATTCTAGCCACTTCGTGCCAAACCTGTATCTCAGGAACATGCAGACATCAACATCAGGTATTTACTTAACATATATCTATATAACATTTACTGTGTTCTGAGAACAAGCCAAATTATAAAATTTAAAGAAGAGAAAGCACAGTTGCTGCTCTCAAGGAGCGTATTTTCTAATGAGGAGGATAAAAGGGACAACTGGAAATGTCAAGAGTATATACATGGGATACATTGGGAGTATAGAGAAGGAACATTTAATCCCACATAGAAGAGTCAGAGAGATGCTTCTGGATATGGTATATGGTGATCTAAGGCAAAATTGGAACTAGCCAGAGGTGGTAGTGGTGTGTGTGTGTATGTTTAGCAGTGTGTAGGGAAGTGTAGTAGAGTTGAATGAGAGGATGGGACAAAATGGTGACAAGATATTAAGGCTGAGAGAGCAAGATGTGTAAAGGTTTGGAATGAAGAGAATTAAGTAGTTGGTGGGATTATAAATTGGTAGAATGAGGATAGAGTGTAGAAACTATTGGGAGAGAGCAATGAGTAATGAAGCTACAGTATCAATCAGAGGCCAACTATAAAGGTCTTCTATGCCATCTTGAGAAGTTTGGACTTTAAACTATATTTTGATGGGAAGCCTTAAAAGGGTTTTAACCAAATCATGGAATGATATTATTAGATTTGTATTTTATAAAATCAAATAAGCTAGAGAATGGAGGATGGGTTGGATTGGGACGTAGACTGCTGTGATAAAGACTAGTTAGGAAAATGTGTCAGCAATTTATGCTAGCAGTAATGGTAGACTAAACTAAGGTAATTGCCATAAAACCCAAAAGCAACAGATATATTAAAAAGAGATTAAATAGAAATGATAATATTCAGAGAAATACACTAAAAAGAGAATTATTAACTCTTGCTAATCAGTTGGGTATAGGATATCAAGAAGAATGAATCATTAGACTGAAGCCAGATCTTTTGAATTGGGCAAATAAGTAGGTTACATCAACCTATCAAATCAGAAGTGTATTTGGGGAATGAAAGGAGGAAATGGCAAATTTTGTGTCAACTATATTCAGTGGGAAATGTCTGAGGAATAATAGAGACCTGCTATAGTATATTATGCATCTGGGTCTTGGATGAAGAAATGGTGTGGGGCAGAAATTAAATCTATAAAAATGAAATGAAATCATCCAGGGTGAACAGGAAAAGTGATATGAGAAAAAGCCTGAATGAGACACCTGAAAAACATTTCAGGATAAGGCAAAATGGTAGCCTATATTGAGAGGTAGATATGAACCAGATTATGGCATAATGGAGCCAATCACTAGTATAAAAGCATAGTTTACTATGATTTAGTTAATATTTGTAAAGCACAGGGAATAATGCCTGAACCATGGCAGATTCTCTATAAATGGCATCAAATGCTGCTGAGAAATCAAATAAATGTAACTAAAATATCCTTCAATATCACCAGCCTGGTAATGCAAGTAGTGTCTTCTTAATAATGACATTATTTTATATAAAAGCAAGTGCTCCATAGTTATAGGTACTATACATATAATTTATGCTAAATTTAGAAATTTAATATACAAATAAAACAATAATCATATTGATTTGATCTAATCAATGTTAAAAGAGAAAATTAGTTTCACTTGGAAGGTATATGAGGAAATATAATTAATGTAATGGCCTTCTCTTTATTATAAACTTTAAATAAATCATAAATCAATATGTTATCTAGAAAAATTAAAATCTCTGATATGAGTAATGTTGTATTCCCCCAAATAAGTCAATTAAACTGAAATAAGTAACATTCATAATATAAAATTTAATATTATTTAATATGGCATATTCTGCATTTTAGTATCTCAAAATTTGGGTTTTTACAAATATGATATCAAATATGTTTACTAAGTACATTGATTAATTTAATTATACCTGAGATTACAACAAGATGGCGGCAGAGGTAAACGCCTAGCTGCAGCCGCACTCAACAATTTCAAAAAATACAACTAAAATATAGAGTGGACACTATCCAGAACTACAGGAAAGTTGACTGACTGGAAATTCTACAACCAGAAGGAAAGAGAAAACCTGAAGGACAATCAGAGGAGCTGTAAAAGCCTAAGGTACGGAGGCACGGTGCGCGAGCGGGGAGAGGACAGAGCCGGAGAGGAGGGGCGGCTGAGTGCCTGGCTGGTGTTCCCTAGCGGGAAGGAGATAAAAGCTCCGGACTGTGCTGAACCCCAACTCCGACTGCACTGAACCCCAGTTCTGGGCGAGACCCTGGGGTCCAGGCTTACACAGAGGGAATCTGGGCTGTAAGGCGGAAGCTCAGCGGAGCTGCCGCGAAAGGCGGAGCCCCGGAGTCGCGCACATTGCGCGCAGAGGAGGGACTGTTCGCTGAGCTGCTGAATTGCCCCAGCGGGAAGGACTCAAAAGCTCAGGACTGTGCTGAGCCCCAGTTCTGACTGCACTGAACCCCAGTCCTGGGCAAGTCCCTCGGGCCCCAGCCTCATACAGAGGGAACCTGGGCTGTAAGGCAGAAGCTAAGGGGAGCCGGAAGCCAGCGAAAGGCAGAGCTCCAGAGTCACGCACATTTGCGCGCACAGAGGACAGACTGTTGTTTGGGCCGCGAGATTGCCCTAGTGGGAAGGAGACATAAACTCCGGACTATTCTTAACCCCACTTCCAACTGCTCTGAACCCCAGTTGTGGGCTTGTTGGGGGAGAGACTACACTGTCTGGTAGCGGGCGAAGCTCTAGGGCGCCTTTCTCTCAGAGGTGCTTGCAGCGAGTACCAAAGGACACTGAGGAACACTGAGACTCAGGAACCTCAGAGGGCGGGGCTAACCGGAAGCCAAGGCTGTAGGCTCCACCCTGAAACTCCGCCCCATCCAAGCTGAACTCAGAGAGGCTTTTGCAGGTTTCCAAGTCTAGTGGAATAAGGTTGTCTCCTGGCATAGACACAGCTGATCCTCCCAACCTACCAACCCAGGGAAGCAGCGAAAATGTCGAAACGAGGAAACAGATCACAAACGAAAGAAATGGAGGACAAAAAGCGACTGGATATAGAGTTCAAAACCACGCTTATAAGGATGTTCAACAATCTCTTAGAAAAGGCCGATAAAATAAATGAGACCTATGAGGATATGAAAAGAGATCAACAAGAAATAATAAAGGTTCAACAAGAAATGATAAAGGATCAACAAGAAATGAAGAATACATTCTCTGAAATAAAAAATATTATGCAGAGTCCTAAAAACAGATTGGAAGATTGCAAGAATCAAGTCCAAGATTTGGAACACAAAGAGCCAGAGGACACTCCTCCACAGAAGCAAGAAGACAAGAGAATCCAGAAAGTTGAAGATAGTGTAAGAAACCTCTGGGACAACTTCAAGCGAACCAACATCAGAATTATGGGCATCCCAGAAGATGACAGAGAGCAAGATACCGAAAACATATTAAAAGAAATAGTGACAGAAAACTTCCCCCACCTGGGGAAAGAAATAGACTTACACGTCCAGGAAGCACACAGAACCCCAAACAAAAGGAATCCAAAAAGAACCACACCAAGACACATCATAATTAAAATTCCAAGAGCTAAAGACAAAGAGAGAATATTAAAAGCAGCAAGACAAAAGCAGGTAGTTACATATAAAGGGGCACCCATAAGACTGTCAGCTGATTTCTCAACAGAAACCATGCAGGCCAGACGGGAATGGCAAGAAATATTCAAGGTGATGAATAACAAGAACCTACAACCAAAAATACTCTACCCAGCAAAGCTATCACTCAGAATCGAAGGCCAGATAAAGAGCTTCACAAATAAATTTAAGCTAAAGGAGTTCATCACTGCCAAGCCAGAACTTTACGAATTGCTAAAAGGGGTTCTTTAGGAAGAGGAAGAAAATAAAGATAAAAATTATGAACAAACACGTAACTATCAACAAGTGAGTCTAAAAACCAAGGGAAGTAAAAATCCTGATGAACAATATTAACTGGTGAATATAATAGAATCAGAGGTATGGAAGGGGAGTGGACTGATGATTCTCGGGGAAATGGGGAGTGGGGTGGGGCGGGAAGAGACTGAATATAAACTGCACATATAGATGAGGACAATGGAGGGATGGGGAAAGGGCAGAGAGTTGAATGGAAACTTGGTGGAGGGGAGCAATGGAGGGGGGGAATGAGGAACATTTGTAATAATATGAACAATAAAGATTTATTTAAAAAAAAAATTTAATTATACCTATTCAGTAGTTTTAAAAATTATATTCATGGGCTGAAATTTAAAGGAAGAAAATAATAAATATCATCATAATAGTTGTTAACAAAAATGTAGAAATAGATCCTGTGCTTTAAATTTTCTGATAGATGTTACCCTTGAAAATATTGTTTACCTTAATATTGGCTGCTAATCCTGATATAATGTGTCTCAAACATTTTTATAAAAGGCTAGACTTGGAAATGTTTTGCTTTCAGAGTATAGGCTGACTGGATCATTCTCAGATTAGAATCCCTAGGAGAGCAGCGGGCCCAATTGTTCAATTCCATTATAAACTATGAAGTGAGGAAGGTTACATTCTTCTTTGTGGCAGTGTAATTCTGGTGACTGGAGGGCAAAGGTTGGCAGTTATACCTTAAATCTGCACATTGGAGCTTAAATTGTAATAGGAGACTATTAAGTACTGATGTTTGGCAGAGAACAGAAGCTCAATGTGGAGAATCATGGAACTGTAGAGCTCAGATCAAAGGAGTAGAGAGGTAGAACAATGGGAGTACCGTATAGATACCCATATATATACGGTATATATATCATATGTGGGTATCTATACGGTACTCCCATTACGGTATACAGTATATATATCATATATATATATATACGGTATATATATCATATATATATACCGTATATATATATATGAAAACAAGGATCTTACCCCAGGGTCACCTTTACTCCCCTAGCATATCTCTGGCCTAGCTGTTTAGACCTCCTGACCTTTAATAGGAGGTCATGTAATAGTGCTAGTCATGGGGTTCAAATCCTCCCCTGACATGTTGTTAGTCATGCTGGTTAAACACCCTTAAAGGGGGGAGGAACAAGGATAATCAAGTCCCAGGACAATGAGGTTCTGACTCACATCAAATACATCTAAGCCTCAGTTGTTTCAGCTCCAGGCTCAGAAAGCAGCAAAATCACAAGTGAACTACAGCTGAACTTAGGAACAGCTATATTAACTAATGACCAGGCCCCTGCCAGGGTGCCCACCAATCAATGGAGACCACAACCCTGATAGGACACATCTAGAAAGCTGATGAATATTCTATTGAGAGACTCCCTCTGGGAACCCCCCCCCCCCCACACACACACCCTTAAAAGCCCTGAGGACAGAGGACCAGTGTGCTCTTCCTCTCTGTCGTGGAGCGTCCAGGCCTTTTCCCTCCCCCTCTTCTTTACTTCAGGCATGTTACCTATATCTTTCTCTGCCCTAAGCTCCAAGGGCCCTTCTTTAGCCTCTGTAAGTTATTTCCTGAGCCACACCTAGCTGACTAACTTTTCCTACCTCTAAGACTTTCTAAATAAACTTTCGCTTATAGTTTGATTCTTGGCTCTGAATTCTTTCTTAGTCAGAACTCAACTATCTCTACTGAGGTTGCTGAACCAAAGTCTGGTCTAATTCCATTGTTCTAATATCAGGTGCAGTCCTCGGCACCATCAACACTGGTTTCCAGTATTCATTTAAAACAGAGTGTAAGAGCAGCTCTAGCAAATAGTATGATTCTTCAAAAGTCTAGGTTACACTTTTATCCAGAAGTAATAACTTTGTGCTCTTATTTGAAAGAAGGTTAGGTTAGAGCGAGCATAATGTGGAACCAATAGAGGATGAGGAAGGGTAGGGTTAACATTAAAGCTGGTGGTCTGTGTCTTTCCCATCATGCAATGCAACAGTGCACAATAGTGGGGGAAGGGTATCACACATTCTAGAAGCCATTAGGTTATAGGACCTCTGTAAAATAACAACCTATAACTTCTCTTGCTTCTTTGACCAGGATCCCTATTTTGTATTGTGCTCAGTTCAGATGAATGACATCGTTAATGTTGTCTTTTCACACCATGCATGAAAAAGCAAGAGGAAATGTTAAGGAAGTTAAAAATAGGAGGAAACTATGATGCTTTACAGGGCCATGTAAAAGCAGATGTCTTGATAGTGATTAAAAGAGAGAGAGCACATGCCAAGGACACAGAAAACAAAGAAAAGTACTGTGACAGTGAATGGGCTTGGCAGTGCAAGATGGGGCCAGAGGGAGATAAGGGAACAGATTGAGATCTGAAAAACATTATTACCTGCTCTGAAATCTCTATTCTAACTCCACCCCCCCCCCATTTAATATACTCAACTATACAGTTTTGTAAAATTTGTCAAGCTTGGCAAATATTTCAGATAAGGACAGCCAGATACAGTATTCAAGGTCACTGTTTCCATGCTCTGTTCTCACTACTGAAAAGAGCTGGAAGTGTCCAATAGAAGTAGAGCAGTTTCCAGGACCGACTGAGGCTCTACAGTTACCATTCTTTTTAACAAAGCCCTCGTTTCCTGGGGTTGAGACCAGTGGGGGGAAAGAAAAGGTTATCATTAAGTTTATTCTTTTCTAATTTAAAGGAAGACTGTGCTATTGACTGGAAAAGCAGGTTTCCATTGTGTGTGTTTTTTAATGTATGTTTAGATTACTTTCCTACTTAATACTTATGCTATGCACATATTTTTCATAAGTTAAAACACTAAAAAAAAAAACCCACAAAAAAACACATACCCACACACAAACACACACACAAAAAAAAAACCAAAAAACAAAACAAACAAAAAACCAAGAGCTACATGATATATTTAACAGCAACACTGATTTAATCAGAAAATGAAAGCTGGAAATAGTAGAGTTCATAAATTCTTACTAAAAGACACTTGTTTGCTAACGGTCACTTTGCTAATAAAATTTTTGACCTTTGTATTTTTATATAATTTTACTATAGCATGATTGAAATTGTCAATATAAGAAATGTCCGAACCTGTAGAGAATTGTTACTAATTTATTTGCACCAAAATGACAGCAACTGTAGGGAAACAAAATCTTAACTAATTGAAAATATGCTTCAGAGAATGGCAGTTTTGCACCTCATTTTACACATCGCCGTCACACGAGGAGATATAAACAGGGTTTCAGTGAAATCCATTGGTGGTAGATTAAGGGGATAGGAGTGAACAAAGTGGAAAAATCTCTGGGATTTGGATAAGAAGTAAAACGGGGAGACATATACTTATCTTACATTGGTGGGTACCGGATAGTTAACAATGGGCACTATAGCACATAGAAATGGCATGCAGGGAATAAGATAACTGCATGTTTCCGTTGCTTCCTGGCCTGGTAAATTGGGTGTGCCCTGAGGGCTCTGGAAAGGGAGATTACTTTGACATTTCTATGTTATCTTGGATGCAACAAGACAAGAGACAGGCTCACTTACTAAAGTGAAGATTGACCTTTGTCTTGTAAGCTACTGGTTTAGGACATGACTATCCATCACACCTGCTCTTAGATGTTTTTATGTTCAGACCTTCTTAGGTAGTAACTTTTGTAAGGCCCATCATGCTGGCCTCCCTTGAGCTTGTCAGGTTTATTAATATGTGGCCCCTTTTTCATCCGCAAAATGATGAATATTATCAATCGACAATGCTGAGAACCCACCTGCTTCACCTGAGATGCTTCCCTTTCACCTCTTTAACCGACCTAACTTTAACTTTCCTTGAGGCCCATTCAAGTTTAGCAAGATGCTATATCTTCTGAATTTGATCTTGCTTCTAATTAGAGGGGGTGGGGCAAAAATAGGTTTTCAGTTGCGAGTACATCAAACAAGGAGTATATTCTTGTGTTATTATCTACCATTGTTTATATGGAAAATGATTATTTTCCATATAAACAATGGTAAGCTTACTTTAGCTCACCCTGTATTTCTTAACTTCTTTGAACCTCAGTTTTTTATTTATGAACCAGAGGCAAACATATTTTATACCTGGTTGTTGTGAAGATTTAATGGAATAGCTTATGTTAGATCTTTTTCCAAATCAAGTATTCTGTTTTAACTAACATGTATAGTCCCACTATGGTTTCTCAATTTTTAGCACTCTGGGAAAAAAGAGGCAAAAGCTTCTGGGAGAAATGATTGTTTTCCTTTATTGTGCTTATTTGTGCTAGATTATAAATTGTGTAAAGCAAATTCTAAGTGGCATAAAAACAAACAAACATACACTTAACTATACTATTTAGGAATAAATGCAGAAATAGATATTTATGGAAACTATTAATATCACCACCATTATAAATAGCTCTCATTATGTTTTGCTGAAGGCAAAAAGTGAGTCAAATGCAGATAATTGGTGCCTTCGTCACACCCACACACACCCACGCACACATACTGAGCTGTCTTCACCGGGTGACATCCACCTTGGCTTTTACACATACCTTCTAGGAACCAACTAGATGTCATCGATTGTTAAACAGGTCTTATTTAAGTTCTACCAAACCATTAGCACTAATGCAAAAAGAGATTTTTTAGAATCTTGATATTAAAGGGTGCTCTGATTTTTTTAGAAATCTGCACATGTTTCTACCAACATGGAAAAGGATGAATTGATATCATATACTGCAAAATAATAATAATAGAAACCACTTAAAATTCCACTTGTATTCTCAGTGATACAATTTATTCTGGCATGATTCAGTGCTCCTCCTTTATTGTAATAGCCACAGATTCACTGTGTTTCATCATGAACATCTTTTTTTTTAAGCCTTTATATTTTAAAATGTATTTTAGTATTTTAGCTTTAATTGTGATGGAATTTCAACTCAATACTATGATGATTTGTTAATTTACAAATCCTTTCTGAAGGCAGCTGCTTACTTCTCTGCATTTTTTATAGCCTTTTAAACCTACTCAGAGCAGCTTTGAAATATATAATTAGGCAGCTTCAAAGTCATTTGTAATAATCATACATGTAGGATAATATTTTATTTTAGATGTAAATGCAGTCACTTTCAAAGTATATCGCTAATGCTATTTGGAGAGATTTTTCAAAAAACTATATTATTCTGTCACTTTTTTTACTTTAATATTGTAATCATAAAGATCACACAAAGGATTTCCCCCCCTCCCCCCATGGAGGCCAGTCTTTAAATTCAATAGCTAGTAGTATTAAAAGGCTGCTGGGAGCTGGGGGAGGGTTGGATATGTAGTGAGAATATAGGGCAGAGAGAAAAACATCTTCTGTGTATAACAAATAAACAGCGCACGGTCTCGTTTGTACCTCAAGACCACCAAGACTTCTATTGAATAAACAATGAGGCCTCTAATTGTTATGCGACGGAATTCACTGTGATTATTTTAATATTTGTGGAAATTTCATTTGGAGTTAATATATATTTTCTGAACGTTAGTATGGCTGAAACAGCTGTCACTTAAGATAGGAAGATTCAGAAACAGGGTGATATGGAAAAAGAGGAATTATTTTTCTTCTATTAGCTTCTAATAGAGTCAAAAGATTTTATCTGTGATAAGCAGATTCTTAAACAAAGAGTTAGGGAAAGGAAGGCATATGTAGGAAGCGTTTTCTTTTAGGTCCATGTTCACTGTTTCAAATTGGCTTTAATTTCCCAGTCATTTCTATGATATTTACATTCAGATAGCTGAATCAGCAAAGGGGTTATTAGAACAGACTAGTAATGGGAATGATTTGCTCAGGGACCCCTCGCAGTAAAAGCTTCCGTACAGCGAGCCGTGCAACGTTAAATGATTCGAATGCTTGTGGGGTGAGTATACTACAGCTCTGTGTTCCTCATTTCCCCCTCTTCCCATTTCTGTTACTGCAGACGGAAATAGACTCACTGGAACATAAAACTGGTAGACAATTATTAGTTTTGACATAAACTCTGTAAGTGCCCATGGAACAGTATTTTCTAGTTTTTGTAAAAACCCAGGAAAAAAAAATCACCTCTCTGTCTCTGACATATAAATTGTGTTGAGTTTTTAATTTTGCTAATGCTGTCAGAGTACACAGTAGGCATTTTCTGAGAAATTGTAAACACCTTGGATTACAAGGAGATGATTTTGTCCTAACAGCAAGAATAAATATGTCAATTAAATGGAAAGTAGTCAATGATCCAGACAAAGGAAAAAAAAAAGCACAAAACAAAATGTTTAAAAATTACTCTTCCCCTAGGCCGGTGATTTTCAACCAGTGTACTGCAAGAACTTTCAAAACCTGTAATACCTGACTATTTAGTCAGGAACACTGACCTCTTAGTTGTCAACTAAGAAAATGACAAGAGTCAACACCACAATAGTTGTCCAGTGCAAATAAATCAAAATTATACCTATTTTTTTTTCAAATTGTCAAAAAACATTTTTTTTTGGTGTGTCACAGAATTTTAGTAATTAGTTTATGTGTGTAATGAGATGAAAAAGGTTGAAATCACTGCCCTAGACCATTAAGTCCCAGATACATTGGCCTGGTTTCCATTCCTCCTACTTAAGAATATAGTAGACTTGTTCCCACCTTAGAATCTTTGAACTAGCGATAGCTCTTTCTTCTCTTTTAGACCTAACTTTAAGTGTACATTCAAAGAGAGTCCTCTGTTGACATTCCAAACCAAAGAAGTTACCCATCACACACTGCATATCATTTTGATTTCTAGTCCTCATAACATTGAATATTGCATAAAATTATCTAATGTATTTGTTTACCCATTAGTTATATTTTCATTTTCTTGCTCTACTCCATTTTCCACCAACTAGAATGTAAACTCTAGAAAAGCAAGAATCCTAACTTCCTTGTTCACTCTTATTTTTAGTCTCATCATAGAATAATGACTAAAAAACCCTAGGTGGCCAATAAGTATGGTTTGAAAACTTGAAAATATATTACTGATATTGGATAAAGTAGGGGTTCTCTTCCCCAGTGAGTACTGGAGTTAGAGTTGTTGCAGTATTTTGAGGGAATAAATGTTCTGAGACTTGCATGGAGGATGTGATAAGGTAGAAAGATTTATTTCTATAGAGTTATATCCCTGGGTTTCCAAAGTCCCATTTCCCTTAGTCCAGTCATAGAAGAAGTGCAGTTGGGGTTTCAGTAAAGCTAGAAGCAAATCCAGTGTCCAGAGTTCCCTTTCTATGTTGGAGACACGTCCAGTACAGCATTAGACTAGTTTCAGTCCAGCAACCCATTGTGTGTGAGGGTCCACATAGCTGTGGGCCAGGTGGGCATTTGCAGAAAAGCAGGAACAAAAGAACCCTGCAATCCAGGAGCCAAGTGTAATGTGTCAAGAGAGCAAACTTCTTTGTTAAGGGGGTTAGTATCCCAAATTTTCATGGACTTCTATTGGCCATGCACATTTTGGCCAACCACCTCTGTCTCCAGGTATGATTGACAAATACCTTCCCTATGTCACCTCAACTTTACTAGGCATGCATCTATCTTCCCTATGTGGTTCCCTCGCCCTCTGTTTTGTGGGGAACATACCTGAAATGTCTGGCCTTTCCTTTGCTCCTTTTCTTTTATTAATAACTAGTGTCCTGGTGCACAGATTTGTGCACATCGAAAGGAAATTAATTAGAGAAAAATTTTTAATATTGCTATTCGCCCTTTCTCTGTAATAGAAGGGTCAACCAAATTCACAATCTACAAGGACAGATTGAAACACAAGCATGTGATTGGCATAAGCGAGTGCTTTATACGTATCACATATGTGTAAGTCAACCTAGCCTTCTATAAATATATATATATAGAATAAACTTGCTTAACTAGACCTGCTTTATGATTTAGCTAAACTTTTTCCAGCCCAGTGAAGCACCCCAACTTGTCTTTTAGGTAATTGTCAGAAACACAGCAGTAGATATCAGCATGAAGCAGATTATTATTATAGACCACACAGGGAGAACAAAGGGTAAAATATTTAACTACAGCAGTATTTGACTATATTCTGCACAGTGAGAAAACGTGAAGTCATTTTCAAGGTCCACCATTTCTCATTTCTTTTCAGTTGGGTCAAGTTCCTAAGCTTTCTAAATATCTATTTTCTGGCTAATGAAAAGAAAATAGGATTCCACCAAGTCACCTATCTACCTACTCCAGGACTTCTGTGAGGATCAAATGAGATGAGGCACGGGAAAATGCTTCACAGGCATTTGGTTAAAGTGTGAAATGTTTTCACCTGGCTATAATGCAAGTCGTGTTGCTGGGTTAAAGAAACTCCAAAGAGGCTAATCACTAGGAAGAGGAAGCCGGGCGTTGCTATATGACATCATTACCCAGCGTCCACAGCAACCATTTCCATATTTTGCACCATGGGTTCTCAGCAGTGTCGGCTGCGATTTGGTGAGGTGTTGCTCCAGGGTGGTGGTGGGGCCTGTGTCCCACTTGGGGGAAGTAGAGTATTGCTTTGTCGGTACCAGGTTTGTGCTGCCATTTCTCTGTAAATGGCCAGTGCACATCAGGGCAGCTCCTGCCTTCAGTGTCTGCCCCTTGGTGGTCAGTGCGCATCATAGCAACTGGTTGGATAGGCGGAGGGACATTTAGCACATTAGCATTTTATATATATAGAGAGAGAGACTAAAGGCCCTGTGCATGAAATTTGTGCACGGCAGTGGGTGTGTGTGTTCCTCAGCCCAGCCTGCATCCTCTCCAATCTAGGACCCCTGGGGGGATGTCCAACTGCCTCTCACAATCTGGGACCTCTGGCTCCTAAACACTCACCTGCTTGATTGCCTGATCGCACTTAACTCCTCTGCTTGCCTGATTGCCCCTAACCACCTTTACCTGCCTGCCTGATCACCCTTAACTGCTCCCCTACCAGCCTGATTTCCCCTAACTGCTCCCTTGCTAGCCTGATCTCACCTAACCTCGCCCTGCATCCAGGACCCAGGCTTCCCTCCCTCTGGCTGGCTGCAGGCACCGAGGACCTGGGCTGGCTTTGCCTGGGCCACAATAGCAGGAGCCCGGGACCATGGATTAGGTGCCTTGTTCCTCTCCCAGGCACAGGTACAGATGCAGCCGCTGGTGCCCAGGACTGCAGGGTGGGCGGCTTGTCCCTCACCTGGGCCACAACCTTAGCTGCTGGTGCCTGGGACCTCTGGGTGTGCTGCTTGTTTCTCTTCCAGGCCAGGCTGCAGGTGCAGGTGCAGCTGCTGGCATCCAGGACTACGGGGCATGTGGCTTGTCCCTCTCCTGGGTCATAGCCTGGCTGGTCCCCATTCCTCTCTCCCCAATGTTGAGTTGCCTGAGCCCTCAGAGTGTGACAGCATGAGAGTGTGATGACCATTTGCATATTAGCTCTTTATTGTATAGGAGGATTAGCTAATTACAATGGTATCATTACTACTTAGTACATATTATATTTAGAAAATAATGCTAGCTGTATTTTGGTAAATTCAAAAAAATTAATGTTTTTCACCACTTGTTTCTATTAGGGAGTTATTTTTATATGTCTCTAGCTGCACAGTAGGTTGGAGAAATTTACATATTCACTGATTTAGTAATTTGGCTTTGTGCATATTTATAACAATATATACCATATACTGAGTACTTGTTCAGGAACTGTACTACATATTTCCATGCCCTCTCACTTAATTCCCTCAAACACTCAATGATAGTACATGTTATTATTACTGTCACTTTAAATATGTGGAAACTGGGGTTAAATAATTTGCCCAAAGTTGCTCTGCTAATAAAATGTAGAACAAGGTTTTGATGCCAGTTCTGTGGAACCTACAAAACCAGTGACCTTAATCATTATATTTTGCTAGAGGCCTGGTGCATGAAATTCGTGCACGGGGGGAGGGGAGTCCCCTCAGCCCAGCCTGCACCCTCTCCAATTCAGGACCCCTCGGGGGATGTCTGACTGCCTCTCAAAATCCTGGACCGCTGGCTCCTAATCACTTGCCTGGCTGACTGCCTGCTTGCCCTAACCCCTCTGCCTGCCTGCCTGATTGTCCCTAACTGCTCCCCTGCTGGCCAGATCAGGCTTACCTCACCCCACACCCAGGCCTAGGATTCCCTCTTCCAGCAGGTCACAAGCACCTGGGACCCCAGCTTCCCTCCCACTGGCCAGCTACAGGCACCCAGGACCCAGACTGGCTTTGCCTGGGCCGGCT
Source organism: Vespertilio murinus (assembly GCA_963924515.1). NCBI lineage: Eukaryota > Metazoa > Chordata > Mammalia > Chiroptera > Vespertilionidae > Vespertilio > Vespertilio murinus. The sequence goes on from OZ004704.1 coordinate 55,108,723, forward strand.
GCAGCCTCAGGGGACCGTGGGCAGGTGGCTTCACCTGGGCCGCAACCTCAGGTGCCAGAGACCATGGGGTGGGTGGCTTGTCCCTCTCCTGGGCGGCAGCCACAAATGCTGGCACCCAGGACCGTGGGGATTGTAGGGAGTTCAGATTGTCCCTTTCCTGGGTTGCAGCCTGGCTAGTCCCCATTCCTCTCTCTCCAGTGTTGAAGGTCTGAGCCCTTACAGCGTGACAGTGTGACTGTGTGATGACCATTTGCAGAATAGCTCTTTAGGATGGCCTCTTATTAAATCAGCTGTGATGTTAACATCTATTCTCATTATTTACACGGAATAGCCATATAATTATTTTCCACAAAATATGCCTTCTCTTTAAGCAACAGTCAGGTTTTTTGTTTTTGTTTTTTAAAATTTTTCTCCAGAAAATTTTAAAATTGTTTTAAGTAGACATGGGCATTATCTACTCATACTTCTTCTCTCTTAACCAAGGCGAGAGTGGTGTGTGATTACAGAAGACTGTGAAGAAAGAAGCAGTGACCCTATTTCTGTGATGACATTAGCATGCTGCATAACCCACACACATTCCTTGAAAAGCTCTATCAGGTGCAATATCCTATAGGAAACTGGTCTAGGAATTTGGAGGAAGGCTTTCAGATGCTGGAAATAATGTACTCATCACTGGAAACTTGATTCTTGATAATGGAGTTACATGCTTAACTCAATCAAAAAATTAGTAAGAGTGGAGTCCATTTTGTACCTGGTTTTATTTCAAAATGTCTTCATTTTGATTAAGACATTTGAGGAAATAACACCAGTATTCACTGTGTGAGTAAGGCCTCAGGTGAAGGTAGTCATTATGATAAAGAAGAGAAAGAGATAGGAATGGGAGGGATAATAAGAAGGAGAGTAAAAGAACATGGAGTAGCAAGAGGAAGAAAGAGAAGAAAGTATTAAAGAAAGGTATAGAAAACAAAGGAGAAATATTTTGTTTACTTTTACAAGCCTTTGCTAATTTTTTTTCAGTCAAGTGATCCTTTCCTCTGGTAAGTATTATAGAAATATTCATACACTGCTATATATTCTGGAAAAAAATCAAATACCTGCAATTACCTAAATTAAATACAAATAAATACTTTAAAAATTTCAACCATTAAGAAAACAAACGAACAAAAAACCCTTTACTAAGAGCTTACTCCCAAAAATATTAAGTGTACCAATATGAATTTATAGATTTTATAGAGTACTGAATGGGAGAACATTTAGGTCATAAATTCATGCAGATTGTTGAGGCATAACTTACTATTGCCCTGGAGATTGAAAACCACTCTCATTTTACATTTATTTTTGTTAATTAAAATATATTTAATATGATAGTACAGTCTATATGCTTCGGCACTTATGCTTTCCTCAATTTTTTTTTCAGGAGGTAATTAATTGTCTAGGCTCTAGGCTACTTTTCCTAGGAGAACATCAAACATTAACACAAAGCAGACAGATGTGCCTCGTTAGAAGAAAAATACCAAATCGAATGGGTAAAATAAAAATCACAGTCTCATGCCCCAAATTAAACGAGCAGGTGAGTTATGTTATTGCAAATAATGCAGCATCAATATGGACATTGTAATTACAAGGTAAAAGTAGCTTTTTATAGGTAATCTAATGTTATAGCTGTATGATCTGATCTTATCAAAGGGTGGTATTTCTAAAAGACATAAGCTAATGCATTATCTTAAAAATTCAAATACAAATCACTTTTAAGCAGATCCTCATTGTTTAGAGCAAATGTTCATGTGTGTTTATATGTAAAGCTTATAGAGCTTTAGGGATTTTATAATTATATCTAAATGTCAAAAATTCCAACCACCTCTCTCTTTTTAGAGGGATTTTTAGGGAAAGAAATTTCCCAAGTGTGTACTTGCTCTAAGCAGCCAGTAACACCCTGACCTATATTTTGAGGCTGTCGCTTTATGCAGGATATGGATAAAAATAGAACCGCCTAAAAAATGTATGACATAAAAATATTGAGTGAAATATGCACAATAGAATAACCATTTGAGGTCAGGAAGAATGGTGATTTAATTTAAACTTGCTGGTTGTTTTTCCAGTTTATTTCTAATGGCTGTCTCCCCTAGATAGTAGCTGCAGAGTTTCCAACATATAATGCTTCTGTACAGCAGTACATTCTCTTCTTTATTTAGGCCTTTTAATTAAATATAGAATCTCAAAACTAAAAAGTTAATGTTTTGATATCAGCAACTAAATAAAAAATTAAATTATAAATTGACTCATAAATTTTGACTTTTTTCATCCATTAAAACACAAGAAAAAAGAGAAATTACAGAATTCTAATGTTTCATTTTTTTTTATTCTCAGGAATATGCACCCACTGTGCTATTATTCATGAACAGAGATTCTCAAATATATAGATGGCATATATATTTTCCATTATTTCATATGTATCTAGCAAGACATTTAAGACCTCTGAGTTAGCAATCTCATTTAAATTAGTTATAAAAATAAAATATATTTTAATATGTGTAGATTAAAACAAAATGTGTAGATTAAAGATAAAGATTAGAAATGTATAAAGTTTTTGAAATTCAATGTTTATTAAAATAATACTCTCAAATACAAAATTATTTGAATATTAACAAATTAACAGACATTTATTGAATTCAACAATAGAATAATTATTTTGATGCCACTTGTCTCACAAAATTTATATAGTCAAGCAAAATACACTTTTTAGAACTCAAGCCAGATAAAGTATCTGATAGGAATCTTTCCCTGACAACCCACCCCTTAAAGTTGGATAATTTATACCTCTGTCATATAATACAAAACATCCCATTTTGCATCTATTTTTGTCCTTACCACACAGTTTAGTATTTGCCTATTTATTTATTCACTTTCCATATTAGATTTTCAGCTCTGTCTATATATATTTTATTTCTCCATCTTCATAGCTAAGACTCTGTCTAGCATTTTGCCAATGTTCTATTAGAGTCTGAGACTATTTCATTATTCACCTTTGTGTCTAACTCCTGGCACATAGTAGATACTCAGCAAGTATTTGTGGGCTAAATGAATAAATGAATGAATGCCGTCTGCTTCTAGACTCACTGTGAGAACTCATTTCTCAATTACCACATGCCTCATAAATATAGAGATTAATTAGGAAAAAAATCCATACTAAATCTTTACAAAATTTATGCAAATGTCAAGAATTTGTTTTTCAGGAAAGTTAGTGAAGATAGTGTGAAACAACCCTTTTTTGTCCCCCTGTTGTACTTCTGGTATTTGCTTCTAACATTGAATAGATGGTATTGTACTTTTTCTTTTTTAGTGATTTATTATTCATTTAACAAATACTTATTGAGAGTCACTAAGCACAAAGCACTGTTCTAGGCATGGAGAGAAGGGAGGGAATAGAAATATCCCTATTTTTTGGATATCTTATGTTAGTAATGGAAAGATCTAATAAGATTAAATACATACAATATACATTGCTTTAGCTAGAGATAAATGCTAAGGAAAATAAAATAGGTAAGGTAAATTGACACTGTGTGGAGTGCCATTAGTATTTTAAATACAACAGTCAAAGAAGACTTCACTGAAGTGACATTTGAGCAAAGTCTGAAAGAATGTAAAGAGGGTCCCCTGTATATCCAGCAAGAGAACCTATGGATGAAGTGCCACAACTAAGAGTGGTGGTGGTACCTGAAGGGAGTTTTGAAATTAAAGACTTGTAAACTGTTCTAGCCACTTCTCCTTTCAGTGACATTGGATGCCTCTGAGGGGTTTTGAGCAGAACAGTGAGATTATCTGATTTCAGATTTTCACATAATATCCCTGCCTACTGGGTTGATAATACACTGTGAGGGGCAAAAGCAGCCGGAGAGATCAGGAGGCTATCACAATGACCTAGGTGAACGATGGTGGTGGGTTAAAATAGGTCGTAGCAGTGGAGATATACAGTAGTTGAACACTCCATTGATGTAAAGATAAAGCCAACGGGATCTGCTGACACACTAGATGTGCATTATAAAAGGAAAAGGGACACTGAGAAAGACCAGGGGTCTTCCACACAAACAGCTGAAAGAACAGCGATGACATTGACTGCGAAGACTACACACAGAACCGGTTTTGAGAGGAGCTTAGGAGGCTTAGTGTATTTCAGCTTAAGATTCTCCTCCGTACAAGCAGAGATGCCAAGTGGGCAGGTAGACAAGAGTTAGGTGCTTAAAGCTGGAGATACAAACCTGGATGTCATCAGTATTAAGATGGCACTAAAATTCTGAGCTTAACTGAGGTCACCAAAAAAAAAAGGGGGGTGGAGGGGGATATAATAACAGAAAGCAGAAGTTCAAATATTGATTCCTGGAATAGTCTAAATGTTGAGGTCATGAAGGTGAGTTGAATCCAGCTAAATAGACTGAGCATGCATAGAAAGAGAGGAATGAAAGCGGACTGTAGTGTCCCAAAAACCAAATGGAAGACATGTTTCAAAAAGAAAAGAAAAAAAGACTAAAACTATCACTTTTTACTCTTTCCTTTTTTTTACAATCTATATCTGATCCTCAGTACTTTTTTGGTTCTTTTCTACAAGACATATCCATGTAAGTGTGTGTTTCATCAGTGAAGCAGAACTAATATGAGAGCTTGGGCTAAGGGATTTAGTAACGAGATTAGACATTATGCAATCGTGGGAGCTAGAAGAAGTCTATGGACTTCATTGCCACTACATCTGGTGGTTTAAAGTCACTGAGATCAATAAACTGGCAGTGGGAAGACAAGCTATGTGGATTTTGGGCCTTCTGGGACAAACTCGAATCCTAAGAATAAATGAGACTTCCAAAAGACAGTCTTTAGCTACATCAGCTGGGACAGATTGGATAAATTGGAGCCCCCAAAGACAATCTGAACCTACACCTGTCTCCACCTCCAACTTTAACATTACAAATGATATGTAAAAGGGCTCTTTATAATAAAGCTTCCCACACCTGTACAGGCACATTCTGAGAGAAGAAAGCAGTGATTCTGGCAGGAACGGAGGGATCTGCAGATGCAGCTGCTGCTCCCAACCGACAAGGTGAGGCAGCAGTTCCACAGGAGCATGAGCTGTCCTTCTTCCTCAAGATCGCTGTAGCTAATTGGGGTCTTTTATAGTTCTATACAAATTTTAGGATTGTTTGTACTATTTCTGTGAAAATGACATTGAAATTCTGATAGAGTTTGTACTGACTCTATATAGCTTTGGCTAGTCTGGATATTTTAACAATATTAATTCTTCTAATCCACAAGCAAGGTATATCTTTTCATTTATTTGACTTCTGTATTTTCTGTCTTTCATGTCTTGTGGTTTCATTATATAAGTCTTTTGCTTTTTTGATTAAATTTATTTCTAGGTATTTTTGATACTGTTATAAATGGGATTATTTCCTTAAATTTTTTTTTCTAATTTTTTGTTGTGTATAGAAATGCAATGAATTTTCACTCATTGTTTTTTTGTATCCTGGAACTTTACAAAGTTTATTTACTAGTTACAACAGTTTTTTGATTATTTAGAGTTTTCTTTATATGATGTTACGTCATCTGTCAATAGTGACAATTTTACATTTTCCATTCCAATTTGAATGTCTTTAATTTTTTTTCTTGCCTAACTGCTCAGCTATGACTCCCAATACTATGTTGAATGAAATTGGTGAAAATGGGCATCCTTGTTTTGTTCCTGATCTTAGAGGAAAAGCTTTCAGCTTCTCACTATTGAGTATGTTATCTATGTGGTTATTATATTTGACCTTTATTTGTTGAGGCACATTTCCTCTCTACCAGCTTTATTGAGAGTTTCTATCATAAATGGGTGTTGAATTTTGTCTAATTCTTTTTTGGCATCTATTGAGATGATCATATAATTTTCATTCTTCATTTTGTTAATGTGGTGTATCACATTGACTGATTTTGCAGATGTCGAACTATTTTTGTATCCCTAAAATAAAACCCACTTCATGATGGTGTATGATCCTTTTCATGTATTATTGAATTCAGTTTCTTAATACTTTACATCTATGTTCATCAGGGATGTTGGCTTACAATTTTCTCTTCCTGTGACACCTTTGTCTGGTTTTGGTATCAGGGTAATACTGGCATTGCAAAATGATCTTGGAAGAGTTCCATCATGTAAAATTTTTCATTTTCAATGTCAGTTCAGAAGAAAGATAACTTATGAAAGATGTTTAAAGCAAAGATGGCCAGTAGTTTGGAGGAAAATAAAGGCTCTTGAAGGAATAATGAACAATATGACCTCTCCTCTCCATATAATTTTTAGAAAATGATAAAGAGTAAAGCTTCAGTCCCATACACCACCTCTTGTCTCACCTATTATTCTGCTTCAACAAGGCAGTGGGGATAAATGAGAAGTAATTCAATCATGGAATGACCTTTGGCTTACAGTCTAGTGCAGTCATGGGCAAACTATGGCCCGCTGGCTGGCCCGGCCCATTCAGCTGTTCTATCCGGCCTGTGGAGACGAAAGAGTGGAGGGTTCTCTTGCTCTCCCCTCCACTCCTTCACCAGCAGCCCAAGATGAGAGTGCCAGCATGGTCAGGTTGCTTTTGTTCCAGCCCTCCGGTCCAGTTTAAGAACCCATTGTGGCCCTTGAGTCAAAAAGTTTGCCCACCCCTGGTCTAGGGGGAGAGTTTTCTCTGGTTGGGGGAAGAAGACAAATTTAAGGACTTGAAGCATGAGAATGTTTCAGAGCTGCTGATGCTGGCTTGAAAAAGAGGAAGCCATGTGTCAAGGAAACAGAGACCTCTTTCCTACAACTGCAAGACTGAATTCTGCCAACAACAAAGAGCTAGGAAGCCGATTTCTGCCTCAGAGATTCTAGATGAGAACATAGCGTGGCTAACACCTGATTTCAGGCTTATGAAATTGATCAGAAAACTAGCCACACCTTGCAATAATTCTGACCTACAGAACTGTGATCTACTAAGTTTGTGTTTATTCTAACTACTGTATGTTTGTGGTAATTTGTTATGCAGCGATAAAAAACGAACACGGCTTCTCTCTCTGCTCCACATGGCTAGCTGCAGATGGGTAGATTTGGACCTGGAAGATGTATTTCCACGATGGCTTACTTACATGGCTGAAAAGTTGGTGCCGGTTGGGTGTGGGGTCTGTCAGCTTCGGCTGAGGGCTGGAGTCATCAGTTCCTCTCCATGTGGGACTTAATTAGGCTACACGACTTCCCTATAGCAGCTGACTAGGTTCCAAGAGCAAGCATCCCAAGAGAGTAAAGATTAAGTCAGTGCCAGTTTTATGACCTAGCCTAGGCAATGCATAACATCATTTTCTTCATATTCTATTGGTGGAGTCAGTCATAAAGATCTACACAGGTCCAAGCAGAAGGGATGTAATTCCTACCACTAAATCAGAATGGTTTCAACATCTCTTTTTAGGAAGTGAGTATGAAATGGGATATTTTGTGAAATATTTGAAACATACAATTGCACAGCGATTTAACGATTCACTCCTATCTCAATACCCATTTTGTTTCTAAAATGTTGATACTTGAAGGAAAAGTTGAAATTGGGACAGTGCAAGGAAAACAATCATTACACCTTAATGATAAGTTTGGGATGTAAATGGTTTAGGTATATACACCTACCTGTACATAATAAATCCCATAATGACAAATGTCAAAAACGCTTGCAAACTTTAACATTAACTTAAATTTCTAGAGGATACCCAAGATGTTGAAGAAGGGGAGTAAAAACAAAAATTAAGGTCTGTTTAAATGTAATTGTGTTATTTTTAACTGTAATTTATAGGCCTTTAGCTCAAATTACATCATTATAGATTTCTGGAACATTTATTCAATATATAGTAATACATAGCATTAACGGTGGTTACATTTCATACATTGTGTGTTTTGCTTTTATGGTACGCAAATGCTAAGAAAGCAGATAAACTATTATTCACTCAGATATAAAATGTAAGCAAACTTTCCATTACAGGGTTAAGTATCTAATTTAGGTTTACATTACTGAGTGAACCAGAAATAACTTTAATTCATGACAGCATATACCTTCATTATTGAAGTTAAAGTTTTGGTCAAATAATGTATTGATTTGGTAAAATAAAAATGACTTCCATGTTGCATAACTTCATAAGTCTAAAATTTCACAATATGAGGGAAATTTTATACAAATGACACAAACTAGGAAATGCATTTTCTACATTTTAATTACAAATCACATGTCTGTGTCTCCTGCTGTGATGTTTTGTTAAAAAGAGATCTCATTTGTGAAACTGCCAGTGTAGAAACTGACAGATGGTAAGACCAGTTTCCAACCTGTTTAAGTACTGGTTTAATATGGTTTTGATTATTTTACTAGCATTGTCTATATATTTACTATATATATTTACTATATATCTAAGTAGCATAGAGTACTATTACTGTTATTTTACAATTTTTGTGTTGCTATATTTATACCTATTTATGTGATTTATACATAAGTTCATTATTATAGATTCAGATTTATCAATATACTACTTTTAGAGATGATTTAACTAATAATTTCTCTAAAATGATGTGTCAATTTCTATTTATATTAATGAAATGCCTACAAACACATAAATGCCCGAGGATAATTATAATAGAACAACTTAAAAGCCCAATTAAAAAATCACTTTGATAGATGTAGCCTATAAACTTCCAACAAATGAACCAATTAATCGCGATTTATATATATAATTTTTTAAATCCTTACCCTAGGATATGTTTATTGATTTTAGAAAGAGGAAGGAAGACAGAGAGAAGGGGAGAAATGTGAGGGGGGGGGTGAGACAGAGAGAGAGACAGAGAGACAGAGAGAGAGAGAGAGAGAGAGAGAGAGAGAGGAGCTGATAGGTTGCCTTGCATATACACGCCAATGGAATTGAACTCAACCTAGGTATGTGCCCTGACTGGAATTGAACCATCAACCAACCCAGCCACCCAGCCAGGGAGGTTAGATATATTTTTAATATTGCAATCAGAAAAAAAAAACCAAGTATTCAAACATGAAAATTACCCCATATGAAGCTGAGAAATCCTGAGGTGATTCTCCAAAGACTTCATTAATCGCATTTGGAAAACAAACAAAAATAAGAAAACATTATAAAATTACAAAGACTTCTTTGATTTTATGTTGACAGACATTATTTTTAGTGCAATTAACTTCCCCTAAAAAAATAGAGAGGTGTAAATTCAGAGAACATCAATATTGTTGTCAGTTCCCCTTTCTACCACTTCAACTTTTTTTTTTTTTTTTTTTTTTTTTTTTAGCTCTCTGAACTGGGACGTTTCCCCTGGAGTTCATGTCTACCTCAGTTCCTGGGTGAGCAATGCCTCCCCATGCACTCTGCCCTCCCTTCTCTCAGCCCATGTAATGGGCTTAGACCCAGATCACGTTGTAAACCTGGAGCCGGTGACCCAGGAACACGGACAGCGGCACGCCTTCATTCACCTTTGCAGACTTGCTACCATGTTTCTCCCACGGGATGAGTCCTTGGGGTCTGTAGCGCCCAGATCAAAGACAGCTGATGGCAGTGAGGATTTGGATCCAGTCATCTGGGTTTAGGTTCTGCCAAGGATTCGTGTTTGAAAATTCTAGTCCGTTGGCCGGCCTGGCCTTTCGGTTCCCTCCGCAGAGCATGAACGTGCAGAGAGAGCTTGCTGTTCTGACACCTGGCATAGCTTCTCCTGCAAGAAAAAAAACCCCAACCATTTACCAAGTACAATCACCACCGCCAGATTCCTGAAAAATAATTCTGTCTAGATGTTCATGATTGCGCCCTGTCTACCAGCGGACAGCCCCAATTAATGCCACGTTGATTGTGTTTTTCCTATGTTCTCTGGAGCCTGGTCTGCAACTGAGAAATCCTCCTGTCTCCTAGCTCACGCCTTCCCATCAGTCCTTGATCTTGAACCAAGTGCCAGCTTCAGCCTCCCTCTCCAATAAAGCCTCCTGCCACCCTGAGGCATGCGTAATGCTGCTTTCATGTTACAACAGTTGTTACAAAAGGATAATTTATGTTGTACTACTATGGAAGAAATCCAGAATGTTTCTTTTTTTCCCCCCATTAGATTAAAGCAAAGGAGGGAAATGGCCTTCATAATGATTGGATGATCATGATAGGATAAGAAGTAAATCAGAAAACTATAAAAGAACTAGGACAAAAAAAATGTAGGTTTTAAATTTATTTTCTGATTCTTCATCTACAAACTATTGTTTGCTAACGTTTTCAAGTTAATTCACTCTCTAAAACACTTATGATGAATTTTATTATTGTAATAGGGTTGGAAAGGAAACAAAAAAAATCTCTCTCACCTTTCCTAGGCACTAATTTTACTTTTTTGGTGCCACTACTGAAGAATTTCTAATTTGGCTCATCACTTCAGTGGGAATTCAGTGCACATAAGGGGCACATATGTAATTGGCAACCTAATTTTTCTGCTTTCATCAGATGGTGCAATGCCAAGTCTTCATTGAACTTGCCAGTTAAATGCACTTGGGAACCAAACAGCAGAAAGCATAAGAGATGAAAATGAACAAATTGGAAAGAGTCATTAACTTTCTGTTTTCCTATCACAACAAAAATTGTATCATTGAACGTGTAGCAACACTGGAAATTCTACTTGAAACATTCATCAGTATTAAAAGAGAATAATTCATTTATATAACTTCAGAAATGTTATTATAATTTATAAGTGGGAATTCTAGTACAGATTTTTTTTGAAAACAGAAATACAAAATACTTAAAACAAATCCACTTTTTAGAATGTGCTTTAGGTGACATTTTCATTTGTTTTATGTTTTTCTAGTGTATATAAATTCTAGCCTTTATTTGGCAAGCAAAATTGTTAGAAAATTAAGTGAGAAATGTTGGGTTTATTTAATACCTTAATGAATAAAGGCAATCAACAGATTGTCATGGTTCTCACTAATTATGGATACAATTTGAGAGTGTGAAAATTACAATCAGTTGTGGTTACCAAAAATGCCCTTGAAATATCTGGTCTAATGTATAATTTTAAAGTATGAAAGATGGGGTCATTATTAAATTATCATTATTGATGAAAATTACATAAAGAACTAGAACAATAAAAGCTCCCAAAACTTGCCCAATATAATTGAGTGCCACCCTTAAAGGGGGACACACCTTTAAAAGATTTCTGTTTACAGCTCTTAAAGAAACCAAATTTTTATTTGCTTAGTGCAAATGTTCAGATCAGGAATATCTCTTCTAAAAAATCCATTTTGAATTGATAGTGAGATTCTTTAATAAGGACTTTGTAAAAAAAAGTTTCCTAACTTTTTTCATCTATATGTCTTAGCTAGGACTTCCTAAGTCCTCACCTAATCTTAGAAATGAACATTTATAAACCCCTCTTACAATGGAAAAATGCCAAAATATCATAGATCAGCTTTTTCATGATTACCAAAAGCTCTAAAGAAACTATTAAGATTTTCAACTAAGCCAAGATTTCTGAATGGCAGTAAGCACAGTAGAGTAAGACAGACTAAGTTTGAGTTCCAGCCTCATCACTTGACCTGTGTGTGATCTAAGGTTAACTACATACCCTCCCCAAACCTGACATTTCTGATTTGTGAAACGGAAGAAATAAGAGTAGATTTTAAAAATGTGGGCACATACTTTAAATCCAAACGTCCTTTGTTAGTACATCCATTTTCCAATGCTTAATCAAAGAAGCTAAAACATCCTATATTTATATGTTATTCATATATTTGTCCACTTGTTCCAACTTGCTGTCCACTTTTGATTATATGCTTAAGCCACTTTTAATGGACTTAAACAGACTCTAAGCCAGCCATGGGCAAACTACGGCCCTCGGGCCAGATCCGGCCCATTCTGCTGTTTATCCGGCCCATGGAGCCGAAAGAGCAGAGGGTTCTCTTGCTCTCCCCTCCGCTCCTTCACCAGCAGCCCAAGATGAGAGTGCCAGCATGGTCAGGTTGCTTTTGTTCCGGCCCTCCGGTCCAGTTTAAGAACCCATTGTGGCTCTCGAGTCAAAAAGTTTGCCCACCCCTGTCCTAAGCTCTTTATAGTAGACATAAAGGAATCAGGGAAAAGAAAAATCAGTGTGGAAAACCCAAAGACATAGCAATAGTCAGGAGCTACTAACAATGAGAGAAGAATAACTGAGTTGTCAACCTTTCCATCACCTCACTAGCTTCCTACATATTCTGAGGTTCTTTCTGTCACATTTGTGAAAAAAATAAAAAGAGTTCCCACAGTTGTGTTCCCAAAACAGGGTTGTTCCCATGCCTAAGAGCACAATAACTGCTAAACACTCATTCAAACATACACCTTGATTTTATACCAAATTTATTCACATTTCTGAAGTCAGATCACATGGCCACTCACCTTATTTAGAAAACACACTCCCTACCCAAGAACACACACACACAATCTTGAAAAAGTGACATATTGCTTGATTCCTGTACACTTTTCTGATACAGTCATGTGCCAGATCACAAAGATCCTGTGATTTGGGCTGGAGGCTAGTTAAGGTATAAGGGTGTACAAACTTAACACTGGGGACATATTATCTATCTAGATATGGTCATAGATGCCAACATAATGGTTTTAAAAACGTTCCACAGCCCTAACTAGTTTGGCTTAATGGATAGAGCAGTGGCCCTCAAACTGAAAGGTCCCGGGTTCGATTCCTGTCAAAGGCATGTACTTTGGTTTCAGGCCCCAACCCCTGTTAGGTGGCGTGCAGGAGGCAGCTGATCCACGTTTCCCTCTCATTGATGTTTCCAACTCTCTACCTCTCTCCCTTTCTTTCTGTAAAAACCAATAAAATACCTTTAAAAATATGTCTCACATACACACAGTTACATGCACTCCATCTGTGATACTGCCTGCTCAAGACATAAATGCATGCATATAGGGGTGGAGATAAAGAAGGGGGTAGGTGGCAAACAGTCCAGGACCCAGAGTAAACCTAAAAGACAGACCTAAAATCAGACAGTGCAATGGGAGAAAAGATCAAGGGAAAACACATTAAGAATGCCACAGCACCATGCATGCATCAGAAGTCCTCTCCATCTCGAGAGAAAGTGGCAAATTTCTCCAGGGGGCCATCCGTCACACGGATGGGAACGCGGGAGCTGGTTCTGTTTGTAATTCCCCTGGTTGCCCAGGGCCTTCTGTGTAGTAGTAACCCAAGTTGCACTCCAGGTCACAGAGCCAATGCTTTCCTTAGCCCACCGAAGAACTGATGGCAGTACACGGTTCCTGGAAGGCGTGACCCGCTTGGAGGAGAGAAGCCCTGAAGGGAAGGGAGAGAGACCCATCAGGATGTGAATAGGTGGGTGGGAGTGAAAAGAGCCTCCCCACGTCCTCCCCGGAGCCACGTCCTCCCCGGGAGCGGAGGAAGAGAAAGAAGATAACGCGGGCGGTGTGCAGAGAAAATACACTGTGTCTTTCCAGCATCCGCGCGGGATCCCTTGGCGGAGCTTTAAAGCCAGGGCCCTGCCTCCTTCTCCCTTGACCTGCCTGTGCACTTGGACATGACTTGAGCTCCAGGATGGTCTAGAGGGGTGGAATGGGGGAAGGGGGGTGGAAGCCAAGTCAGCACGGCCAGCCACGGCTTCACCCCCGAAATGAAAACTCAGCAGCGGGCCGGCGGCGGGTGCGCCCGCGCGGGCGGGGGAGGCCGCGCGCGTGGCAGCCGCGGCCGCAGTTGGCCCGGCGCCGCCCCGCCCCCCCCCCCCCCCCCCCCCCGTTTAAAGGGCGCGCGCGCCGCCGCCCGCCTCGCCGTGGGCAGGGCGCCTGTCGCGGGAGGGAGGGAGGGAGGGAGGGAGGCGGCTCCCGGGCTCCCCGCGCGGTCCCACGCCGCGCACTCACACACTTGGAAGCGCCTCCCCACGCCCCTCCCCTGCCCCCCGCCGGCTCGGCTCCCGGCTCTCCGCTCTCCGCTCGCCGACCAGGCAGCCCCTCCGCGGCGCGCGCTCCGCGCTCAGCACCATGACCGCGGCCGGCGGAGCGGCGGCCCGGGCGCAGCGGCTCGGCGGGCGCGGGCGGGAGGCGCGGGCGGATTGCTGAAGAACGCCGCACCTGGGCGCGGAGCGAGGACGGGCGGAGGACGGGGGTGCAGGAAAGACACCCCCGATCCGCCTCCCCTCCCGTGCCCCGAAGACGTGGATTCCCGAGCGCCCGGGAGGAGCCATCCCCGAGCGACGCGGAGCCCCCAGGTAGGACCGCCGCGCCCGGGGCGCCCGCGCCCGGAGGGGGGGGAAGCCGCTGCCCCCCAGGCGGACGGCGGGGTGACCGCCCCGGGCAGGTGACCGCGCGGGGCCCGGCCGCCGCGGAGCAGCCCCCGCCCAGGCCCGGGGCGCCGGCGTGCGGGGACCTGGCCTGGCGGGCGGCCGGGGAGGGAGACGCGCGGCTGGCCGGCCGCTGGCCCGTGACTCCCGGCGCCGCGTGGCCTGTCCCCCGCGCTCCCCGGGCCGCAGCCCCCGCTCCGGGGCGGCGCGGAGCGTGGCCGGCCGGGGCGGCAGGAGTTGGCGGCGCCGGCTCCGCTCCCTCCCCTCGCGCGCCCCGCAGGCAGGTAGGCAGGGAGGGAGGCCGGGCTGCGGGCGCCGGGAGGGGGCGGCGGCCGCGGTGGCCGAGGGGGAGAGGGGGAGCGGGGGCGGGGGCCCCGGGGCTCCCCGCGGTGCGGGGCCCGGACCGCCTCCGCGCCCCCCTCCTCCTCCCCCGGCGCTGGTCCCCCGGCGCTGGGCTTCCCGGATCCGAGGCGAGACCCTCCCCAGCGGCGACTTAGTGGCAACAAATTGCTTTGTGGTAGCGCGTCCGGGGCTGGGGAGGTTGTGTGTGAGCGTGTGTGTGCGTGTGTGTGTGTGTGTGTGCGTGTGTGTGTGTGTGCGTGTGCGTGTGTGTGTGTGTGTGCGTGTTCGCGCTGCTGACTGATCTGTGCGTTGTTTCCTCTGAAAATAAAACCAGTCCCGAGCCGAAACCGCAGGTGTCCCCTTGGGCCCTCTTAGGGATCATTTTGGGGGGCTCGTTGGCCTGGGACCCCGCGCGGAGAGCTGGGCAGGGTTTGTGAATGGTGCCTCCCCGCGCGCGCCGGGAGGCTGAGCCCTCTGATGCCAGGGAGGAGGTGTCCCGAGTGAGCAGACAGGCTGTTTATGGTAAAGAGTTGTGAGATCTCTCCGTAGGTTTCTTTCAGTGTATCTGGAGCTTTTACTCTCTCCCCTTCTCCCATCTTTTACCTCATTTTAAAAAAAAAATCAGAATTAGCTGCAGTTTTGCTTTTTCACCTTCTCTCGTGGGACCTGGACTATGAAGGGAATCACTTAGGGTTTCTGTTGTTGTTTTGTTTTTATAGGTGGGAAAAAATGCTGCTTAGAAATCTCATGCCATTGAATGTTTTTGTACTTACTCTCTACTCCTTTTAACTCTTCGGGCCATTGGTAGGAAGGACCCCAAAATTCAAAGTGCCTGCTTGATTCCAACAGCTTCATGTCCGATATCGTTGCAGTGGAACACCTTCCCACCGAAATGCAACCCATGCCCTCCACCCCTGCACCCGAGAGAGGCTGCTAAAAATGATGTGCACGCATTTTACTGTCAAGATGTTTTTGCTAAACATGTTGGGAGGAGAGAGAAGCAGGCACCTAGCTGGGTTTATATTGATTGCTGCTGACTAAAACCCAGCTTTTAAGAGAAGTTCTGAAATTCTACTAACTTAGGCTATGTCCCAGTTTGTTTCTGTTTCTCTTTCTTTTTGCTTTTTTAAAAAAATAAGTACAAACTCCAGAGACATAACTTGAAGCTTAGCTATGACTTGGGACAGTGTCTACCAACTATGCATTAGCACATTTATGCTTGTTCCTAAAAGTTATCAGCCCGTGCTTTTCCAGAGTCGATGACTGGGTTGTGACTGAGATGGAAGGCCGGGTCATTATTATTTTTAATTAGTATATTTCAAAGGCCTGCTGGACAAGCACAGTCTTTATAACACCGAAGTTCCCTGTAGCGACCACGCCTTCAATAATTTCATTGAGAAGAAAGAGAAGGAAACTGGTCAATCTATTGTCAGAGTGATTTGTCTATCTTTGATATTAATGAGGGAGCATCTTATTTTGACCAAAACATGCCAATTGTTTCAGTTTTTTCTTTTTCTTTTTCCCCAGTGTGAAAGTAGCTTACCAGTTCCTTTCCAGTCCTGTTCATTTTGAAGACAGAGCAGAGTTAAGGATTTGTTATTTTGAGTCGGTTATGTTCATATTGGTTTGAAATACGTTTTCAACGCGGAGCATGTGCAGTTTTATATATTACCTTCGGATGTAGACTTAGAGCCCCACTGAGTGTTGTTACATTAACTTTCCCGAATCACTGCCATGTAGAAGAAATGATGGGGAATTTTACAATGTACTTGACAAACTGTATTATACAATTATTAAAAAAGTCATATATATGGACAGTTTGTCTTTTGACTCTCAGAGAATAGGCAACTATTTATTTTAATGATGCATTATTTATACTATCGGTTGTAAATTTACATCAAACTCGTGAGGTAGAGAATGAAAATGTATTATATTTTATATATAATGCTCTTTATTGCATTTTATCATTCAACATAGCACTCAAAGTAGACGCCCTGCCACGTGCGAGGCACTAAGGAAGGACTGTGGAGAACACGACTTCCTAGCTCTCTGCCCGTCAGGAGCTCACTCTCCGTTTGGGAGGAAGCTGATGCTCACGCTTGGACAGAATTAACAACTCATGACAACACGAGATTGCATGTCTAATGAGGGCTGCAGGAGTTCCGAGCATGCTAATAACATTTCATACCCGGTTTTGTTTGAAAAGGCTTCTGGGGTAGGCAGACTTGCCTGGTCTTGATCTTAAAGGATAAATAGGATTAGTGGCTTATGGATGAGAATATGAGGTACAAGGTACAAGTCTCTTGGAATTAAAGAAAAGGACAAAAGATGTGATAGTGAAGATAAGTTTGTTTTGAAATAGATTTAGATATTGCGCTTAATTTGTTGGGCCGAGTGCAGGGTGAGTCTGTTTTCATGTACAACACTCCGTACACTCTATTCTTGGGATGAATTGTCAGTACATATTTTGAAATTTGAAAGCAAACCTTTGACTTTATATGGCCTTTTAATGGGGAAAAATGCTTGACATGTATTTGTAGACAATACTTACTCACTGAATGCTCAATAGTATATTCTTCATATATAATGAATGACTCATTAAACGACATGTTTTCTATAATATTTTTATTTTAAATATTAATATGCATCTTACATTATTTCCCATGAAGGACTTGTGGGAAACTATTTTAATATTGTAGCAATAATTTTAAAGATATTGTAACTATCTTCTGGTAAATAGATTGTATTAGTAATAGAAACATGCCTTCTCTCAGCATTCTGAACTTAGTTATTTTTTTTTGTGTATACACACACACACACACATATATATGTTTCAAAATACACAAAAAATGTTAAGATGCATTTCTTCATTTTAAGGATACAAGGAGAAATATCTGAATGGACTTTTAGCCTGTCTTTCAATATGACTCCCCAGAAGTATATTATGGTGATAGTGAAGAAATAGTACAAATATTAGGTATGACTATCAGTAAATACCAATACAATTACTTTCAGGTTAGTTGAATTAAAATTTTCATATATTTTGTTGTTATTGACTGAATAGATAAGTGTTATTACAAAAGTGAAAAACCTATAAGTCATTAATTTCATATTTGTGCAGGAATGGGAGGATTTCACGTTAGAGTAAAACCAGACTATATGTTAATTGGTCTCTGAGTTTGGTTTGAGTTTGAGTTTGGCTTGTCACAGTGTATCACTTTGATAATGTAATCTCTCCTACTGTATGACTGACAGTTCAGTATGATTTCCCTATTGGATAGTGACAAAATCTGTTGGCTTTATATTGCGAACATACACTTGTGTCAACAATATATTAACTTCACTATGCATGACTGTCAGTTAACAATAAAACATGAAGTCTGGCCTGGGATAAGCAGTGAAAAAAGATGGGGAGATTAATGAAAAACACTATAACATATGAAATATACTTCAATGTGTAGCTTAAACTAAATATAATATAAAAATTTAAAACCAACCAGTCTAAATTGCAGTGGATACAGTACCAAGATATAATTTTTTATTTTACAATGTTCATATTGCAATTTTAAAATTATTCTGGATAAATAAAATGCCAGAAAAACAGTGGTGGTAAAAAAAAAAAACATATTAGGTTCTGTAATATGATATTAAACAATGTTTAAAAACTTTCTGTTTAGATAATTGACATATGAAGTTTGTTCTTTGGCCGAACTGTGGCTCTGTGCCTCTATTAATTTAAAACATAGCTTTTGATTTTGCATTATTTACACGGTATTAATAATTTTTAAATTTCAATTTAGATGATTAAAACATTTTTTAAAAATATATTTTATTGATTTTTTACAGAGAGGAAGGGAGAGGGATAGAGAGTTAGAAACATCGATGAGAGAGAAACATTGATCAGCTGCCTCCTGCACACCGCCTACTGGGGATGTGCCCACAACCAAGATACATGATCTTGATTGGAATCGAACCCGGGACCTTTCAGTCCGCAGACCGACGCTCTACCACTGAGCCAAACCGGTTTCGGCTAGATGATTAAAATTTTGAACACCATGACTCTGTTCTGAAACTAAAAAAATAAATTGTAAGGTAATTTATAAGTAATCATCTTATTATCTAATGGTAAATTCTTAAGTTAAAGTAGTATTTCTCAAAATATGTTTCCCTGAGCAGAGCACCAGTGAATTGTTAAGATGCCAATCTTACCACAGACTGACTGACTGAATTAGAAACTCTGGGGTGGGTTCTGAGTGGGGTCCTCTATGTGATTCTTAACACCATCTTAAGTTTGAGAACTAATGACCTAGAGTATTTACATTGAAATGTGAAGGCTGTCTCCCGCCTGTTGGTGTATGAGATGACGCTTCAGCTAACTGAGCACCTGGTCAGAGTGATGACGTACAGGAGTGGCCAGATTATTATGATATCTGAAAGCATAATAATCTGGCCACTCAGTGTTTGTGTGTGTGTGTGTGTGTGTGTGTGTGTGTGTATGTATGTATGGTGTGTGTGTGTGTATGTATGTTGTGTGTGTGTGTGTGTGTGTGTGTGTGTGTGTATACTTGGTGTATGAATTTGTGCATGGGTGGGGTCCGGCCAGCCTGGCCAGAGGAAGGGGACATGGATGGTTGGCAGGCCTTCCTGCTGGTTGAACTCTTGATTGAGGGGACAATTTGCATATTAGCCTTTTATTATATAGGACTAGAGGCCCGGTGCATGAAATTCATGCACTCAGGGGTTGGGGGGAGGGTTATCCCTCAGGCTGGCCTGTGCCCTCTTACAGTTTGGGAGTCCGCAATGGATTGCCCCAAAGAGGTAGGCACTGCCCACCCTCCATAGTGGATTGCACTGCAAAGGGAAGCCACCACAGTGCCGCCAGCCAGGTGGCCTGGGCCTCTCTCTTTAGGGCAATCGTGAAGCCCTTCCTGATTGATCGCCCCGCTGGCCAGTGGCCTAGGCCTCCCTCTGCAGGGCGATCGTGGGGCAATGGCCGGGGCCCTGGCCAGCTCCATCACACCCGCCTTGGCTGGCCTGGCACAGGTAGTCATCCCGATGGTCGTTCCACTATGTGGCCATTCAGTCAATTTGCATATTATGCTTTTATTATTATATATATACACTGAGTAGCCAGGTTGTTATGCATTCAGAGAGCATAATAATCTAGCCACTCAGTGTATTTTATATTAACAACAGTAATGGCATAATGTGCTGAACACTTTATGTGTGCGATTTGTCAAAAATGATAAATATTTGTGCATATTTTAGAGATGAGGAAACTGAGGCTACGTTCCTGATTTATCTCAGGGCCCACCATTATGTGTGCATTATCTCACCTGTGGCCACCATATTCAGTGAGAATGTTCCTGCTTCCCATGGAACAAGTGCTGAAGGAATTGCAAGGCTGAAGCTTCCAGCTTCTTGTTCTTTGCGGTACCGATACTGTGCACCCTCAGTGCCATGCAAGCAAAATCCCTTACCCATCTGTTCAGAATATTCCAAGTCATTAATGGAAATTTAAAACGTAGGCAAGTATAATTTTAAGAATAGATGCTTTTATGTAGAGGATGTTCAAACATTAGGTATTTTCCATATTTGGAGATATGTAACTTATTTTATGGAAAATTTCAACCAGAGCTTTGAATACCTTGCTTAAGCAAAGTTGGTCATAGGTGCAGTCTATTAACCCATGTTGTCTCCAATGGGAAGGCACTGTCATATGGTAATATCAGTTCAGTTTCTTTTGGCTTTTATTCTTCAACTCACTTATTTAAATGTGAGTTTAATCAATGCTCATATGTTTGCAGAAAAGGAAATATTTAAAGACTGATCCTGTGGAATTCAATGGACAACCAGAGAGTTAAGTTGATTATTGCGAGCCCCTCTAGTAGACTAAACGTGCAAAGTTATATGTCTCATAAAGAGGTAGGTAATATGCTAATGGTCCGTTATGGCATCGCAGCAGGGGGACTTGCGTGAGGCTCGCTTCCCTGTCCTTGGCGCTGGGCCAGGGAAGAGAGGCTGCGTCCCCCTCCTGGTGCTGGAGTCCTCTTTTTCTCCCGGGTGCATGTGCAGGACAAACAACCCTGTGACCCCATTCCCCATCTGAGAGCACTTTGTCTGGGGATGTCATCAACCCTCCCCACCCCCCTGAGGCAACACCCGCTTGGCAGAAGGCTGGTTCTTGGGGTTCAGTCAACCCCAACCAGGGGGTAGGAGTGACGGTGGTGACCCCCGGAAGGGGTCACACATGCAGATCGAGAGAGTGTGGACCCAGCACAAAGGAAGGGCCCGGGCACAATGACAGAGAGTAGACCTTGAGGTAAGGCACCGGACCTGGACAGGCCACCGGGTAAACAACTCAGGGATCCCACTGCCACAGACATAGGGCGGCCTGATCCTCCCACCGCTGGACCCGACCACACCACCATGGAGACCACAGGCAGCTCACCCAAAGAGAGGCCGCTGCGGCTTTCTCCATCCATCTATCCACCCATCCATCCATCCACCCATCCATCCACCCACCCACCCATCCATCCATTCATCCATCCATCCATCCATCCATCCATCCATCCATCCATCCGCCCGGTCTGACCCAGAGGAGGGCTCACATCCTGGGTGGAACCCCCCAGGACAAGCCGGGCCCGACCGTGCCTGAGCAAGCATGCCTGTTGCCTGCGAATTCCGGAGGGGAGTGGACAGAGAGCCGCTTGAGGCATAGTAGCGGGCACTGGGGGGCGGAGGGGTGGAGGGAAAGGCCACCGTGTCCCGTCCCCCCTTCAGCACTCAACAGGAGGAAAGCGTCATGTACTCATGAATGCACATGTGCACGCACGTAAGGCAGTGGTCCCTGCGATGGGCCCCAGCCCAAGCCGGCTGGACCCTCCCCCAACTCTGAGGGCAGAAGCACAGGCCCTGGTAGGCAAGTCACAGCTGTGTCGTCATCTGGCCCCTCAAAGCTGGTGTGAGAGGGGCCCGAGTGCTCAGACAGAGGCCACTGCAGGTCCCAGCGAGGAAAGCGGTCAGTACTAAGACAGGATGAAAAGCGTAGAATTTTTAATTAGCCTGTAAAAAGAGTAAAAGAGTGAGGGAGGTGGGAGTCAGAAAAGAAAAAAAAAAGATAGATGATAGTGAATAATTAGGCAGATAGATAGATATTAATTCAGTGGAAGTAAGTAGAGAAGAATGTATGGGAAAAGTAGGATGAGAGAGAAAGAGGGAGGGAAGAAAAGTTTTAAAGGGGAGCTGGTAGAGCTGTAAAGGAGAATGGGAAGAAGGAAGAAATGGGGGAAGGAGCAGAGCAGGTCTGAGGGAGGAAGTGAAGGGAAAAAAATAAGGTGGGAAGCAAGGAAAAGGGGAGGGAGGGCCGGGGTAAAGATAAGGGAGAGAAGGAATGTGGCGGGGGGGGGGGGGGGGGGGAGGGAGGAAAGGAGAAAGATGGGGAGAAGGATGATGGAACAGAAGTAGGAAATTAGGAGGAAAGAAAAGTTTATAATGATGAGTCAGTAGAAAAAGTGTTACATAAAGGAGAGAGAAAAATTGTGTGAGAGGGAGAAGCCAATAAGGAAGTGAAATACAATTGTGTGTGAAGGAGATAAGATTAAAAAAAAAAAGTTAATAAGGTAACCAGGCCGGCAGGTTGGGGGGGTGCAGTTAGGGATGACCAGGCCAGCAGGGGAGGGCAGTGAGGGGGGTCAGGCTGGCAGTCAGATGAGCAGTTAAGAGCCAGAGGTTCCAGATTGTGAGAGGGATGTCCAACTGGCATTCCGAGGGCTCCCGGATTGGAGAGGGTGCAGGTCAAGCTGAGGGACCCCCAACCCCCATGCACGAATTTCATGCACTGGGCCTCTAGTGTGTTTATATTAGCCAGTAATGTGAATAACAGTAGATGCGCAGTATCAGGAAGAAGAAAAAAATGATTGCTTTAACTTGAGTATTTCAGGTATGGCCTATTTTGTGGCTGTTGTCAGAATCTGTTTTTTTTTTTTTTTTTTGCTGGAATAATTTAATTACTAACTGGAGCCTCAGCCATGCTCCTTATCCAGGACCAGTCCTTCTGTGTAGTGGGAAAATTGACCTGTGTCTAGAGCCCAACATGGGACTTAACATTAAGCCATTGATGCCCAACTGTAATGTAACATATGCACAGTAGTGCTTCTTTCTTGTCACTAAAACTGATTTCTCACCTAATATTTTCCCCTGCCTCTTGAGAAATTTCTCAGTATCACCATTTCTCCCAGTGTTTGAGCAAGGCCCTTTGGACAGGGCCTTCTTTATTTCTTTAAAGACTAAGCTTCTCCCTCTGGAACCATCTCATTTCCAGAGTTCTTTTATAGAGCAGAAGACTGCCCACAAAATACTACTTTCCTGGATCTTTAAACATTGCCAGCTCCTAGAGGTATGCTGCTAAAACTCCAGTACTCACTCTTGGACCTCTGTGGTGCCAGTGGCTCATGGCATAGTGCCATACCCCAGAGACACAGGCTGGCTGGACTTCATGGAGTTATTTACAGCTAGGTTGTTATGGTGCTTCCTACACTAAGTATACGTCTAATTCTGGGTTCCAGCCATCACCAGAGATGCCTCATTTTGCTACATGTAATCTTCCCTTTACATGTCAATGCCCCATTATTGAGCTACCTCATTTACCATCACTGACAACAAACATTTGCAAATGCTTATTATGTATAAACGATTCTGTTTCAAAAAGAATGCACTTCCTATGGTGCCTAGGGTTCCTGAACAGCATAATCCACAATAGATGAAATATACATTATCCATGCTTGTTTAGTACCCAAATGTGATATGTGTATACAAATCATAATAATAAAAAGGCTAATATGCAAATCGACCAAACGGCAGAACAACCAGTTGCTATGATGTGTACTGACCACTGGGGGGCAGATGCTCAAGATAGGAGCTACTCCCTGGTGATCAGTGCTGGGCTGATGGCTGGCAAGCGCAGCAGCCTGTCTCCGCAGCAGCGTTAAGGATGTCCAACTGCAGCTTAGGCCTGCTCCCCACACCCCTAACTCCCAGTGCATGAATTCCTGCACTGGGCCTTTAGTATTTGCATAATGTGCTCATTATATTTTTAGGATTTGTCTGTTTCTTTTTTTTAGTCAGTTAATTTCTAGATGATTTGGGTCTTCTCTAGTCTCCATCATAACCTTCTTTGTACATGATATGTTTGGAGGGTAGAACAGCTGAAGAAACATATTCCAGAAGTTATAATGCCTTCGGCACTTTTTATCACTCATTAGTGAAAACTAACAGTATACCTGTGTTCAAAAGTGATTGTTAAGCCAGGTGTACTCCCCTAATTCAACTCATGGGGGAGACTTAGTGATACATCTTTCTTATCAACCAAATTTAGACTAGCATGTCAGATTTATTTGCCTATTCACTGCAATTAGCTGTATCACAGAAATAGGTAAATACTGTGATTCTGTTAATGATTTGTTATTATTGTGTGTGTGGTTTCTTTGTTTCTTGTTTGTTTTTGACAACAGAAGAAAACAATTTATCACAAACATATATTAGGTTTATAAATAAGACCAAACAAGTATACATTAATAAAGACATGGCAAAAATACGTGCAAATGTAGGCTTAAACATTCTAGGCAATTATTTCTTTAGAGACTATCTTTATTTTTGCTTGGTTTGGTTATTTTTTTGTAAATAGTTATGCAAACTGCCAGAGCAGTTTATATTAAGTCTAAATATATTAAATATGTTTAGTAAGTTCTCCTTTCTAACATTCAGTCTTCTTTAGGATACTCAAGAAAGATATAAAGTCAGAAAAGCATGCAAATATCCCAGAAACATCGGATGAGATTAGGTAAAGGAGGCAATTTCTTTAAACCTGGGACCCTGAACATTTCTCCAGGTTAGGTAAAGAAGGCAATTTCTAAATCAAACTCAAACTCATAGTAGAAATCTGGTCTAAGAGTAACTTATTTCAGCCCAGCCAGTGTGGCTCAGTGATTGAACATCAACCTATGAGCCAGGAAGTTACGGTTTGATTCCCTGTCAGGGCACATGCCTGGGTACACCTGTAGGTACACCTACAGGATACCTCAAGGTGTATTTGTGGTGCTATTCTGAGGAGCTTCTGAAATCATAAAGGGTCTGTCAGAGGGAGGGTCTAAGTTGATTGGAGGGGAAGTGTAATATGACGCACCTCTGGGGTAATTTTCAGGGTCTCCATTGTAAGTGCTTTTTAAAACAGTAAGTTAATAAAGACTCTACACTGCTGTAGAGGATATTTCTAAGGAGAGCCAGGTTCATTGGCTGATGGTAGAGAAGACATACAGCCTCTGAGATATAATACTGTAAAGGAAAGGATAAAGTGTTTTGAAATCCTTAGATTTTTTAAAATTTTTATTTGAATGTAGTTTAGCTTGGTAACTGAAGTTCTAGAGATCCTCTCTTCTCTCTTCCTGTCTGCCATATCTCAGTCTCTGCAATCACCTTTGATGACAGGGAGCTATCCAGGGTACTAGACTTCCTGCTGAACTCTTACAAAATTGTCTCAACACATTTTGCTGCCTTTTGGGGAGAGGGTAAGGTTAATCCTAGGGACTGCTGTTGGTAGACTACATTATTCACTTGGAGTGACTAACTTTCTATCATTTGGATTATTTCAGAGGGTCCTTCAAGGCTCAACTCAAATGTAAATTCAAGGAAGCCTACCCCAATCCCCATGCAAGATGCTATTCTGAATTCCAGTGACAGCCTGTGTTCATCACTGTCAAATCTCCACTTAAAGTATGACAATTGACTTTTTAAAAAAATATATATATTTTATTGATATTTTACAGAGAGGAAGGGAGAGAGATAGAGAGCTAGAAATGTCGATGAGAGAGAAACATCGACCAGCTGCCTCTTGCACACCCCCTGCCGGGGATGTGCCCACAACCAATGTACCTGCCCTTGACCGGAATCGAACCCAGGACCTTTCAGTCCCCAGACCGACGCTCTACCACTGAACCAAATCGGTTTCGGCCGACAATTGACTCTTGCTTGTTCTTCATGCCTACTAGTTTGTGAGCTCTGTGAGGGCAGGGATTTTGTATTTTATTCTCCTTTTTTGAAGCAGCTGGTCTAAATCAGGATGTGAGGATCCTCAGTAATTGATAAATGAATGAAAAAAGAGTGACTTGAATTTTGTCCACCTTATGTGAGGTACTCCCCGAGCTAGCAGGCACTGTCTTGAATCATACTTTGGTTCACTTTGAATATTGCCCTCCATGGCTTTTTTATGGTCTAATTTTTTTTTTTTTTGTTCTTTCTTAACTTGAAACTGAGTAACCTGAAGAGATAATTGAGTAATTTACAGAAAATCAATGACAGAGGCCACATCTAAGTGTATTAATTTTAACGGAGGATACAGAACTATGTTAAAGTAGAGGCCCAGTACATGAAATCCGTGCATGAGTAGGGTCCCTAGGTCTGGTGGGCAATCAGGGTTCATCAGGGCCTTCCTGCAGCCTGCCGGAGCCTTCCTTCATTCCATGCCGCCCCCTGGTGGTCAGTGGACATCATAGGGAGCGATCAAACACTCGGTCTCCTGGTTGAACTCCTGAGGAGACAATTTGCATATTTGGCTTTTATATAAAGACAAATAAATTTGTAGAGTTAATATCAGTTTTTCAACCTTGTCATTTAAATGTCATTTGCCCCATGAGCAACCAAAAAATGAAAATAAAAATTCATGTCCAATTGTTAATAGGCTAAGTTACTCTGCTTAGCAATGTAAGTATAACATACAAAACTGGATTATGAAAAGCGTGCTTGTCCACTACATTCATACAATGTTGGCCATGAATACATTCATTTTACAACTTTAAAGGATTTGTATTTGTACTCAGTCTATGCAAAGATGATTTATATATACTCAAACAGATCTGACAAATGGACTGTCATGTTTTATTGGTAATCATATTATTCACATTGTATAGAGCAATAAACATTTTCTTTACTATCTTTAAATGGGTATTATCTCCTAATACTTCCTCATTCCAAATGACTTTTTGTTTCTATTTTCTTATCCAAGGAATATGAGCTGTCTGCCTATCATTTGAGGCCCTCTGTAAACTCTCCACACCCTGCTAATCCCAACATAGGCCTTTCACTTAGTTAAGATCAGGTAACTTAGAGCACCTTCACAAATGTGGTATGTGCATTCAGTCCTTCCTGTTTATGCAAATCTAAGCTGTCATTACAGTTCTAACTCCTGGGAGCCTTCCAGGACGGCTTTAACCTGCCTAGGAATTTCCTTTATTACACTCTGAGTTATGGACAATACCTAGTTGGCCCAGATAATTCAGTGCAGTCTGTTTTGCTATAGTGCATTTTTCTGTAATGTGAATTAACTTCTATATGATGGGTAAATAGGGAAAACTATGTTAGTAAAATGTGTACATTGGTGGAGAGTACAATGTGACTCTCCACCACCATATTAATATTTAGGTTTACCAAGTAATTTTAGCTGTTTGTAAAGTATGCTGCTCTAGAAAAATGCAAAGTACAATAAAGGAATACCCTTTTATCTTTTAAAAAATATATATTTTATTGATTTGTTACAGAGAGGAAGGGAGAAGGATAGAGAGTTAGAAATATCAATGAGAGAGAGACATCGATCAGCTGCCTTCTTGCACACTCCCTACTGGGGATGTGCCTGCAACCAAGGTACATGCCCTTGACCTGAATCAACCTGGGACCTTTCAGTCCGCAGGCCGACGCTCTACCACTGAGCCAAACTGGTTTTGGCCCCTTTCATCTTTTTAAAAAATTTTTTTGAAAAATTCAGAGAGAAAGGGAAAGGAAGTATGTGCATGCATACATACACACAGAAGATATATATAAAATGTATGATATTATAGCAAAAGCATTTTAATTTGGCAATATTTGAATAGGATTTAAATTGTTTTTGCCTTCTGTGGAAGAGAAGCGTGTAGTCACCGCAGAACCCCATCTTTCCTGACCACACTCTAAATCAGAAGCAGTTATCACTTTTGGACTCTTGGGTTTGCCTAAGTGCTGAGGATTCCTGAGGCTATATGCTTATGCAACACAAATGACTCACATGATTGCAAAAATTCCTTCCTTCCTCCTACCAGTTTCATCATAAAGCACCTAAACCTTGAGGATACATAATTTTCTCTGTTGAAACAGTTTTAAGGCAACTTTTCTTTGAGATAGATTAATCATAGTTTTTTTTTACAGGAGGGTTTCATTTCTAGTATTATTGGAAAATTGGCTGTACTCATTTTTAGTCCATAAAATTAATGATGATCATATTATTTGGCATAATTCTAAATATTTAGCAAATAAATGATTAGTTTTCCTAACAATGAGTTCATTTGAAATGGTTACAGAAAACCTTGCTTCACTCATTTTGTGCACTTTAAATATCCTTTCCTTTACATATAAGTTATTTTGAATCCATATTATTTCCTCTAAGATATATAACTAGGTTCCCAAAGGGAAAATCACTAAGAATTAGAGCTTTTCATTTTTTACTTCATAATTGGAACATTCCTGCCAGCATTGAGTAAAAGAAAAAAAAATACCAACAACAAAAAAACACATAACCTACAGGAAAATACTATATACATTTATTCATTTTGTTCAGTTATATACTTTTTGTATCATTCAATAATCAAACTTATTATCTAACATTTTAAAAGATCAACCAAAAGGATCAACTTATTTATATTAATTACCTTTTGAGTAATATTTCTGCAAAGTTTTAGGGCCATTATTATGTTTATTTTAGTAAATAAAATATATTTTCTGGCTACATATAATTATGATGAGAAAAGTTTAATGGCCAATAAACTTCCAGAAATCAAGTAATGTGATAAAAATATAATATAATTTGTTTGCTTTCTAGATGACATTTGAAATGAAAATCATATTATTTTGTTACTTTCTATCTTTAAAATACTCTGATATCCTACACCCCAATTACATTTTAAAGCAATTTGAGGGTAGAGTACCTTTCCAATTTAACGAACAAAATATATAATTTTTAATGCGTATGTTTAGTGATTGTGGAATGCCATATGATCAAAATAATATTTAAATAATTAAATTTATATTATAAAATAAATGTAGGAACAGTAAAAGAATAACAGTATGTCTGTCTTTGTATTATATTGTATATTATTGCCTTTAAAATAACATTCCAGTGCTATTATGATGTTCTCTTTAGCATTATGCTCTGCACTCATACTTGCATTAACATTGTTCATAGACTTGGGCTGAATATGTATTTAGCATTTCGGTATCTATTGAACTAAAAGTGATTTTGTTTTTAAATTACAACCTGTGGATATAAAACTACAAATGTTTAAATTGTTAGAGGAATATGATCTTTATGTAGTCATTGTTTTAAAGATAATCATATAGATGTTTTATTATTGTTTTGAGTATATGAATATATTTTTATCTATGAAGTGTCTCATAATAAAAATTATACAGTTTTTCCTTTATTATTATTATTTCACTATAGGCCTGGTGCATGAATTCATGCACAGGTGGGTCCCTTGGCCTGTCCAATGATTAAGGCCAATGAGGGGGCACTGGCCGGAGGGAGGGAGTTGGGGAAGTTGTCCAGCTGTGGGAGGTTGGCTGTGGGAGTGCACTGACCACCAGGACAGCTCCTACATTAAGCACCTGCGCCCTGGTGGTCAGTGGGCATCATAATGACCAGGCGTTTGGTTGTTCGGTTGTTTGGTCACTTAGCCTTTTATATATAAAGATCCTTTGGAAATCTTTAAAGCTGGAATCCAAACATAGCATCCTTGGTTAATATGTATAATAAAAACAAAAATAAAATGCAATTCCACAGATGCTATAAGTTGAAATTAAGACCAGAGTCTTCATATTATGATTATCCATGAACTCATAGTCATTTTCTTAGGATGCATTTTTTTTTAATACCATGACATTGAAAAAAGATGAAAGAGGTGATAAATTTCCTGAATTTATCTGCGAACCACCATTATACAGCTTTGTAGTTCTCATTTGCTGAAATCTAACTGCTAGTTGGTATTTAGGGGGTGGCAGTCTTATTGCCTAAGACTTAAAATAGCAAATTAATTTTGAATGGGAAAAATGTTTCAAAGTAAAATGTTTAACTAAATTAGTGAACAAGAACAAGTGGTAAGTACTGTTCTTCTTTTGATATATTATTCTGTGAACTCTTTAGTTTTTACATTCTTATATTTTACATACTTTGAAAAGGGGGATCGAATTTCTATAATAGTAGAATTTTAATCTACAGTGCAAGAATACAAGATCAGAGGAATATTTTAATATGTAAAGTGTCTTTAAATTTTTATCAAGTATAAAGTAATACTTTCCCAAAATTATGCTTTTTCTCATGTTTAAATTTAACAAATGTAAAGGATCTGGTCTTTAGATCATTTTTTTTTTTTCTTCCCGTTTTTAAATGATCTGCCCTACAGTACTTAGTACCTCTTTGATTTAGCCTGGAAAACCAATTACCATCATTCTAATTCCTGGGAAGTTTAGTCTGCCAGCTTATACTTAGTTCAAAGTATAAATAAAAAAAAATGGTGTGAATTAAATAATAAAAGAGGAAGGTGGGGGTTGGAAGATTTGGAAGATTTTTTAGTATTAATAATTTTGCTAACTTTTTACTGTTATTGAACTTGGCCAAGGTAAATCAGTGTAATATTAATCAATTTTGATGTGACCAGACAATGTTCATAAAATATATTAATAGTTGATGATTATTTCACCTAAGGATAATACATGTATTTGAACAACATGTTTTTGAAAATATTTCACTGGAAGATGACTAGTTGTCTTTAAAAAAAATCTTTATTGTTGAAAGTATTACAGATGTCTCCTTTTTCCCCCCCATTGTCCGCTTCTAACCTATACATGTCCCCCACCTTAGGCCTTTACCACACTATCATCTGAGTTCATAAGTTATGTATGTATGCTTACAAGATCTTTGGTTAATCTCTCCTCAACCATCTATCTTTGACTTCCCTCTGAGATTTGATAGTCTGTTCCATGCTTCCATGCCTCTGGATCTATTTTGTTCATCAGTGCTTTTTGTTCATTAGATTCCACATGTGAGTGAGATCTTGTGATACTTGTCTTTCTCTGACTTACTTTGCTGTCTTTAACTTGAGGATGCAGCACTGCTTTGATCATGGTCTTATATATTTGACTTCTGTGAAATCATCATCAGTGCTGCTATTAATTTCTAAACATACACACACACACACCCACACACACACCACTTCCCTTTTAAGATACTACAATGTCCTTATAAAACTATTTAATATGTAAGGTTAAATACTCATTTTTATTGAGTACATTCAGTGGGCAAGGTTCCAATTTCATAATCTCATTTTATTCTCAGAACAACCCTAAATATAGGTTGTTTTTAATCTCTGTTTTTGTTTGAAAATGGAGGCACATAAAAATTAACTTATCAAAGATGGCATGGCTTGTATGTGGTGGAATAAATTATTTTCTTTTATCTTATACTAGTGGCCTGGTGCACGAAATTCATGCATGGGATGGGGGCGGGGGGAGTGTTCCTCAGCCTGGCCTGTACCCTCTAAGGATGTCCTACTGCCGGTTTACAGGGGTCAGGCCTAAACGGGCAGACATTCCTCTTACAATCCAGGACTGGTGGCTCCAGCCACTCACCTACCTGCCTGCCTGCCTGATTGCCCCTAACCACTCTGCCTGGTGGCTTGTTTGCCCCCAACTGCCCCCCTCTGCTCACCCCCAAATGTCCCCTTTTTCAGCACCTCCTTGAGCAAAGTCCAGGGCCGGCTGGAAGCAAGTATCTAGGATTTATTTATCTTCTATAATTGAAATTTTGTAGCCTTGTGCCAGGGCTGGCCAAGGCAGGTGGGAAGCTTGGCTTCCTCCATCACCAGGGGCAACTCAAGCCTCCTGCTTGCTTCAGCTCCATGGCTACTGCCATTTAAAAAAAAAAAATGTTGATTTTTTGCAGAGAGAAAGAGAGAGGGATAGAAAGTTAGAAACACGATGAGAGAGAATCATCGATCAGCTGTCTCTTGCACCCCCCCCCCCCCCCACTGGGGATGTGCCCACAACCAAGGTACATGCCCTTGACTGGAATCGAACTCGGGACCTTTCAATCCACAGGCTGACGCTCTATCCACTGAGCCAAACTGGCTTCGGCCCGCTGCTGTTCTTGTTGGGGTTTGTTTATCTTCTATAATTGAAACTTTGTATCCTTGAGCAGAGGCCAGGGCCAGCCAGGGCAGGTGGAAAGCTGGGCTTCCTCCATTATTGGAACAATCCAAGGCTCCTGCTTGCTCCAGCTCTTTGGCTGGCCGCCATCTTGGTTGGGTTAATTTGCATACTTGCTCCTAATTAACTGGTGGGCATGGCTTGGCATAGTGGAATGATGGTTAATTTGCAGGTTTCTCTTTTATTGGTATAGATAACTTTATTATATTTAAAAAACTGATACATTAAAAAAAGGGACTTTACAAATCAGAAGTTATTTCTGGTTTATTAAAATATGTGCCATGTACTTATAGGTATGAAAGTAATATGGACAGTGTTCAAACACGTGGCTACTATAAATTATTCTGAAAAATAATTTTGTTAAATAGATGCCTCATAACCTTTAGTATTTGAAGGAATAAGTCTTCTGAAAGCAAGTGGCTTACAATCCTAGAAAATCTCCATGATACAATTTCAGGTTTGAAAATGAGATGAATACATCAATAAACATAAACATAAACATTTAAAATAATTCTTAGCCCAGCTGGTGTTGCTCAGTGGTTGAGTGTCAGCCTATGAACTAGGAGGTCAGGGTTTAATTCCCCATCAGGACACATGCCTGGGTTTCGGGCTCAATCCCTAGTAAGGGGTGTGCAGGAGACAGTCCATCCTGTTCTCTCTCATCATTAATGTTTCTCTCCCTCTTCCTTTTTCTCTGAAATCAATAAGAATGTATTAAAAAATAATTTTCACATTTTTATTGAAAAACAGAAATGCTACTTTTAGTCTAACCAATGTGGTTTCAATAAAGGAAACATAGCATTATAAATTTATGTAGGTTAGAATGTGACTCAGTTTGAACAAGATAATCTATTTTATCTTCTTCACTTTAAAGAGTGAATTTAGTAATTTAAAATTTTATGTTTATAGGCATCATTTGTGAATTGTGGAAATAAATGCCCACCCTCCAAATAAAGCATGTGTGCATAAACTAAAAAGTAGTGTTTGTGAGTTCTAATAGTGTGTAGATCTTCTAGAATGTCCATGACTTTACTTTGAAAACCCTAATATTATTCTTTTGAAAATATTCACTAAAATGCAGTCATACTAGAGGCCCAGTGTACGAATTTGTGCATGGGTGGGGTCTGGCTGACCCAGCCCCAGTCGACAGATCAAGGCCAGGTCTGTTAGGAGGAGGCTATGGTGGGAGGTTGGCTGGCTGGCCCACCCTGATCAGGGCTCTAATGGGGCTGGGCTGGCTGTGGGGAGGGGATGCTGGCAATTGGTAGGTGGGTTCTGCCCTCAAATGGGGTGGGTGGGGGGCCGATCGGGGCTCATCAACCTGAGGAGGGGCCATGGGAGGTTGGCCAGCCACCCCTGATTGAGGTTGTGGGGTGATCAGGAGTGGAGATGGTTGGGGGAGGGGCTACAGGCCAATCGGGGTGATGGGGGCCCATTGGGGGCAAGGCCAGCTGGGGGAAGTGTCTAAGAGGTTGGCTGGCTATGCCCACCCTCTATTGGGGTGGGAGGGCAATCAGGGGTGAGGCCAGCTGGGAGGAGGGGCCATGGGAGGTTGGCCAGTCAGCTCCACTCCCCGATAAGGCTAATTTGCTGGCCGCCATTCATTATGGCGTTCTGGTTGCTGCCTTTTTATATATATAGAATGAAATCTTTTGCACTGTTAATATACTTGGTTTGATCAATCACTAATAAAAGATATGAGTGACGAAATGTATTTTTGAATGTGACAGATATCTTGATTTTGTAAGAACTTTCTTTTTTCTTCTTATGGCATCTATTTAAAACATCCAGTGACATTTATAATCACTTTTAAGATTTACCAGTCTTTTTAAATACACATTAACTCATTTAGTCCTCACAATAACTTGATGGGGTAGGTGATATTTTCCTCATTTTATAGATGAGAACTTTGAGGATTTGAGATGTTAATTAGGTAAATAGGCCAGTAGGAAGTAGTTGAGCAGAGTCCATAATCTATGCTGTTAACCACTTCACTAGATAAACATAGAACTCAACTAAAGATTTCTTCATAAATGTTTGCATATCTTGTTGTTGTAAGGGTAAGCAATTTGGTGGCCCTTTCAAAAATAATGAAAACCTAATATTGGTGAAATAGTAGTTCATTTCTATTTTATTGGTAGTTAAATAATACACTTGGAGGTGATGCTATTGACCCAGCATCAACTGGGAAATAATTTACAGCAGTTGGACTAGATCTTAGATATCTGTCTGATGTTCCTTTTAGTCAAATCTAACAGTTAGTGATTCTTAAAAAATGTGTTAATTTTTAGAAGAGGGAAGTAACTAATAAATAACTTTGTTCTCTATATGACAGTTGTGGAATCACTGTGCATAATTAACTAAACCATGAAACTTGTTTAGATCATTTCAAATGATAAATCTATTTGTTCTTAGCAGAAAATTTTATTTTTACAACCTTGTTGATCTTGAATTTATTTAGAACTTCGATTAAAATATTTAGTGATGCAGGAAAATCAAAACATTTAATAGAAGGGGTTAAATAGACGAATATTCAATTTGTCTATTTTATACTTAAAAGTAATCACATTATGTTCTTCAGTATAATATAGTGTATTTAGAAACTTTACAGACAGGACAAACCATAAGAAAATTTTAAGTCACTGATGTTTATACTGATTACCTGAGCTATATTCGATTTTCCAAAGGAATACAATTCAATATTAATTAGTCTGCTTTTTAAATTTATTTTTTATAAGAACCCTATATAAATGTCAGTTGCAGATATGGGGAAGATGGAATTTCACACATTTCTGTGAAGTCCTTGCTTTCTCATTATTAGGGACACATGTAATCAACCCTGCCTCTTGCCATTATAAATGAGATACATGGCTTATGACCTATTGTGTATGTGTCACATACTCACCTTAAAAAAAAAAGGTTATTACTAGTTTTTGAAGCATTCTGAACATGAAAACTCTTATTTGTATTTGTACCATACTCATCTTTAGCACCCTTGTCAATGTCCTGCATGTAAGAAGAAGCATATTGTTACAACTTAACACCATGATTTTATCATATACAGATCAGTGTAATTATTAAAAAGAAAGACCAATATCTTCCTAAGTAAGCCAGCTTTACTTGACCTAAATCTATTTATAGAAAACACATTTTATGTAGTGCAGAGGTTTAGTGTTTATGTATCAACTAGAGGCCCGGTGCACAAAATATGTGCATGGTATGTGTGTCCCTCAGCCCAGCCTGCACCCTTTCCAATCTGGGATCTCTCAAGAGATCCTATGGGGAGCAGGCCTAAATGGGCAGTCGGACACCCCTCTCACAATCCAGGACTGCTGGCTCCCAACTGCTCACCTGCCTGCCTTCCTGATTGCCCCTAACCTCTTCTGCCTGCAAGCCTGATCATCCCCCAATCACTTCCCTGACAGCCTGATTGATGCCTAACTTCTCCCCTGACAGCCTGATTACCCCTAACTTCCCTCCCCTGCAGGCTTAATCGCCCCCCAACTTCCCTCCCTTGCAGGCCTGGTCCCTCCCAACTGCCCTCTCCTGCAGGCCATCTTGTGGTGGCCTTCTTGTGTTCATATAGGGTCAGGATCTTTGACCACATAGGGTAGCCATCTTGTGTATTGGCTTAATGGTCAATTTGCATATTACTATATTATTAGATAGGATGGTTTTAATAACTTGTCTACTTAAGGATTCTAAACAGTTATTAGTTCAGTGAACAGATACATACACATACACATACAGAGACATACCTTCACTATTTTTTTAAATTCCTATATTGATTAAGGTGTTACATATGTGTTCTTATTCCCCCACTACCCCCGTCCCTACACTCATGTCCTTTCCCTGCCCCCCCCCCCCTCTCCCGTTGTCTGTGTCCATTGGTTAGGCTTATATGCATTCCTACAAGTCCTTTGGTTTATCTCTCCCCCTAATCCGCACCCTCCCCTACCTTCCCTCTGAGGTTTGATGGTCTGTTCAATGTTTCTCTGACTCTATTTTTCATCATTTTGGTATTTTATTGTTTCGTGGTTGGAATTTTCTTAAAATACCGTCATTACAATTTTATTGAATGGATTGTTTGTTTTTCTGTCCTCATAAAAGTATAGTATCTGATTTAATAAAAGCTTCCACAGTCATGCTCTAGATTGATAAAAATTTGCTCATTTGATTAGAATGAAGGGAAATATGAAAGATTTAAAACAAAGCTATCAAAGCAATTATAACTAAAGTCCTCCTATTGCTGAATAATGAAAATCCATGCTTTGGCCGGTTTTGCTCAGTGGTTAGAATGTTGGCCCACCAGCGAAGGGTCTCAGGTTCCATTTCTGGTCAAGGGCATGTACCTCGGTTGCAGCTTCCCCAGCCTCGGTCAGGGCGCTTTTAGGAGTCAACTAATCATTATGTCTTTCTCACCTTTGTGTTTCTTTCTTCTTGCCTCCTCCCTTTATTTCATGTCTCCTCCCTTCCTTTCACTCTCTCTAGAAATCAATGGAAAAAATTATCCTCTGTAAGGATTAAAAAAAAAAATTGTGCCTGGAACACTTCAAATGTAGCTAAGAAAATTGTCCTTATGCAAAAAGAGATCATAATAGGTAAAATAAATGGAATAATGAAAGCCAAAAGATGAAAAGTTGTTGAGGTAGCATTTTAATATAACCTCATATTTTGGGTTTATAAAAAAAACATATGATGATACAGGGTTTCTGCATAAAGGTATATTTATAATGTTTGATTTAGGAATTATTTATATACAGTATGTTCAATATCTAATTTTTGAAAATGTTTAATTTTAAAATGAGTCTATAGAATTTACAAAAGGTACCATTTTGATTTTTTTCTTTATAATTTACATTTTAAATCACTCTTTTAAAATGGAATACAGATATTGAAGAAGCAAATGTGATTTAATATTTAACCTATTCTTTTGTCTTAATGCTTTTAAATCTTAAAAACCTAGGATGTATTGTTAGAGTTTCAGAATATTTGTATGATTAAGGAGATACATCATAAAAAGAATAAACTGAAGAGAAAACTCATATAATCACTTTATATCTTTATTAAAACAATTGATTCTATGAGATTACAAAGATGGATTTTTTCCCCCACTTGTTCAGTTATTCAATATTAAAATAGTTATCTACTCAATTTTTACAATGTGTAAGGTATTGTGAAAGACACTGAGATGAATTAGACATGGAGTTGGCATTCAAAGGAAGTGGTTATGACAAATACTCTATATATCCTAATGCATTAAGTAGGTAGAATGTAAATGCCATTAAGATGCATATAAAAATGGAGAGATTATCTTCACCAGTGTGTTGTATTTTATTTTAATTTGGTTATGAAGTATGCGTATATATAAATTTGAAATGTTGTTGTCTATCAGTAAGTAAATGGAGTATCTTAAACAACATAGACTTTTATCGGGTCATATACCTAAACCTCACATGGAGAGCAGGGAACAGGTGACAGTTCATTCAGAGCTTCTGCTCTGTTTCTCTCTGATGGTGTCAGCTCTGCTCTTTTCCTAGAAGGAGGGTGGTGGGAGTGAATTCTGAGACTCACAACTTGTACTTAACCATCTCTAGAAGAAGAAACAACACTGTCTCTGCATATTTCAAAGAAACATTCCGAGGTCTATGGTGATTGGTGTGCTTAGGATACAAACTCACTTTTAGAAAAAAAAATCTATGGCTGGGTGCAGGAATGTGCATGCTGGTATATGTGAACCAAGACTCATCCCTGGAATTGGAAATGGGGCTTTACTTTTCTCTAGTATTCATCTGCCTGGGGGAGTTCGGGTATACTGCACTACGGTAAGAATATAAGTACTGCTGGTGATGGGAAAGAGAGAGTGTATCTTTAGTAGGCAGCCTGCCAGATCCACTGAAGTCTGATTTATTTAGACTTTCAGATACCAGGAGGGATGTTTGGGCAGAGTAGATTGTGTGAACATATAAAGGAAAGAAAATATGTATATAATAGAGAGCACTGGTGATTTCAATTTGGCTCGGTAGAGTGTGCCTAAGGGAAGTTGTAGCAAATAACAGCAAAAGGAAGCATTCGGATCAGATGGTGGAACACCTTGAAAGCTGGCAGGGAAATTAGGGTTTATTCTGTACATTATTGTATTCAAACTAGTGCACATTTGTTGCTATCAAAGGTAATCCTTAAAATGCTATTGTAGCTTAGGGGAGGAGAGGGAGTAGATTATGGACACTTGCATTCGGAACTTAGAAAGTTGAGACTAATAATTCATCCAGAAATTCGGCCTAATAGGGTTGATGATATCCTATATAATAAAAGGCTAATATATAAATTGACCTATTGGTGGAACAACCGGTTGCTGTGACACAGACTGACAACCAGGGGACAGATGCTCAACACAGGAGCAGCCCCCTGGTGGTCAGTGCACTCCTGTGGGGGAGTGCTGCTCAGCCAGAGCCAGGCAAATGGCTGGTGAGCCACCATGGTGGTGGCAGGATCCTCTTCACCTCCACGGCAGCCCTAAGCCATCAGTTGGACATTCTCCAAAGACTCCTGGGGTGTGAGAGGGCACAGGCCAGGGTGAGGAACACCTCCCCCCGAGTGCACGAATTTCATGCACCAGGACTCTAGTAAGATATAACAGTAATGTATATTACAATGGTAATTGGAGCTATGATTTTGGGTTATATTTACAAAGGAGAGATTAGAGAAAGGGAAGAAAAGAAGGCTAGAATCTGGGGCCAAAAATGTGACTGATGAACTAGAAAATTAGGAGGACCATTAAAAGTGTTCAGTGACAGCCCTAGCCAATTTGGTTCAGTGGATAGAGTGTTGGCTTGTGGACAGAAGGGTCCTGGGTTTGATTCTCATCAAGGGCACACTTATCTTGGTTACAGGCTCCTCCCTGGCTCAGGCCCTGGTCAGGGTGCTTGCAGGGGAGGCAAACAACCAATGTTTCTCTCACATGGATGTTTCTTTCTGTCTTTTCCTCTCTCCTACTCTCTTTAAAAATCAATGGGAAAATATCCTTAGGTGAGGATTTAAAAAAAAAAAAAGTTCAGTGACAAAGAATGCAGTGGTGATGAGATTTTCAAAACAAAGAAGGATGACAAAATTCTCCAGTTTAACAAGAAAAAATTCATTAAGGTGGTATGAGTAGGAGCTCATTGGAGGTCTCTTGGGACATCAGTTTTTATTATCTGGCAGTAACCGAAGGCACTGGAAATAGGGTTACTGAATAAGTGCAATGGTTATTTATAGTTGAAGAGAGATTCCGTTGGAGAAGGAAATCTTCAAGAATCACAATGGAGTGGGGAGGAGACAAGGATAGGGGGAAGGAGCAGCTATAATAATAAAGTAAAATAATAAAGTAAATAATAAAGTAAAATAATAAAGTAAATAATAAAGTAAAAAAATAAAGTAAATAATAAAGTAAAATAAAAGTAAGCAATAAAAATAAAGTAAAAAAATAAAATCACAAAATATAATCATCAGGGAAAAAAAAGAATAACAAGAGAATAAAATAGGTAACGTAGCTTGATATTGGAGGCTTTGGGGAGTAGTGGAGTGGAAGCCCTGGTGGACAAGAGCTCTCCAGGAAGACCTGAGAAATAAGAGATTGATAAAGATTTAGAAAAACACCATCTGCAGTAAAGTGAAATTGGGAATAATCTCATTGATGAGCTCAGTGCTCTCAGTCAACCATCATTGAGCTTTGGTGTACTTTTTTTTTTTTTTTTTTTACAAAATATCACATGTAGTACAAAGACTTTTAAAATTCAAATTTAGCTGTCAAGAAGATAAGCTACCAAAAGATAAGCTACAAGCAATGCTTGATAAAAATGCACATCTTGGGATGTGTTCTAAATGAATATAAATATAAAAATGAATGTATCCCGTAAACTTGTGGTCTTCAAATTTCCTCTCATATGGGTGTTCTGTGTTCTTTCCTCACTGATGAACTTTGAGTTATTACAAGTTTGCAGTATCCACCTTCTCCTTATATCCTTCCTCCATGCAGAATAAGAACAGATTGCCTGGTTGGTTTATAATAACAGTTAACATTTACTTAACTTACTGTGTTCCAGGCAGTGTTCTGATGGCTGGGACATAATTATTTATTACTCCCACCAACTCTGAGTTACATATTTTTATTGAAATTTTGCAAATGGAAAAGACTCAAGTATAGAATTTGCATACTTTATGAAGGATTAGCTATTTTCATTTTGCTCTATTTAATTCAAATAAAATCACTATAATAATCACTTTGAAACTTTTAACTGGGAAATTAAAGAGCTCCATTTTATAAGATAGAGTTTGTTAGTAAATAGAAAAATGTTGCATTGGATAGAAAATATATTAATATTAGGTAGAATCTGCTGGCCAGAAGGTAGAAAACAAACAAACAAAAATGAAGTGTATTGGAAGGTAGAGTGCGGTAGAACGGACAGGGATAAATTGGTGGAAGCTGTAGTGGTAGAAATTATAAGGCATGTTCGCTCAGGCTCACCCTCTTTTAGACTTGGTAAGCTCATTTTGAATGTTGTCTTTTCATTGGGATATTTGTTGACAAACCCACCCCAAACTCAGTGCATTAACTTGCTTTTCTTTTATTTCCAAAATGAAAGATTATTTTATGTATTCATGTATTTTATGTGCTCTGTCATAATACTCATGTTCCATTCATATTTTGCAATAGCAAAATTCTTATACAGTTCTCCTGTATCACTTCTTATATGATAATGGCATTTTAGACAAATAACTATTTAATTAAAATTAGTTCCTAATGGCTTGTTTTTACTTTTTCTGTTTGTAAAAGTAAACAAAATCAATCACATATTCAGTTGGAAAAGAACTTCTGAAACTTATCCTGTATTTTAATGTAGTACCCTACATACTATTCTAATAGTAGGAAGGGAAAAAGGTTTAGACATCAAAATCCCAAAGTGGTGGAAAGTGACTTAAGCAGTGACAAGAAGAGAGTCCAATGAGTCATAAATAAGCTCAGTTAATTCAGAAACAGCAGGGTGCTGCAAAGATGTGATGGCTACCTTTTGATCTATGATAAAAAATATTTCCTTTTGTTCTTCCATGTTGCATAAGGATAGATTCCTGAGTTTTTATCCACTGAATTTACAATACTCATTATTTGAATATGAAATTAAGAGGAACCATGTTTGTTAAAAAAATGGTGGTTTAAGAGTATATCAGGAAAAGTGGCATATATAAGTGTGGTGATATATCAGGTCACTATAGAACCACTTAATTGAATGATCTAAAACATTTATATCTTTACCCTGGGAGTAAGAAACTGAGGAAATGATTCAGTTACTAGAGGCCTGGTGTACGGTCCCTAGGCCTGGCCTGTGATCAGGGCCATCTGCCCCAGCTGCCAGCAGCCGGCCCTGCCCCCGGCCACCACTCACCCCCAGTTCCTCGTTCACCATCAGATGATTGGAGCCTGCTGTTTGGGGCTCAGGACTGACAGGTGGTCAGTGCACCTCATAGCAACTGGTCAAGCGTTGTTCTGGTCATTCTGCTGTATGGTCAATTTGCATATTACATATATATATATATTCCAACCCTTCTGCTTCCTTAGGTTTTTATTATCTTGACCTCTTGAGCACTCCTGTCTGCAAAGATTCATGATGGGGCTCTCCTGGTATCCTGCCACGGGGAGTACCTGTCTGGAGCTGAGGCTCCAGGATGAGGAAGGGAGAGAGTCTGGTGCTTGTCTCTGCCTGGATGCACCACAGGGCCCCAAAAGAGTGACTTTTCTGAGCTTTCATTTGCACGTCCATATCATGTATGCCTTCTCTGAGATGTGGAATCCAAGGGGAAGGAGAAAGGTGCGATTTCCTCACATGTGAATGAGGTTTTATACTTTGAACTGCTAGTTTGAATCAGTGATCTAATTTTGTGGTTTCAGGTTGGGTTGGAGTGGTGGTGGAGTAGGGTTTTATATTTCTACTAGAGGCCCAGTGCACGAATTTGTGCTTGGGTGGGGATCCAACCTGCCTGGTTCCAATCGGAGTGGATCTGGGCTGGGTCTGTCAGGAGGAGAAGGCAGGATGTTGGCTGGCCACCCACCCCAATTGGGGTGGATCAGGGCTGGACCCACTGTGGGGAGGGATGGATGGCAATTGGCTGGTGGGCCCTGTCCCCATTGGGGGGGGTGATTGGGGGCAGGGCAAGTCATGGGGAGGAACTGTGGGCAGTGGGCCAGCAAGTCCCACCCCCAAATGGGTTGGGGGGCTGATTGGGGGCAATTGGCCTGGAGGAGGGGCTGGAGGCCCTGCCCTGATCAGAGTGGGGAGGCAATCAGGGTAAAGCTGACTGAAGGGAGGGTCTGAAGGCCTATGGGGTATTGGGGCCCATTAGGGACTTGCCAGCTTGGGGGAGGGACCACAGGCAGTTGGCTGATTAGGTTGGGGGAGCTGATCTGGGGTGGAGCTGGGTAGGGGGCGCTTGAGGAGGTTGGCTTGCTGGCCCTGCCCCCTATTCAGGTATGGGGGGTGATCAGGGGCGGGGCTGGCCGAGGGGAGGAGCTGATTGGGGTGGTGGGAGCCCTTTGGAGGTGGAGCCAGCTTGGAGGAGGGGCTGTAGAAAGTTGGCTGGCCTGCCCCACCCATATTGGAGTGGGGGGTGATCAAGGGCATGGTTGGCAAGAGGGAGGGGCTGTGGGTTAATCAGGGGTGGGGATGGCTGGGGGAAGGGCTGTGGGGAAATAGGCCAGCTGGCTCCACCCCGTGATCTGGCCGGTTGTCTGGCTGCAGTGGGCATCATAGCAACTGGTCATTCTGGTTGTTATGGCATTCTGGTCACTGGCTTTTTATATATATAGATAGAGGTCCGGAGCACAGGTCGGGGCTGGCTGGCCTGCCCTGATGGGGGCCCCGATTGGGGTGGGGGGTCCCCACTGGGGCCTGGGCCGGCCAGGGCGAAGGGCCCCGGTTGTTCTGGTCATTCTGCCGTTTCAGTCACTGGGCTTTTATTATACAGGATCTCACAATTCAGGATTATTTTTATTTATGTGTTTGTCTGAATTTATGATATATTTTATATATTTCAAAAGAA
The DNA here is from genome assembly GCA_963924515.1 of Vespertilio murinus. NCBI lineage: Eukaryota > Metazoa > Chordata > Mammalia > Chiroptera > Vespertilionidae > Vespertilio > Vespertilio murinus. The sequence goes on from OZ004704.1 coordinate 55,151,757, forward strand.
GAGAAGCACATGATTATTACTTGCTAACTATTCTGCCATTTAGTTTAGAAGTAAGCTGTTGACTCATATTCAGATAAAATAATCTTTAAATTAATTTTTGCTTCCCCATACATCAATATTGAAGAATTTCCTGACATTTTTTGGTTTAGAATGCAAAATTTAATTGCATTGTTAAAGGCAGATAAATGCCAAAAGGTAGATTTTAGTGTAGTAAATAGAAATAATCCTATATGATAAAGAGCTAATATGCTAATGGTCATCAAGCCATCACACCATAATGGCTGATCAGCAGGAGGATGCTTGCATGGCAGGTGTGCGCGGCTGGGCTGAGCTTGTACTCGGTGAGGCACACATTGGTGGGCAGGGACTTGGTGCTGCATCCTTCCACTGCCCACAGCTCCTCCCCTCGACAAAGCTGCAGTGGCTGCCTGAGGCTCAGGGAAGCTGTGGATGGCGCTGTCACTGCCCAGGGCCCGGGCTCAGGCAATGAGGGCCGGGCCTAGCCTCAGGCAAACAGCAGTGGCTGCAAGGGCTGAGGCTCAGGCAGCCGCTTGGCTGGCAGTGGCAGCCGCAGAGGTGTGATGGGGGCATCACCTTCCCCTGATTTGGTCACCTCCTGCAGTGGGAGGCCAGAGGCAGCAGTAGCAGGGCGGTAGGGGGGGTAATGGGGGCAGTGCCTTTCCCTGATCGGCCTCGGGGAGTGGGCCTAAGGCAACAGTTGGACATCCTCAGAGGACTCCTGGACTTTGAGAGTGAGGCCAGTGGGCTGAGGGACCCTGCCTTCAGTGCACAAATTTTCATTAACTGGGCCTCTAGTAATAAAATATTACCTAACTATATTTTTGGCAGTGGAGTGAATAGCTTACGTGTCAAGAGAACCACATTTCTTAATTGTGGTTCTTATACATTTTAGCTCCCTGGGCCTGGGCTTTGGTTTAATTTGCCTATTTATCTGATAAAAATTTAGGTAAATTATATTTTTTCTTCTGACCAAGGAATTTAATAGTTTTTTTTTATCAGTAAATGGAGGAATAAAGAGAACCTTAATTTTTATTTATAAACCAACAATTTTCTATATGTAATTATTAATTCATATTGATTAATAATAAACTTTTCTAGACATTTTATATGTTATCTTAGTTAACTTTCAACAATGAAAATAACTATTTTCTATTACTATTCTTATATGTAAACGAGAGATCTAAAATAAAAATAAAAATCTCTCTATATAATAGAGTAATGGGATAGTTAACCGGGATGCTGTAACGAGTGACAGGACAGGAGGAGGTTGCACCCGCAGCGTTGGGGTTGGCCGCAGGGGCCTCCGCACGCCTGCGCTAGGGCAGGGCCTGATCAGCAGTGGCCGTGGCTGCTTCAGGGGCCGGGGAGGGAGGCAGGGCCGGACCTGTGACTCAAGGGTGGGAGACAACACACGATTTCGAATGGCACGACTCAAGTAAAAAATAAATAAAAATGAGAGCCCCACAGGTGGCTCAGTTGGTTAAAGTGCCATCCCTTATACCAAAAGGTTGTGGGTTTATTCCTGTCAGGGCTCATACCTAGGTGGCAGGTTCAATCCATACTTGGTGTGTGCAGCGGGGAGCGGGCCTAAGCCGGCATTTAGACATTCTTAGCGCTTCCATGGAAGCAGGAGAGGCTCCTGTCACCACCGCTGCCCTTGGCAACCATGAGCCCGGCTCAGGGCTCCCCCTGTGGGTGTGCACCTACCACCAGGGGCAGCTCCTGCGTTGAACATCTGCCCCCTGGTGGGCATAGTGACTTGTCATTCCACCATTTGGTTGATTTGCATATTAGCCTTTTATTATATAGAATAGCATTTTTACAATTCAAGGTGAAAATAACCCTCAAATTTTAACTCCCCGCTAATATCAGTATAAGTTAAGTCAGAATGTAAGGTTAAAGAACGTAATTCAATAAAGCTTTCCTTTTCGTGATTTCTAAGATAATTTTACAAAATTATTCACTTGACAACAAACACAGGTCTAAGGCAAAAGGACCTCATTATATTACTGTAGACAAAATAGAGATATTTTTCTTGCATATTTTAAGAGAATCTTAAATATCAGCTTTTAAAACTTATTTAAAGGATCATTGTATATAATTAACCTATATGATAAGTTTAATTAATTTACCAGGTTTTAAGCAATTTGGGATCATGATGTTCTTGGACTGAGGCCATCTAACTTATTAGTTTTTTTGGCTATATTTTTAATTCCTGAGACAACTGCTTGTTAGAAACATCAATTTAGTTAAAATCTTAGACTTTAATCAAAGATAACTTTATGTTATCTTCTATATAATTTTATTATAACCAATAGTCAAAATGATTCAACCTTGCATAGTGAAACCAGGTAAAATAAAATTCACCAATATAATTTTGAAGTTTCTATTTTTTTATGGTAAAATACAAGCTGAAAGGGTTACAAAGTTGCTAAATATTAAAACATCAGTAAAGTTGATCATTTAAAAATATCTGTTTTATTTTAAGTATACAGTTACTCCCTAAATCACAGCCATTAGAAATGTGTTAATTTTAAGGATTTTATTGCAGAGATAAGAATATACGATGAATTTAAGAAATGTACAAGAACATTTCGCTAAGGTTGTAAGTTGTCATTTTGTCAATAGCTATTCACACAATAATAAGTAGTTGTTAATGCAAAATGTAATGGCAAAGACATTTTGTGATAAGTTGAATTGGATATGAGAAAACCAGATTACTCTGAGAAAGAAAAAGGATATTATTTTTAAAATTGTGGCATTGCCATAAACCATCATGTTGCTGAAATGCATTGTTTTTAAGTCTTGGTACACCGCAGCAAGAGTTTTAATGCGGAGTATAAGAACAGTTTCGTCCAGTCTCTGTACAAACTCAACATTTTTTCCTTTCCTGTTAGTTAACCTTTGTCTATGCTTCTTGTTGGTTTTTGTGGGAGTGAACCACAAGCTTACTTTTTTGTGTTTACCTGGTATTTCCTCTCATGCTTTATTCTTAATTCTGAGCCCAAACCCTTTCATTTTCCAGGCCGAGTCTTCTATGACAACCCCCTGAACTTGGCTTACCCCTCCCCTTTCCTCTTCTCCCCTGCCCTTCCTTTCCTCTCTGCCCTTCTGTCTTTATCTCCCTTAAAGCGACGACTCACCTGTATTCTGGTTCATATAAAATCTAAGATTCCCTTTGGCCTATTTATTTCCAGGCTCCTCTAAAAGTTTCCAGATTTCCTCACAGCTCCTGGATCTTTGCTGACACCTAATCGGCTTCCCATTTCACCCTACTTGTCTATTTCCAGTCAAAGGTGGCCAGACCTTTCCCTGTGACAGATAAGCAGCGTATGTACAAATATGCTACTGTTTCTTTATCAGAAATTAGATTTTTTAAAAATAAATATATCTTTATTGATTTCAGAGAGGAAGGGAGAGGGAAAGAGAGATAGAAACATCAGCGATGAGAGAGAATCATTGATTGGCTGCCTCCTGCACATCTCTTACTGGGAATCGAGCCCACAACCCAGGTGTGTGCCCTTGACCCGAATCGAACCTGGAACCCTTCAGTCTGCAGGCTGATGCGCTCTATCCACTGAGCCAAACCAGCCAGGGCAGAAATTAGATTTCTATATAAATTTTGTACTTTGGCACATGAACAAATTCAATACATCCTGTTATATAATGGATAAGATTTATATTGTTTTCCCCCTACAAATTAAATTATTGCTGTGTAGCTATGGCTATGTGAAAATAACCTCGAAATGGCTCTATTCTCCAGCCCCATAGATACCCAACTTAATAATAGCTAATATTATTTTACCATCTTCCTGGCACTAAATCCAACAATTTTAAAATACGTTTAAAATATTTATATTAAGAAATTTCCCAGTTCCCTTCGACTGTTGACTCAAACAAAAATTTCAAAAATATTGTTGTTAAAAAGTTCCTACTAAACCTAGCCTGAATGCTCATAATATGCCAATCTGCCTTCATGAAAACAGGATATTTATAATGTAAAATAAACGTTTACTACTATTAATCATTCAGCTCGCTCTTGTCTACTGTATATTCTTTTCTTAAAAACCTTTTTAATTAAACCCCTATTAATTTTTTTTTGGTAATGTCAGTGTAACATTCATTGTTTTTTTTTTTTTTTTAAATATATTTTTTATTGATATTTTACAGAGAGGAAGGGAGAGAGATAGAGAGCCAGAAACGTCGATGAGAGAGAAACATCGACCAGCTGCCTCTTGCACACCCCCTACCGGGGATGTGCCTGCAACCAATGTATATGCCCTTGACCGGAATCGAACCCGGGACCCTTCAGTCCGCAGACCGACGCTCTACCACTGAGCCAAACCGACCTCGGCACATTCATTGTTTATAAAGATGTTTTAAGTTAAAAACACTTCAGAAGTTTTTATTTTCTTAGAAACAGATTCCACTGTGTAAGTCCCTTGAAGCTGTTATAATTATTACATCCTGTAGGGATTAGCCTGTTGTAAGGAGATTACTCAACTTCTTTACTTAGCAGCATGAGAGAGGGTATGCCATGAGAATACAGAGCATAAAATATTTGAGTTGTACAATTAGAAGAGTTCTGGATAAACATGTTATGTGTTCTCTTTAAAATGTAACATCAAGCCAAAGCCAGTTTGGCTCAGTGGATAGAGCGTTGGCCTTTGGATTGAGAGGTCCGGAGTTCCATTCCAGTCAGGGGCATGTTACCTTGGTTGCGGGCACATCCCCAGTAGGGGGTGTGCAGGAGATAGCTGATCGATGTTTCTCTCTCACCGATGTTTCTAGCTCTCTGTCTCTCTCCCTTCCTCTCTGTAAAAAGTTAATAAAATATATATATTTTAAAAAAGTAACATCAAACCAACTGATTTATATTGAATACTACTCTCTATATAATTTGCTGTACAGGATAGAGAGTATAGAAAAAAAATATGAGACATGATTTCTATTTTCAATAGTTCTGTAATCAGTTTTTAGGAAGAGATTTATGCATGCTGATATAGGCATTTTATAGAATTATCTTACTAATAGTGTTATTTTAATAATAAAATGAGAGAAACTGAGAATCAGAGAATTCAAATAGTTGCCAAAAATTGTACAGGGGGAAGTGATAAGAGTGGGAATTCAAATTTGTCTGGTTGAAAATTTGTTCTTCCTTCATGATAAATCAACTGGATTAAAAAAAAAAACACATGATTATTTATAAAATAACAGTGAGTCCTTATGTGATGATGACTTCCATTGTGAGTATGGCATACAGTTGCTCCAGAACAACTCAGAGCAGGTTAAAGTAACCTAGCAAGGCTTCATGGAGGGTATGAGAGTTGATTTGTATTTTAAAGGGATTCGGATAAAAGTACACACAGGAAAAATCAAAATATAAGAGAAAGAATTTATGCAAAGGCCTGTAAATGGGAATAGTTTCTTTGTGGTAGTCAAATGTGAAAATCAATAAATAATTTTGTCAATCTAAATTATCTTTTAGTAAGAGTTTGGGAATAAGATTGAATAGGGCACTATTATAGTAACTATATTGATAATACACTAGTTATCGGTACAGTGAAGTACTTTAAACATATCTATTCATTTAATGTGCCGAACAATTATATCAGAGGGGTACTGTAATGAACATTTTGTGGTGAAGATATGATTGTATAGATATGGTTGTTCTCAAGTTCATACAGCTAGTACATGGGGAACTAAATTCAAAACCAGGCATTCCAGTTCTAGATCCTGTACTTTTAATCATTATATTATTCATTGCTCTGGGAACATGGTGAAATATTACATGCAACCTTGAAAGTCATTCATACCAGCTGCACTTGGAACAGGAAAATGGAATGTGACCTAGAACTGAAACAGCCTGCTTGCCTGGTTTGGTTGGAGTTCCGTAGTGGGTGGTGTGCTATGAGATCAGAGAGTAAGATTGCACAATCTGAAATAATTTGTGGTTGGATGTAAATGTTGGAGGTGAGGTATTGAAATTTTATGAGGTTCTGGACTCCAATGATTGGAGCAATGCTGGCATCATTTACAGAAAGGTGGGTTGGTTGTGAGACACAGTGGAAAGGAACGTTCAGTTTTCCTAGTCTGAGTGGAGCCAACTAGAAAACATTAAGAGATTGATACCCAGAAGGCATATTCAAGAATCCAGGACAGAGGAGAGGATCCACTGAGGAACAAGATATTAAAGTAGTAAGTAACTTGGGAGATTGTGTTGTCAGCATTGTTAACAATTTTATGATTGAAGGAAGTTACTAGAATGTATGTCATTTAAACTGGATTCCATGGATCTATATTGAGCCACAAAGTATTACTAGTAAGAATAAAGAGTTATTCATGTTTATTTTACTTTACAAAAGTGTTGATCTGCAATTGGCATTTAATTTGGTTCTCCATGAGAAATACTTTGAGAAGCACTTCTCTGAATGGTTACATCCTTTCATTCTAATAGCTGGTCAGTATCAAGGTCACCCAGACATATTGAGGCAATATCTAGCATTTTAGGATAAAACTTGATTAAATTCACTTTAAAAAATTCTTTATTGTTTAAAGTATTATATATGAATCCTCCCCCCCCCCTATTGACCTCTCCCCCCCTCGTCTCAACTTTCTAGCATATGCCCTCATCCCCCCTACTGACTGTGTCCATGGGTTATGCTTGTATGCATGCATACAAGTCTATTTGATGCTTCTTTGCCCCTAGATCTATTTTTTGTTCATCAGTATATGTTGTTCATTATATCCCATGTATGAGTAAGATCATGTTATATTTATCTTTATTTGACTGGCTTATTTCACTTAGCATAATGCTCTCCATCCACGCTGTTGCAAATGGTAAGAGTGGTAAGAGTTCCTTTTTTTTTTTTTTTTTTAAGCAGCGTAGTATTCCATTGTATAGATAGATGTAACACAGTTTTCTAATCCACTCATCTGCTGATGGGCACTTAGGCTGTTTCCATATCTTAGCTATTGTAAATTGTGCTGATCTGAACATAGGGCTGCATATATCTTTCCTGATTGGTGTTTCTGTTTTCTTAGGATATATTCCTAGAAGTGGGATTACTGGGTCAAATGGGAGATCCATTTGTAATTTTTGAGGAAACTGTATACTGTTCTCCACAGTGGCTGCACCATTCCCACCAGCAGAAGGCTTTATTCACTTTCGTCCCTTCCAATGCTCCCACCTTCCAATGCTCCTACTTCTACTGAGAAGTAGGAGCCTGGTTCCCCAGTCTCATCCTGAAGTGCAGTGTCCTAAAATCTTGCTTTTCTGTAATATGTGTTTGAAATGAACATGCCAGAGGCAGAATCTTGTCATGGTACCAAAATTAATCCAGACAAACCATTTCACTCTGTTGTCAATCCAAAGGACTAGGCACCGAGTTAAGGGTTAAAAATAAAGAATAGTGAAGAAAACAATCATTTTTCTCTTGGCTTGAGAAAATAACTGAATTCATTTCCAGAGCTCACGTATAGGTTGCTTAGGGTCAGTTATGGACATTTTAGAAGCATTGATTACATCTGTACAATTATTATTTGGCAGTTGTCAATCCTGATCGACTCAACACTTGCTTTATGTTTCTTAATTGTGCCTGCACCATTGCTATGCTTCCTAAGAATTCTCAGGCTTTTATGTAAGCTTTTATGAGGAGGGTTGAGTGAGCCAACCAGGCATGGGATGGGGCAGGGCATGCATTATTTAAAGCAGTTACAAAGCAGGCTACAAAAGAGAATTGACATTCTCTCTCTTAGGTCCTTATCACCCAGGTGGAATGGTGGGAAACAAGTTCTTATCTCTGAAAACCTTGGGATTTTTTTTGGGGGGGCGGTCTTGAGATAACACCCTCCTTCTGGGTCAGCCTCTGTCCAGTGGCCATTGCTCAAGGTCTCAAAAAAAGATGCCCATCCACTTAAGGGGCCCAGTGCTACTGTGACCTACAAAAAAGCACAGACCCTAGGTAGAGGGACTTTTACAGCCAGATATGGAAAAGGAAGGGCAAGCAAGTGCACCAGATTTTTATTCCTTTTATCAAAGTCAGAAACACATATACATCATTAAACAATTTATTTTGGACAAAGTAGCTGATATGTTTGTTTAATACTAAAGTTTTATGTGTAATTCCGAGCAAGGGGCAAGAAAAGTGGGTATAGAGGATGCTTTTTAATAGTAAATGGTTTGAGATGCCTAGAAAGCCAGAATCTCCATAGTGTAAAGAATAAAAAGATACAAAAACAATATACATGTATTGAGAGTTTACAACTAGTTTATAACATAAGACATACCAAAAGTCTGTAATAAAGAATATAAGCATGGAACAGACTTTCAAACCTCAGAGAGAAGACAGGGGCGAGTAGATGGGTGGGAAGAGATCAGTAGAAGAACTTGTATGCATATATCCATAACCTATGGATACAGTCAATAGGGTGGTGAAATCCTGGGGTGAAGGGTGGGAGCTAGAAGAGGTCAATGGGGAAAAAAGGGGAGCATATATAATACTTACAACAATAAGGAATAAAAAAAAATATAAAGAATACAAGCAAATGGCATTTGATGGACCATGGTTTTACATCTGAAACAGCAAAAAATAGACTAATATATGAAGCACCCAGGTTTTCAAGACTCTAGGCATCAGCCAACAAAGAGCAATGAATCATAAAGGTTGGAGAACAAATGAGGTAAGCCTTACATTTTTACTCAGTTTTAGTCCCTGAGGGTTTCCAAGTCTTAGTGCACAGAGGGCAAAACTCAGGTGGAGCCTGGTGGCTTTTCTGTAATGAGGAGACAGAGTTGAAAGTTCAAGGAGACAACAGTAGTTAGAGATTGTAGGACACAGTACTGTAAAAGAGACGGATGCACACAAAGGAAGAACCCCAGAGATCTGCAGAGGATCTTCCTTATTAGCTGAGTACTAAATAGCACATGTGTGCAAGGAAACTACCTGAGTCCAGTAAAATAAATATTTACAAGACAGAGGTAACAGTGCCAGATAATCACACAAGGCCAGGAATTGACATTCTCTCTCCTAATTCCTTATCACCCAGGTGGAATGGTGGGAGACAGTTCTTACCTCTGAAAACCTTGGGAGTTTTGGGGGTCTTGAGATAACACCCTCCTTCTGGGTCAGCCTCTGTCTAGTGGCCATTGCTCAAGGTCTCAAACAAAGATGCCCATCCACTTAAGGGGCCCAGTGCTACTGTGGCCTACAAAAAAGCACAGACCCTAGGTAGCCACACACCTATTACATTGACTACAATTACAAAGACGGACCATATCTAGAGCCCTCATACACTGCTGGTAGCAATGTAAAATGGTGCAACCATTTTGGGAACATAGTTCATTAGTTCCATAAAACGTCAAACATGTACATGCCGATGACGTTGCTGTATTTCCAAACATAAGTATTTACACAAAAGAAATAAAAGCATATATTCATATAATGACTTGTGCACACGCATTCTTAAGAATTTTAATTATGAGACTCAGAAACACAGAATAAATTGAATGGGCATCTACCAGTAAATGGATAAACAAATGGTGACATATCCGTATAGTGGAATATTACTGAGCAATATAAGGAAATGGGCCATTGATATACTAATGAGTGAATGTCAAAATACTTACGCTGAGTGGAAGGAACCAGATTAAGATAGGGTATAATATATGGTTCAATTTGCATAAAATTCTAGAAAATTAAATTATGTATAGTGATAAAAATCAGTCCCCTGCTGAAGTGGTAGGGTTTGTACTACCCAGGAGCGATGGAAAGGAGGGGTTATATGAAGAATAAAGGATATATTAAGGGTGCTAGATCTGTTCATTTTCTTGATTATGCTAATGGTTTAACAGTTCATACATATGCCCAAACTTATTATTACATCTTAAAAGGTGCAGTTGATTATGTAGCAGTTATCTTTTAAAAAGCTATAATAAAATAATATGAGCAAATGACATTTTCCAAATGAAGTAATTACAGTAGGTTCAATACAGACAGTCCTCTGGTTACATCAGACTTGACATATGTTGTGGTTACATCGCCATCTCCCATTTATTAATAAAGTTATGTGATTTGACATATGTAAATATGTGCTTTATGTTTTTTATTATTTATTTACCACAAGTAAAGGTCAGGAATTATCTTTCTTTTAATTTTTTTTGCTGTCTCACTTCATTACTGCTATGCATGTGCTCCATGTGAGTGACATAAGTGCTTATGTAGGTGGGTTCAGACTTATGGCAAAATAACTCTTGGAGCTACTGTATTTATTTATGAGTGTCGAGAAATAAATAAATATGAATCACTCTCAGGTAAGGAAAGTTATACAAAGATGATGAGTTAATGCATTAGAACTGAAAACTAAACATTTTGAAAGAAATGACAGATAAATGGGGATTTGTTCAATATAAGCACATCATTAAAGTGGAAATCATCATGGAATTTTCATGGGTTGAACAGGCAGTTAACTCAACTAGGGTGATGCCACCTGGTGTTAAAGAAAAGTAGTGAGATGGGTTAGAACTTTTTAATCATAGGCTGAGGAGTTTTGACTAAGAATTTTCAGAGTAAGAATGCTTAGAATTATCAGAAAGGACTGAGGGATGGAAGTTGTTGCCAGAAGAGCAGAGGAGACCAAACTGATTCTTTAGAAGCACTTAAGTTAAGTAAATTCAGGAAAAAGTTATAAAGATTTTAATTATATTTATTTAATTATATTTAATTATATATATTGATTTCAGAGAGGAAGGGAAAGGGAGAAAGAGAGAGAGAAACATCAACGACGAGAGAGAATCATTGATTGACCACCTCTTGCACGTCCCCCTATCGAGGTTTGAGCCTGCAACCCAGACATGTGTCCTGACCGGGAATCAACCCTGACCTTCTGGTTCATAAGTTGACCCTCAACCACTGAACAACAATGTCCTGGCAAATTATAAAGATTTTTTTTTAATAAAAGGAATGATGTAGAGGAGCATGCAGACAGTATAGTGTTGAAGAGGCTGATTTGGTAAAAGAGCTTCAGAAACAAGGATGCAGCTTTTGAAACTTTGGAGAAGTCCTAACGAAGAGGAAGAATGAAAGTGCCATAGCTTTACCAGTGAGAAGGTGTTAGTAAGCACAATGAATGGTCATCTATGAGAAAGTATGTCAAACACACCCAATGGTTAAGATATCTTCTTCTATGAGAATACATAGAGAAAGGTATCCTTTGTTGAGGTTGGTGGTTTTTTTCTGATAAGGGTTATTTCCTGAGGGCAAATTTGGCTGGATAATTTTTTTTCTCCATAAAAAATTGGCTTACTTTTGGACTTATTGTGGTTGTCAACAAACTCGGAGGACTCCTAGCACCATTCCAAGTGCCGTTGACATTGTGATAGCTTTAGAACGATTTTGACATAGTTAAACTTCAGAATAAGGGCCATCTTGGAGACATCTTAAAATTAGGAGGGTCCTGGTAGGAAGGCTGACATTTCCTTTTTTTAAGTTTCAATGAGAACCTGGCAGTTCTGAAGAGTATAATAAATCAAATGTCGTTTAGGACATTTGTTATTCTCTGGGTACAAATTAGTTAGGTTGCCGTAAGTCACATTCTCTTACTTCATAATAGAAAAACCTACTGCTGACAAATGAGTTAGCATTACATTATGTGCAAAACATGAGCAGAGGGGTTGCAAAGTTGAACGGGTACATGAAGAGATGATGCAGAGTTCAAGTGACAGACCTCAGCAGCAGCATATTAACAGTGCCCTATGGTAAAACTTGCCATGTTATTTTCTGGCACACTGTGTGGCAAGACTGTGAATATCGTCTCTGAATATGAAAGTCATGATAGATATATGCTCAGCTATCAAAGAGCAGTTCACTTTAAAATAAGCCATATTTCCCTGTAGTTGCAGGGCAAGAGAAGAGAAAATAGTGTACAAAGATAATGAAGATGTTGATCTCTGACAGCTGATCTTTCCATTCTAAGAGTAAACACAACTGTAGCAGCAACCACAACAAACTTGCCAATTTCCCTTTTTATTGGAAAGGTTTCTTCAACTTTAAAAGTGCTGTTTGGATGAATGTACGGGTTTTTTCAGGTTCTTCTCCGGATCACTAATCAGGGGTCGGGAGCCATGATTGAAATGACCCAGCAATCATCATTTCAAATGTGGAGAAAATAACTGTTGGTGGGGTAGACTGCTCTTCTGTGACTACGTTGTAGGTCTTACCAAAATGGTCACTGAGACTCATACACTCCTTTGTTATTTTCATATCTCTTCCTCAGATCTCTTCACAGCATTATCCCTCTTCCCTGCCTGGAAAAAAAAAATCATTGTGATGATGGAGGTTAAAGTCATCATTGCTTTTGTAAGCCTAGCGTCAAGGGAGCTATTCCTACTTTTCTTCACAACAGTAGCTCCTTTTGTACATTTTTTTTTCCATTATAAATTGTGGTGAAACCACAATGATTCTCATAGCAGGTCATAAAATATGTTACATTTCAAGGACGATACACAAGTCTGGTTACTCTGACCATGCCTATTTTCACAGTCAGAGTAGGCATGGAGAGTAGTGCTGATTGCTTAGATGGAACTGTTGAACTCTTAAATTTTTTTTGAACACGTTATTTTATTTTGACAGTAAAAATTGCCGGGCATTTAAATATAAAATATAGCAATTTAGTGTAAAATTTGGAACATAAATAGAAATGTATTCTAAGGATATTTGTGAAATTGGAATTTTTGTTTTTGCTTTTTTTGGCTTTGAAATAAAGCGTATTGAAATTATTCTAAAGATACAATAACTGGAAGGAAAATTGGACAGCTAGTGAATGGAAATGATTTGTGTCTAATGAAGAAACATTTTCTTCTATTTCTGCTACCTCCTGTTTTAGCAGTGTTCTAATCGGGTACTTTATGTGGCTTTTTTGAAAGATCAAATATTTGATGTTAATATTTTTTGAAGCACTGAAGCCTTTTCTAGAAAATTATGAGTTTGAAATGTGACATTTATTATAGTATTGTGTGTTCTTACTGAGGAAAATTGCATATAAATAAGTGCTAATGAGTGTCCTGGGTGGCCTGTAAGGAATAATTTATTCCCACTCACTAAAGAAGAAAAGCTCAGGGTGGGGTGGGATAAACTATGCCAGATGAATATGTTGGACTATGAAATGACAATAGTATAGACATAATAGTACATCCTTAAAAGACAATTGTAATTCTTCCAAGTCTTATGGAATGATTATTTTGCTCTTAAGGGGAAAATTTGGGGTGATTTAATTAGGTGCATGGTTTTTAAGAGTGCTTGTTTTTTCAATGAAATTCTGTATGGCATGTTTCCAAAATGTGAAATTCTTTTGATATATGGATATAAAGAGTAATATTCGGAACTTGCTAAATAAGCTTCGACTACTTAGGGTTGCCTTTTCTTACTACTTATCCTAATAGAGAACCAATCTCTCTCTTGCTCTCTCTCTCTCTCTCTCTCTCTCTCTCACACACACACACACACACACACACACACACACACACACACACACCCATCCTCAGGAAGATTGTTTTTGAGTTCCTGAGGATTATTAGCGATGCTGGTGTAAGCAGTTATTCCTGTTTGCTTCACACAGCTATTGTTTATGTAATGAAGCAAGTAGTGCCCTGGGACACCTTAGGAAAACCAAAGGAAGGAATCAGTTTTCTTTCCTTGAAGAACATATTTGAGTCAAAGCCTTAGACGTGGTATTTTTAAAAGGAAAGAGTACAGTTAAAAAAGAAGAAAGTAGATATAGCTCAGAGGTAAGCAAAGAAGAGCATATAAAGTAAATAGATAATTTGGCAAGAGTGGCAGTTATCCAACTCCATGCTGGCAACATGTACAAGAAATGTTCTGAGGTACAGCTAAAAGCATTTTAGCCATTTCCTATGCGTGGTTCCAATCATGGATGCCCGGTAACTTCCTTTGAATTGTCCTTACTCAGCCTAATTTCTGTTTTCATTAGAAATGATTTCCTGATGTTTAACCCAATTTTTCTTTACCCAGTTAACCTTCATTATTTCTTGCTGGTATAATTATAAACATACTAATAAGCCTTTCTTGGTTTTGTTTCTCCACAAAATATCTGAAAGCTTCATTGTTTTATATCTTTGCTATTTTTATAAGGCATATCTATTTTTAAGGCATGCCTAAATTAAATATGTAATAACCATATCCTTTCAAGTTAGAAATTATGAAGGATCTCTAATATATGGTAGGAAATAAAGAAAGAAAGAAAAAAAATAAGTTACATTTTGTTATGGGTACTAAAATTTTTTTAATGAATGTATATGATTTTCTAAAACAGGAAGGTTAGTATCAGAAATATATTGGTATTATATCTGTTTTTGTTTTTGTTACCCTTGGGCATTTTATAATTCTTTTAATTTTGTATATATTCTTTAGAGTTGGAACACAAATTTAAATACATAAGACAACTTAACTCTCAAAATTAGCCAAAATTCAGAGAAAAGAGATAATTGTTTATCTTTTAAAGAAAACTTTCCTCTCTGTACCCTTATTAGTATGAGTTAGTCACCTTTATACAAATCCTCTTTTGAATCAGTGAGCTAGCATACTCTCTTTCAATCACCGTCAGAGGCACAAGCATCACTCTCAGTAAGGCTTGAGAAACTGAGAAAGGGATTATATAGGTATTCAGTAAGTATTTCATGGATTTGCTCACAGGTAACACATCATGTAAATAAATGTGGCTAAGACAGTAGATTGAGGGCTAGATTAAATGGGTTCAAATACTCTACCATTGCACAGACTATCCTTATGAAAGTTATTAAGCCTCTGTGTGCCTCATTTTACTTAACTACATGATGAGTATTAGAGTAATCTCTACATATTGTGAGGCTCACAGGCATTAATACACACAAAACACTTAGAAAATTTCTGGTACAAAGTACAGACTTAATTAGCTAGTGGTGGCAGTAATAATTCATACAAAATGTTAATTCATAATTTATATTTTCATCAAGGGAAAATATATGAGCAATGTGATAGAAAAATAATGCCAAAACAATGAAGTTTTGGTACACGCTACCACATGGATAAAACTTATAGACATTGCTCTAAGGAAAATGACCCAAAACAAAAGGCTGCAGTATCTCTTTACCTATTTTCTTCCATCTTTGCTTCCTACTCCCCATCTGCAACCCATTCAGGAGAGAACAACAGAAGGAAAGGAATAAGGAGGATATATAAAAAAGAGGTAGAAGAAAGGAGAAAAAGCAAAATAGTGATTGGTGGGGTGCTCTCTTTCTCCCCACCCGTTACTGTTGAAAGTGGGCTTCTTGGGGTGCCACAGGGAAAATGATTTCATGACGCCCCCGTGGGAGAATGAGGTATCATAGAAAGCTTTATTTCTGTGGAATTCAACCTCTCATTGTCCAAAGTCCCGTCTCTCTCTGTCCTGCCATGGAAACATTCCCATTTGGTCTTCAGCAGGGCTAAGATCAAAGATATTATCCAGAGGTTCTCCTCCATATTTGCACAGTCCAGTCCAACATCTGGCTAGGTTAGCTTGTGTTCACAGCTTCAGTCCGTTGTGTGTGGGGTCTGCGTGGCCCTGGGCCATTCTGCTTCTCAAGTCACATGGCTATGGAGGGAACATGGGCAAGTTCAAGGAAGCAGGAGTGAAGCAAAATCAATGATATATCTATATCTGTATCTATATTTTTATCTATATATCTATATAGATACATCTCTCTCTATATATATCTCTATATAACTCTATCTATAATCTATCTATCTATCTATCTCTATCATCTATCTATCTATCTATCTATCTATCTATCTATCTATCTATCTATATTTTTTTGGCTTGGCATTATGTATTCCCAAATTTTTGCAGGCTTGCATTGGTGTCCGCTCTCTCAGCCAATGATCTTTGTTCCCAGGTTAGACTGACAGACAAGCAGCTTTCTTATGTCTCCCTGACTTATTCACTATGCGTGTATTCATTTCCGTTTTCCCAGCGGTTTGCAGGGAATGGACCAGTGGTTCCCTGTGGAGAGTGTGAAGTGCAGCTTCCAGATGCCCATGCTTATAATGTCTGGCTGGCCTTCCCTTTGCTTTCCTCGTATCTCTAATAATAAAAGCATAATATGCTAATGAGGCTGGACATCCTTCTGGATGACCTTCAGGACGAAGTCTGGCTGCCAGGGAAGCCCAGGTCCCTCCTGGTTGCCAGAGGGAAGTCGGGAAGGAAGGCCCACTCTTACACAAATTTGCTGCACCAGGCTTCTACTTGATTAATATTAGCTAGCTAGTTACGATGGTAACAGTGAGACAGAGGAAGAGGTTCAGGGGAGGGGATTGATCTGACTTTTCCATGGCTCCAATGAACTCTTCACTTTTATTTCCCTAGAATGACATTTCAAAATATAACTTTTTGATTAAAAAATTAAGTTTCCCGGTAGCATCCATCTTCTCCAATCTATGGCTTGACAGACTCTGTGACAGCTTCAGATTTACTGACAAAGGGAAGATTCTTGATTGTACAACAGATAGAGCTAATGAGTCAGCTGACTGCCTGCCTTTATCTGTCTTTTTCTACTTTCCCCAGTCCTCTGAAAGTAAAAGAAAGGAGCATTCCATAAAATAAGTCATTTGGTGGACATCTAAGGGTGGGATTGAAAATGATGTGGGATTGAGTCACAGGATTTTAGATAAAATAAGGGGTTGTAAGACAATAACTGATTATATGTATACAGAAGCTGTGGGCACAGTAAATAAATCTATTAATCTGCCAAAAAGAAAAGAATGATGATTTGATGCTCAGATATTTTGGAGATAAGAAACCGTTTTTATATTAGTGTTAAAAAACAAAACAAAACAAAACACAAACCCTAAAGATGATTTTAATTATGTGCTAGAAGTAAGTAGTTTTCTTTCTTTTTTACAATTTATTATAAATAGTTTTGTTTTATATTTTTCTGTTTAAGTTTGGGGTGGAATTGAATTTCCTTTGTCTACATATTATAAAATTTGTCTTCTTGTACTTAAGATAACAGTGATTATAGTTTTAATATTCTAAGAACATATTTGCCTTGGGTTTGATTCACTTTATTTGACTTAAAAGAGATAGAAATCAGATTATCTGTGGTTAAGTTGAATGAAAGTTTCTAGGAAGCAAAATTGATTTAATCAGTGCAATTATTATTTTTTTATTGTTGTTAGCCCAGAAGAAGTAGAACTAGTCTTTCTGCTATTCCTTACTGACCTGTCTTAGATATTGTAGTCAATTTTTCTTGCCCAGAGGTGAAGAAGGCATTTTGGGACGGATCAAAGAGTTACTGTGAAGAATGATGAGAGTCTTGGTAAAAATCATAATGTCTGAGGTTAATTTTTCAGAGAAATAATTGACTGGTTAAGCTTCTTTTATTTAGGCGATTGCAGATTTTTTAGTATCATTGGATAGTTTTCAGTAAAACTTGTCCACCTCTAATTTGAAAAGGTAGATTGGAGGAAACAATAAAGGAAACATTGGCTTTTAAAAACATTTAAAAACAAGATTAGAGGGAATATTGGCTTTTGAAAACATTTTTAAAGACTATATTTTAGAGCTATTTAGGTTTACAATAAAATTGAGAGGAAGATATAGAGATTTCCCACATGCCCTCTGACCCTCACATATATAGCCTCCCTCATTAACATAACTCACCAAAATGGTATACTTTTTACATTGACATGTCATAATTACCCCAAGTCTGTAGTTTTCCAAAGAGTTCACTCTTGGTTTTTATAGTCAATGGGTTTAGACAAGTGATTTTCACCTCATGTTATACATAACCATTTTCACCTCATGTTATACATAAACTAATTACTAAATTTATGCAGTACACCAGAAATATATATTTCTTGCCGATCTGACAAAAAAAAGTAAGTATAATTTTGTTTCATTCACACCAGGCAGCTATTGTTGTGTCATTTTTTAAATTTGACAATCTAAGGAAAAAGAGGTCAGAACCCCTGACCTCAGGTATTACATGTTTTAAAAATTCTTGTAGAACATAGATTGAAAATTTCTGGTTTAGACAAATGTTTAATGATATATAATAACAAATATTTTCACTGCCCTAAAAATTCGTTGTGTTCTGCCAATTTAGGTCACCCCTCCCTCCAGAGCTACCCCTTCCTACCCCACCCACTGACTTACTTTTTTTTGGTCTTCATAGGTTGCCTTCTCCAGAATGTCATATAGTTAGAATCATACAGTATGCAGCTTTCTTAGGTTTGCTTGTTGCACTTAGTAATAGAAAGATTGGCTTTTCAAAAATAAATACACATTAACACTTGTGAAATAGGCCTCTAATCACTTATCCTGAAAGAAAATTGCTTTCATCACTGACATGAATGGAAGAATATGTTCTAAAAATTGGTTTAATACGATAAATTATTAACTTTATTTTTACTGATGTCTGTTTTAATAAAATTTATATTTAATTAAATTATATTTGCTATTAAATAAACTATTGCTAAAATGTAGGAAATCCATTCATAATTAAATAAGAGAAAATGAATTTATTTATTTTTGGTACTCCTCCTTTCTCCAAGTTTATATCCTTGGTTTTCTCACTTGGCATATAAAAAAACAACATAAAATATGTTTTCTCCTATGTATTATCATTCTGAATTAGGAAACTTCTGAAAACTTATCAGTGGATCTTGAGGAAATGTTTAAATTATGACATCTAAGATTATGATGAATCAAATATTCAGTATTCTCTATAAGTAAAATTATAAATAGATGGTTTCTCTTTATTACTTTTGCTAGATTTCCTCCCCATTTGTATAATTCCTGTATCACTGTCACCTACACACACACACATACACACACACACTCTCTCTCTTTCTCCCTTTCTCCTTCTTTACCCTGTATCCTCTAAACCAGTGTTTCCCAAAGTGTGGTACGCGTACCCCCAGGGGTACGGGAAGAGTTTGGTGGGGGTACGCGTTGCACCGGAGTTTGGTGGGGATATGCACTGCACCATGCTTAGCTGCGCCTAATTCTACGTTCTCATGAGTCAAGTCAAGACAGTCTTGTGAGGCGTGAGATAGTCGGGTGTGCAAATAAATGTTATTTATAATATAACTTTTATTTATATTTCATTATGAATAATTTTATTTTTCATTTATTATTATTTTGTGTATGTACCAAAAAAAGAAAAATAAATATATTTTGATATTAAAATACATAATTTTTTTTTTTTTTTGATGAGGGGTACTCAGCGTTACGAAAATTATAGAAGGAATACACATATGTCAAAAGTTTGGGAAACACTGAATTCTAAACCATCAAATAGGGATCTTAAATAATCTCTTACGTTAGATGTAAAATGAAAATGGTTTAGGTACTGCCAAAGAAAAACCAGAGTGGGACAGTAGTTAAAGTGGTAGAAACAGGATTCATTCAGAACTATTGCAGTAGGGAAAAGGAGATGTCATTATAGAACTGGGTTCAATGCAAGTGCAAACAGCAAAGGGGGATTTACAGCCAAGGAGCAGTGTGGAGGCTGGTGGATCGAAGATACTAAACATCAGGGGTTAAGAGGTCTGGCTAAACCGACCCAACACGATTCTTGCTATAGTCAGGTCAGCATGATCAGCTATCACTGGTGTGTGGGATGGTGGAGGATGAGAAACTGATTAGATATCAAGAGTGATTCCATATGGAATGTGGGGATTCCTTAAATGATTTGGCAGAGTTCTTACTGAAATTGGATTTTATAAGGACGTGTACAGATTGTCACATGAGAAAGTTCAGAAGCCTGTCGACAGTTTGGTCAAGCAAAGCATCTTTGTCAGTACAAATCTGTGATAATTTATTTGTAATTTATAAAAGGAAAAGTTAGAAAACAAAAGATTGGAATGATAATATCATGGTGAAGTCACCTCTGGGTGGAAACATTTAAATTTTTTTCACTTTCCCTACCAAGGTCTGTCAGTGCCATTTGCCTTTTCTCCACAACACACACACACACACACACACACACACACACACACACCACACACCACACACACCACCCCCCCACACACACACCCCACACACACCACACACACCACACACACCCCCCCACACACATACACCTACACACACACTCTGGGGCAGTGGTCAGAAAACCTTGGCTCTTAGGCGCCTTGAGTGTGGCTCTTCCACAGAATACCACGTGCAGGCGCACACGTACAGTGCTATTGAAACTTCATGGCACATGCGCAGAAGTCAGTTTATGGCCCGGGCAAGTCTATTTTGAAGAAATGGCATTAGAACACTCAAGGGGCCAAAGAGCCGAGGTTTGTCGACCACTGCACTAGGGGAATGAATAATGAATAATGAACTTTTATTATAATACCTCTGAGAAGGTACTCACCTAGCTAAACAACTACTCTGGTGAGGTTTTTTTTTTTTTTTTTTTTTTTTTTTTTTTTTTTTTTTTTTTTTAGTAACCAGGTTCTTAAACCTCAAAGGCAGAGTTTGCTAACTTTTAAATGTTTTCATGAGGACAACACTCTAATTACTGTAAATTAATTCTCTTCTATTGTCACGCTGGGGCAGTGTCAAGCACAATTTCATTTTACTGCAAATAATATATTTGCATTAAAGGATGTTTTCCTAAACATTTCACTGGGACTGTTTTCAGGGTAATCGTTTATTTGAAAAAACTTCATTTAGATTTTATTTGTATGAGATCAATCTGCCATACAAAGGTAAGAAAAATCAATAAATAATACTGTGAAACTGTAGCGCTCTATGGGTTGATTGAAAAAGAAAACTGTATCTTGAAGAGCATCCTACAGCACATCTGAATGGAAATCTGTCCCTGGTGGCTGCCGTGTGCCTGAAATATCCAGCACTTGTCTAGAAATAACAGAGAGGGGAGGAGCTCCAGTGAAATTGCAAGCATATTTCTTGAAACCAGTAAGACATTTAGCCATGGCAATAAAGCAACACGCTTGTGCACATTCAGTTATTAACATCAGTTGGTCTTCTTATTAAAAAGTAGACAACAATACGGATGAAATCAGGCCTGGGACTTGAAGCTTTCATTTGAAGCAAGACGCAGCATTGGTCAATCCTACAGCTGATTGATCTATATCAGGAACCCCTGCGGGGAGCTTATGAAAGTGTTAGCCCCAAGGAACACATTTACATTAAATCTAAAATGATCCTTGGGGGATGGCTCAAGAGCCGGGGCTTTGACTTCTTACAATTCTCCTTTAGACTTAGTAATACTCTTTGAACCCAGATGTCAATTTTTAAAAAGGTTATCAATGAAGCATGGAAAAATCAGGGAACTGACAATAGAACCTTCTGCAGGCAAATATTGCGAAGAGGTACTGCAACAGACTTGAGACATAGGAGTATTGTATTGGAGCATTTTAGTAACTGAATGAAAGTGGGAGTTTTCTATGCTGTTAACACCCCTCTCTAATTAGCTGCAGGAAAAGTCAAAGCTGTAAAATTATTCTTAATTTAAGCAGGTGAAATTCTTGCTCAGCCTACCAAGGGTTTTGACACGCCTGATGTAGTTTCTACTCCTGGGAGGAGAAGTGTAAACACCGAGAAGGAATTACAGTGTGGTGTAATGTCTTTTTAATGCTGCGGGGTGGGGCTGTGAGAGGGCCCAGGGAGGGAGGAAACGAGGATTGCATTGGAACTGTGACCTTAGAACCCTAGACGGATGTGCTTTACATACCAGACTGCAATAAGACTTGATTATTCCTGAAGTTCTGGATTTTCCACATAGTTTGGGACAAAGGAAAGCAGCAATTCCTGTCTTTGTGCCTTAAAGATTTTATTTCCCAGACTGAGAATTTGAAGTTACTTGAACCCAAGGAGTGAGGCTGATCAGTATCTTGTCACTCACGGTTGGGTCTACAGCACTGTTGCTGGTGTCAGGCACCAGGCTGGTAGTCAGCAGAATCAAGTGAAAGACTGATTTGAAGGGACTGAGGTCTCTATTCTGTTATACTAGTCTGCATGCCTGCTTTTATGCTAGTACCACACTGTTTTGATCACTACAGCTTCATAATATAGCGTTAAATCAAGTAGTGTGGTGTACCAGCTTCGTTCTTTTCTCTCCGGGTTGTTTTGGTTCTTCTGTGGTTCTTTTGTGGTTTCCAATGAATTTTTAGAATATATATATTTTTTATTTCTGTGGGAAAATGCCATTGATATTTTGATTGGGATTGCATTTAACCTGTAGAATTCTTAGATGGGATAGATATTTTCACAATATCCATCCGATCCAAAAAACATAGGATATCTTTCCACTTATTTGTGTCCTCTTCAACCTCTTCCATCAATATCTTACAGTGTTTGTTGTTCAGATCTTTCACTTCCTTGGTCAAATTTGTTCCTAAGTATTTTATTGATTACAATGCTGTTGGGTCGAGGCGGGGCAATGCAAAGCCCAGACTTTAATTTTTTTTCTAAATATAATCAAAGAGTCTGGAATGAAAGGTTCTCCCCTTCCCAAACTGGTGGGCGGAGTTTGACACATGACCCCTTAAGGCTCCCCCCCTCCCAAACTTGTGGGTGGAGCTAACAACATGACTGGCACCTGCCAAAGGGACATCTCCAAGACAGTGAACCACCAATTAACACGGGCCAGAGTGCCCTTGGGGCCCATCCCTTCCTGTTCCACCCTGGGCCCAACCCCCACCCTTTCCGTCCTTTAAGAGGGACCCCAGGCAAGACACAGGCGCTTTTTGGAGGCCACCTCCATTAGCCCGGTTGGGTCCGATTTCCTGTCCCCTCTCCCCCTAATTCTGATCTCTTTACCTCGGTGATGGGTCCTGCCCATTACCGGGGGAATAAACTCTCTTTAAAACTCCCTGTTGTTCTGTTTCCTGTTTCCTTTCAAACCTAACAGATGCTACTATAAGTGGGATTTCTTAATATTTTTCAGTTAGACCATTGTTAGTAATAGAAATGCCACTGATTTCTGCATGTTGATTTTGTATTCTGCTATTTTACGGAATTTATTATTTCTAACAGCTTTTCAGTAGAATCTTTAGTATTTTTTAGGTAAAATATAATGCAACCAGAGATAATTTTATTTCTACATGGATGTCTTTTATTTCTTTTTCTTGCTTAATTGCTCTGGCTAGGACTTCCAGTATGATTTGAATAAAAATGGTGAGCCCTAACTGATTTGGCTCAGTGGATAGAGCATCAGCCTGCAGATTGAAAGGTCCCAGGTTCGATTCCAATCAAGGGTATGTACCTTGGTTGCAGGCACATCCTCAGTAGAAGTTATGCAGGAGGCAGCTGATCAGTGTTTCTCTCTATCCCTCTTCCTTCCTCTCTGTAAAAAATCAATAATATACATATATATTAAAAATGGTGAGATAGGCATTTTTCATATTGAGTTTCAGAATTATAAATTTTTAAGGAATATGTTACATTCAACAGCTCTCAATTATCTTATGTATCTTAGAGTAGAAAAAGTCAATGAATGTTGGATCTTGGTCACCAGGAAATGATGCTTAGAATGCTGTTTTTAGGCATATTATATTATTATCTCTACTTTAGAGATGAGGCTGATAAAAGGTTAAGGAATTTTCTGGGGTCCTAGAGAACATTTAATCTTTTTATATGGCCTTTCTAACATAAACTAAAAATGCTACTGATTTTCTCAAAGGTTGTTATACTTCTGTGGTAAGATTAACTTATTACTACATGTCTTGTAGGAAGTGTGTGGCATAGCTGTATATAAAATGTAAGATTTTTCACCCTAGGTGACTTTGAACTGTACTCTTAGTATCATAACCAAACACTGACTCATTTTAGTATAAATCAGTGTCTTCCTGAAGTTACAGAGAGAAAAGGTGCCACAGAGCATAAAATATGAAATAGAAAACATATGCAAATAAGCTGCTTTCTAGTCTCAAGAACAGTTGAAGTATTTGTTATTTAACAATATAAAAATTACTCGCATATGATTATCATTTGGAAACTCAAAGTTTGAACGTTCTGGAAAGCACTGCCATGGTGGAAATGTAGTTTATTTAGAAGTATCTCCTCTATCCTAAGAATCTCTAATTGTCTTCACTTTAGGATACTGGCAAACTGCAAGGTTTGCTTGTTTCTCTCCTCATCGGTGCTTTGTATCATTATACCTCTAACTTTGCAGCTGGATTCCCTAATTTTGTCCTCAGGGTGCACAAAAAGCCTCTTTTGTGCAGCCACCTAGATTAAGTCTATAAACTGATGACGTCCCCCTCCCCCCTTTTGTATCTCTGTATCCTGTTCTTCTCTTTGCTCTGATAATCTGATAAATTAACATCCCTTACAATTTTCCTGACTGGTAATAGATTAATGCATGTTAATGACTGTCAGTGGCTTAGTCCGCTACACCTCTTGGGTAAAATATTTGCATTTTGAAAGGTCTTTTTAGAATCATAGCCTTATTTAAAAAGATGACACAGTGTGAGCATCTAAACCTGTTGACAAATTACTAGGGGAAAGTACTACGTTAGATTTTCTCCCCACAGTTTACCATCTCTGAGAATAAGGATACATTATTTTTTTTAAAAAAAGCTTTGATTGATTTTAGAGAGAGAGAGGAAGGGAAAGGGAGAGAATCATCAACAGGCTGCCTCCTGCATCCCCGCTGCCGAGGATCCAGCTTGTGACTTGGGCCTGTGTCTTGACCAGAATCTAACCCGTGGCCTTTTGGTGTATGGGACAATGCTCATCCAACTGAGTCACATCAGCCAGGGCAAGGATATATTCTTAAAACCGCCGTGATAATAAAACACTGAGTCATAGTTTAATTGGAAGCATGCTTTTTTCATTCTTAGTGATTCATAAAATAATAATGTCTTAAAATCAATGACATTAGGTTTGATGATATAGAGAAGCTCTATTTTACCATCTTTTAAACCATGCCTTGGTGTAGGTAGGAACTATCTCCCTTATAGTACTTCTCTCTCTTTCTCTCTCTCTCTCTCTCTCTCTCTCTCTCTCTCTCTCTCTCTCACACACACACACACACACACACACACACACACTTCTGTACACACTAAACATACATAAGTAAACACATGTTTTAGCCAGCTGCTGTGAAAACTTTAATTAAAATTTGAGGGTTTTCCCATATTAAAGAAGCTCCTCCCCCAAATTGTTTTAAGAACACTTGTAAGAAATCTGCACTGGGAATATGTATTTACCACGTCTGTTTGCTATTTCGATATCACTTGTAATCATTTCATTTCTTTTATTCTGTCTCCCTTTGTTTTGAGAGAGAAGTGATCAATATGAGTAAATACCACGGATGGGCAGAGGAGTGCCTTGCAGGATTGGCCGTCCTTTTTGAGATGAAAGGCTTTGTATCTGTAATTACCAACCATGTGGTACACAGCTTCAAATAAAAGAGTTTGTGTCGTTCTTTCTTTTTAGAAGACGTTGGAAACAATGGCAGAATGAAAAGCAATCTCATCAACAACAAAAAAAATATCAGTCAGAAAATTGGCTAAAATTCAGCTCTTTGTGCTCTTGAGATTGAAAGCTGGAGCTGAAAGAAAGCTCTCCAGTTTTCCACCATGCAAATCCATTGCTGCCTGTTAGGTTGGTTTACTCTTTTGAAGCAGTTCAGTAGTACCATTTCTTGGCAAGAAGAGTATTTAAATAATTCTTTGCAATTTCGGTTTATTTATTCTTCTTGCCTCCCACTCTTCTCTGTTGCCCATCCTGCACCACCAACTTACACTGGCTCAGGCTCTGAGGAATGTTCACTAATGTATGTCCCTCTAGGATATCTTTTAATCCTATTAATTTTTCAGTTCAAAATTAGGATTATGGAGTTAGGGCTTTAAAAAAACGCATCACCAGTCTTATTTTCACTATGGACAAATGCTCCTTTTTCTTGCCCGATTTTTTCAGTATTCTTCACTGATATGGGATGTTAATTTAACTTTTATTATTATAGCCTTTGGAAAACTTATAAATATTATAGTCTTATATTTACACGTTTTCCAAAGGTTTGGAAGCAGTGTTGGTTTTTGCAGGGACACTGCTATGCATACCCTTAGTAGGTTATAGAATAAGTTGGTGAACCTTGAAAATATTAAGACCCGTTTTTTAAAATGAAATATTTTATATGCAAAAGCATCGTGTAAAATTATGTACTCTACTAACTGTGAAAGTTTAGCAATAATCTTTTAGCTCCTTCTGAATAGGTCAGCCCTGATGAGTGTTTTCCAGATTATCAGTCTTCAAAGAGAAATGACCTGGGTGAGTAAGAAACAGGGCAGGGGACTGTTATTACGCAATGAGTAGAAAAACCTGGTGAACCTGATTCAGTGCCGATAACCAGTGGCAGGAGAAGGCTGCTGCAAGCAAATAAAGAAGATTGGAGAAGGTGTGGATTAGGAAAACGACATTTACCTTCTTTATACTTTTGCCCAGGGTGAGCCAGGGGCTTTGGGAATGGACGGCTAGCCTATGGCTGACGTCATTTTTACATGCACATCTGTCCCTTTTGAAGTATTTGACAGCATTTTCACGTGAAGCTAAGTCCTTTAGCTGCCGTGCTGTCACGATAAGGAAGGAGGTATGCAATTAGAAGGTACCCATGGAAGAATTTTGGACCAAGGATCTGTGACATGTGGTTGAGTCAAGAAAGGCACCTGTCAGTGTATGAAAGTACAGGACTGTGTAGTCTGTAATGACCACATCCGTAGAGAGCTCTAAAATTAAAACAGAGAGCCAGGTCTTTGGATGATTTAAGCACTGACCTGCTCAAAGGAAAGGATCTCCTTAGATAATCTCTTAATCCCCTTCCTTCTCTGTGATTCCAAGTCTGAGATAGTTGGCTTGCAAAATGCACTGAGCATATAAGTGTGTGCAAGTATGTTTAGTGTATATACATAGATATGTGATTGTGTTTACCATATTTGCCGGCGTATAAGACGATTTTTTTGGCCCTGAAAAATATACCTCCAAGTGGGGGGTAGTCTTATATGGCGAGTATATAACAAACTCTGTATTTTGAGTGGAAATGTTAGGGGGTCGTCTTATACGCATAGTCTCTTATATGCCGGCAAATACGGTATTTTTCAGGGCCAAAAAATCGTTTTATACGCCGGCAAATACGGTATTTTTCAGGGCCAAAAAATCGTTTTATATGCCGGCAAATACGGTATATATATATATATATATATATATATATATATATATATATATATCTTTAAACATAAATACTATGGTAAAATTATATGTTTAATATTTTTATGCTCATTTTTTTTCTTACTTTGCAACCCTGTGCAAAATTTTCTTTCTCCCTCTCCCATTCCTTCCCATCCCTCCTCTCTCTCTATTTCATGTCTTTGCTTTATAGAAAATATACATAATTACTTTTGCAGTTGGATGATAAACACATGTGGTCCTTGAAGGTTTAATTTCCTCATTAAATATTCCTGTATTTTCCTAATAGAGAGAAGTATATCTGTTTAATTAAATGTTGACAGGCACATTTTCAATAGAGTATGAGTTTTAGGCACATTTTCAATAGAGTATGAGTTTTATTTATGGAGAGAAAGAAAGGTACAACATATAGTCTTGGTGATATTTGATATTTGCAGTTATCACTAGGAAAGGAGTATGTGGGCTAATATCAACATCAACTTATATTTTGTTAATAAAGGGTCTTCTAATATAATATTTCTGATATGAGATAACAAAGAATGGAACATGGATGCATTGCGATTTGCCTTTAATACTTAATAACAACAGTTGGTAAGGAAGCCAAAGTGCAAAAATGCCATTTGACTTAACGACCACATCTAGAACAATGAATACAGTCTCCCACCTCTGGGCCAGACACTAGCTATAGAAAGAAAGGACTCCTCCCAGAAAGTAAATATGAACATTTGCAACCTTATTTGCATTCATGATGAAAAACAATTTCCTGTGACAGTCATCATGGGAAAAGTTTAAAGTCTTGGTTAGTGTTATGTTATGAACCACTTCAGTAGCAGTTTCTTGATAATAAAATTAGTTGCAAGGAGCTGGTCATAGTCAGAACACCGATTTCATCAGAATGCAGACAATCGCTTTCTACTTCTACTTACACTAAAGGAAAAAGCAACCATTCTCAGTTCTCAGATATCCCTCCTCACATCTTGACACTATAAAAGCTTTTCACAGGTGTGTGTGTGTGTGTGTGTGTGTGTGTGTGTGTGTGTGTGACATGAGATTCTTGGCCACTTTTCCCCAGATGATAGT
Source organism: Vespertilio murinus (assembly GCA_963924515.1). Taxonomy (NCBI): domain Eukaryota; kingdom Metazoa; phylum Chordata; class Mammalia; order Chiroptera; family Vespertilionidae; genus Vespertilio; species Vespertilio murinus. The sequence continues at coordinate 55,180,041 of OZ004704.1, forward strand.
GATAGTATTTCACTTGTCCCAAACTCGATTTGTCCTATATTTGTTGCTTTTGCCAAACCACCATCTGGTTGCTCTGTTATCTCTAGTCAGCTCTCTTGTGTGATTAGGAAAGAACACTTCTTTGGGCAAGATGCTAAGTGCAGCTGTTAAGAGAGCCAAGGATTTCTTTCTGATGCTTGGAACAAAGTGGTTCTTGTCAGCAGTAACCTGAAAACAGGAAGTTTGAAACTCTCTAAGTATAACATATAAAAATATTACTGTAAATAAAAAAAAAAAACTTTATATAGCTATTGAAATTGAAAAAGGGACACACACACTTCTTAAAAATAATGAAACACAATGAGAATTAAGCGTTCTTTCTTACACATATTTAAGGAGGTTTGCTTAGCCTCTAATTACTGATTTCTCTTTGGACTAGTTTGGTTGAGCGATTATTTATGCTCATAACATAGTAGGTTGTAGGCTGGCTTTCTAGGAAGAGTAGAATACATTGCTGACCAAACCCTTCCAATATAGGGCTTCCAAGAAAAAATAATTGCCAGATGTTGCTTGAAGTCGAAGATTAGGTGAGGCCTCTTTCGCCCAGTGTCCCTGCCAATTGCATAAGAGCATCATTGCAGGCTGAGTGTGGGTGAGGTATAAAGTCTGGTGTGAAACCTAGCTACTAGAGTGAGATAAGTGTTTGGAAGACATTGCTTGTCCCCAGTGCCTAATGCCAGGCTGGCTTGGAGTGTCTGTACTTTGTCTGTCTTGATCATTTAATCCAGGGACAAGGGACTAGTCAAGTCCAAACTAGCAAGAGGAAGTAGGGTGATTAGGAAAAGAGGCAGTCGTTTTACCACACTGGCAGCGTGCATAAAGGACAGGGTAGAAGGGATAGAGGGTTGCCATGAGTGGACCTTGGCCTTTAACCCATAGTGACTCTAATCACTTATGAAGACTCCCAGCGACATCTAAGGTTCTGCATCATGATGAAACATCTATCTGGGCAAGAAACTGGTAAAGCAATGGGGAGAGGTGCTGATAGCATTTCCTCCATCAGTCTCCTCTGGTGAGAAGTGGAAATACCACTATTCTTATAAAATAAAAAATAAAAAAAATGAGGAGAGAGGGATTCATCACAAGACTTCTTTCTGCCTTTAAGAAATGTACAGTTTCTTTGTTGAGTTCAGACAAATAAAAATAATGCAACCATAAGTAATATTTCCCAGTGTGGAATAAGGAACAAAATTGGGATTTTTACAATGTGCTTGTTTCCTATTGCACATTAAAGACATTGTACTGAGTTAGGTTTTATATAAGCATCATCCCTCTATATTTACCAAAGCCAGTAGAAAAGTGCAAAATAACAGAATGCAGAGACAGTAAAATAAAAATAAAAGCACGTCTATTTCATTTATTCAATAAACATTTATTTAGTTTTCATTTTGAGAAATAGTATTCCAGTAGAGGTTGAGAATTTCAGCTTTGGAGCCATGAGGTTCTGAGTTTGAATTTTACAATTGCCACACAATTATTGCATGGTCTCAGATAAAGCACTTAACCTTATTAAGACTATTTTATTATGTGATAAATGTGGATGCTAATAGCTTATCTATTAAGATTGTGGTAAAGAAAATATGCCAAACACCTCATGCATGGTTCCTGGCTCATAAACAGTTAATAATGAAGATGATTTATATTTCCAGTATTATACTGGGTGAAACATAAAAAAAAAATAATAAAATTCATCTTTTAGGTGTGAGGTGGTTTTTAGATAAGGAAGTTAGTAAAAAAAATTAAAATGTGTAATTCTAAGGATTACATCTAAATAGAAAGCAGTAGTCAGAATTTAATAAAGTATACCACTAATATTTTCTCTTGTGTCATGAAAGAATGTAGACATAATCTCTCTCTCTCTCTTGCTAATATAATAATATATGATATATGATATGATATGTGATATATTATATATTATATATATCTATATCTATCTATCTATCTATCTATCTATCTATCTATAACATATATGCTAAGTGTCTCACCGGTCAGATCTTTGGTGGACTCTCAACCAGTTGCTATGGCGTGTAATGACCACCAGGGGCCAGACGATCTTACTTGTAGGTTAGCTTGCTGCTGGGGTCTGGCCGATCAGGACTGGGTGAGATGAGCTGGACACACTCTGAGGCCCTCCTGTGGTCCCTACCCAGCCAGCCAACCTGCTGTGGGCCCTTCCCAACCTGTGGCTCCCATCGGCACTAATCGGGAGTGGGTGAGATGTCCCCTTTCAGCCCTGACTGCCGGCCAGGCTGGGGGACCCCATCCATCCATGAATTCGTGCACTGGGCCTCTAGTACATCTATAAAATAAAAATAAGAATAAAACAATTTTTCTTTCTAGAGAACAGCTTGTGCACCACAAATAGCTAAATCTTAAAATAAATTTTATTAGAATGCCTATTATCACCTCAGCATACAGATGGCATCCTGTCGAAGAAAACCAGGAACAATTCCCATGTATTGAGGGTGGTGGCATATCATTATTTCCTAATGTCCATAATTACTTTGTGAAAAAATAAATTATGATATTAAACTGAACGTGTTGGAATCTGAATGCATAATTCAGAACACTAAGTCATGATAGACCTAGTTTCCTAAAGCTACTCTAAAGGCAGGAGCAGGTCTGTCTTGTTCACAGACAAAGCTGAAGTATATAACATGTTCCTGACACATAGTAGATGTTCAATAAACCTATAGAGCAGCTGAGTGAGTAAGCAATCTGTGGTCATACCTCATATATTGTATGATCTAGAGGGCTCTTTCCTAGTATAGTGCTAAGAGCATTTAATTTGGAATTAAAGGGCTAACTTTGCAAACAAGAGAGTTAGGGGCTCTTAAAATAGTTTTCTACTCATGCAGCTGTATTGTAGATTAGGCAAGATAATATAGACAAAATTATTTAGGGACCTATAAAGTTGCAATACACAATTGAAAGTTATTATTCCATTTGACCACCTAATTACATTGTTTTACCTACTACCTAGGTTTTTAATCTCATTTCTTCCTGTATTCCCTTGAATGCAGTCTGAGAAAGCCAGTTAACTTTCATTATTTTTTCTCCATAACAATAATATTCTAGTTAGTTTTAAATATAGGTCATTAAAAAGCTGAGAACAGTTCTATCCACAGGAAGACATTTGTATTTTTTTTTAACTTACAAAATGTATGGTAAAAAGTATACAAAATAAGAGGAAAAAAAGGGATGAAGAGTATGCTAATTGATATACTCAACAAACTCTACAAAAGTCTAGTTCCCAAAAGAAGTGAGCTAAAGTTAAAAATATGAATTAAACATGTTGAAATCAAGGACTTTGATTTTATTCTCCATATATCATATTAGCATGATATATACATTTTAAATATTTATACATATGACATACTATATCAACTATATAGTAAACATTCAGAATATGTTGGGGTATTAATTTGGGTTGTCTTTGCAGGCCCAATGGATCAGTAGTCACAATAGGATGAATTAAGAAGAAAAGAGATCCCTGTCTTTTACTCTAGGACAATGATGTTATGGTTAGAAGATTATAGTTTGGAACAAATAGCCTAGCTCAGGATTCCTGCCTACTTATTTATCAGTAACTTACTTTTACGCAATGTATTTAACCCGAGCCTCAATGTCTTCATCTACAGAGTGGGCAAACTGTTGTCTATGCCATACAACTATTATGAGGATTAAATAAAATTATGATTTAAGGGCAGTTGGCACAGTGGTCAGCTTGTAAACCATGCTCAGTAGCTGGCAGCACTTATTATTTCGGTATATGTTATACTGAACTTTATTAGTGGCAGTTATCTGTATCTGAATATCAGTTCTTTCACTACATTTATTATACTTTAACTAGAGGCCCAATGCATGAAAATTCTTGTAAGATTAAGGCCTTCCTTCCCCCAGCTGCTGGCACTGGCTTCCCGGCTTCCCTCTGGCCCCGGGCCCTGACTTCATCAGGAAGGACATCCAGAATGACATCTGGAAGATGTCTAATTAGCATATTACCCTTTTATTATTATAGATGAGAGCTTGGGACTCAATGGTGTTTTAAATTTTTCCCAGTTTAAAACCTATGGTTTGTTAAAGTCTGATTTTTGCTAAATAACTTGTACGGTGTGTATACAGAGTTGACCTTGTAAATATGGAATTTACTGAACTATAGAGTATTTGATCTCGTTTTTGTGGTCTTTATTGGTACTATTACTTTATGACCTGTCACTCCCTTTGGATATCTGGAAGGCCAAAGTTTAATAGGTTGTTTAAATAAAACACACTTTGTTTTTCAAAAATTGAAAACAATAAGGCAGCTCAGACCTTACTAGCTAAACCAGGAACAGATCAGAAAAAGAAACATTTAAATAACATAGGAGGAAGGAATTCTTATAGTCTTAGTTACTTGGCTACTCTTATGAAGAAAATTAGAAGTAGTTTTTTGAAAATGAACTAATTCTTCTGTGAGTATCAGGTACATAGTAAGTATTCTCACATAATACATGAGAAAGGTTGAAATGGAAAACTTTGTGTTATCTGTGCGACTGCCTCAAAATAATCAAGACACTATCCCAAATTAAGTACTACCCAGCCACTTTTTAGGTATCTTTGGTATCTGTGGAAGGCAGATTGGTCCCTCCTCCTGCAACATATAAAAATCCAGAGATGATCAAGTTTCATATATAATGGAGTAATATTTGCATATAATTCTTATTTGTATAGTGGCTATAGCAGGATATTCCTGCACAACATTTTGTGAATTCAGTGTAGTGCTTGGCGTATCAAATTCATGTTTTACTTTGCAAAACTTTCTGGATTAAAAAAATATATTCTATCTATGGTTTATAGAATATGCAGATATGAAACCTGCAGATGTGGAAGGCTGATATATATCTTTTAATTAGGCATGCCTGTCACACTTTAATAAAGTAAGACTTAAAAAATTACTAAGTAATCTTATCCCACTGTCTTCTATGTTCAGTTGTTCAAGCAAGATGATATAAAACATTTGAATATTTTTCTGAGGCAACAGTGAAATATGAGTTACAATAAAAATTTGGTTTGATGCTATGTCGTAATAGAAATAGAAACCGGTTAGACCTGGCTGGGTGGCTCTGTTGGTAGGAGTTTCATCGACACACCAAAAAGGTTGCAGGTTGGATTCCCAGCCAGGGCACATACCTACTAGTAGTTTTTACATATGATCCCTGTTTGGGAGCCAATGGGAGGCAGCCAATCAATCTTTCTCTCTTACATTGATGTTTTTCTCTCCTTTCCTTCCCTCTCTCCCTTACCCTCTTGATTTTAGAGATTTTTAAAATTGATTTAAAAAAAACACACACTCACAAAAGCATACCTTCAAGTGAGTATTTAAAGAAAAAGGAAATAGAAACAGATTACAAAAACACAAAAAACAAACAAAAACAAACAAAAAAACACTTTGCCAAGATAAAATGTTTTTTGATCATTGCTGTTACAAATTGAGACATTATGTTATGTCTAATGTAAAATTTCAGTGAACTTCATCTTGATTAATTTCTACTCTAGAAGGATTCAGCTTTTGTTGAAAACTTCAATTCACCATCTACAGCTAGCATTAAAAGAGATGCTTATTGACCTTTAAATTTCAAAAGAACTATTTCAAATCAATCATGTAAGAGGCCTTTTGATAGTAATGTGTAAACCCATCAGTCCAAAAGGAGCTCCTTCTTTGAAAAAAACTGATGAAGAATCAATAAAGAATCTTTTCAGAAATAAGTTACAAGGCTTTGTGTGAGCAGGATAGTTTTGCTAGTGTAAATGCCTTGAAACCTTTTAGCTTATTCTGATTTTTATATGTATTGTGACTATCACTTCATTACCTTTATTTTGGTTATAACTTTAAGGCCATTTTTCAATAGATTTGTCTTTCATTCATAAAAAAAAAAACATTGTCAGTCTTTCACTAATCTCTTTAGGTTTAAGTTTTTCAAGAGTGTCAGTTACACAGAAATTCATAAATTATTTGGTCTTTTGTAAGGAGCTCTGCTGTATCTGCTGAAATGTTCAGGTTTACAAATATTGATTTTGAAATAGGTTTTAAATTTTGATATTTTCTTTGTTTAATACTGAGGTTTCTAACCTTAAAATATTTTAAAAATAATGTTAAAACACAGAAAATGTAATCAACATAAGAGCTAAATCCATATATATATATATATATATATATATATATATATATATATTACTGATTTTCCTCTTTTTTCCCCTTCCCCCATTGACCCCCTCCATCCCACATCTGCCCCTCCCAGGCCTTCTCCACACTATTGTCTGTGTCCATGTGCTGTGCATCTATGCATATCAATTCCCCAGTTAATCTCTCCCCACCCATCCCTACATGCCATAATTTATTAATATTCTAATAGGAGAATTGATCTCCAGGTTGTATTGGACTTCCACTTGTTAAATTTCTCTCTTCAAATAAATGACACCTAAAAGTTATGGTAATAGTTGCTGAAAATTCCATTTAATCATTTAATTAGCCCTTTCATTTTCACCTAAAGTATTATTTAACCTTGACCTAATAAGGCACTCTATAATCGCTACCATGGTAATATTTTTGTTGAAATGAAACATTTTTTTTCTAACTATTATAATAGGTTAAATCACTTTATAATTAAAAACGGACACAAACTGAACTGTATATAATCGACTGTTCTAGTCCTCTCCTTTCTTCTTTGCTCGAGGAAGGTAAAACTGAGTGAGCAAACAGACAAACAAAAACGTGTGAGGAAGATTTGGGGTTATCAGTGCTTAAATTATCTGATATAATTCTTTGTCCTAAACACTGAAATAAATTCAGCTATATTAATTGCTAATAGTTAAGGCTTTGGTTTCCAAGAATCTTAATCACTCATATTCTTTGTAAAGCTTACTAGTGAAGTTTTAGTTGGTATAAGACACTATGTTTAGTGTAGTTGGGAATATCCTCTAACTCAGATGAAAATGAGAGGCCTCTTCATATTTTTCCATAATTGTGTTGGTTTGCTTTTACAAACTGTTAGGATTAATTGGTCATATATTTTTTTTTTTTAAATCATGATAGTTTTGTAGTTCTATACTTTGTGAGTTTGTACTAGTATGTGTGTATTAGTCAAAGCAGGCTGCTCAACATATAATGTTGCCATAATTTCCTCTTTATCATATACTGGGATTTAATCCTTTTGAGTTTGATTTTTAAGAAATTAGGAACAATGGCAAGGCAACATTGTTTGAATGATATGATTATCAGATCCTATTGTAAAATATGTGAACTTGGGTTGCCATTGATTTTTGAGGTCTTATTTCCCCCCTCCACATTGTTTATGTTACTATATGTTGAAAACCTTGATATGCCAGTCTCCTTGCATGTATTATTTGTAATGTTTACAAATCTTGGTATTTGCGTCTTACAGGAAAAACAATTGTAGATTCACTTACATAATTTATACAATATCACATATCAAGTAAGTGGAAGAATTAGGCTTCAAATTCATGGTGTTTGATTGCAATGCAGTGTTTTCCCTGTTATTAACTACAGGCCTGGTGCACAAAATTCACGCTTGGGGGCTGTGTGTCTCCCTCATCCCAGCCTGCACCCTCTCCAATCTGGGACCCTTCAGGGTTGCCCTACTGCCTGTTATGAGTCAGACATCCCTCTAACAACTTAGGACTGCTGGCTCCCAACTGCCTGCCTGATTGCCACTAACCGCTTCTGCCTGCCAGCCTGATCACCCCCTAACTACTCCCTGCCAGCCTGATAGACGCCTAACTGCTCCCCTGCCAGCCCGATTGCCCTTAACTGCCCTCCCCTGTTGGCCCGGTCTCCCCTAACTGTCCTCCCCTGCAGGCCAGGTTGTCTCCAACATCCCTCCCCTGTTGGCTCCTTCAACCCTAACCCTAACTGCCTTCCCTTGCAGGCCTGGCCACCCCTAACTGTCCTCCCCTGTCAGCCCAGTGGCCCCAACTGCCCTCCCCTACAGGCCTGGTTTCCTCCAACTTCCCTCCCCTGTAGGCATGGATCTCCCCACAACTGTCCTCCCCTAGAGGTCTGGTCGCCCCTAACTTCCTGCCCTTGCCAGCCTGGTCACCCCTAACTGCCCTTCCCTGCTGGCTTGGTTGCTCCCAACTTCCCTTCCCTGCAGGCCTGGTCATCATTAACTGCCCTCCCCTGCAGGCCTTGTACCCCGCAACTGCCCTCCCCTGCTGGCCATCTTGTGTCCACATGGGGGTGGCCGTCTTGTGTGTTGGAGTGATGCCAATTTGCATATTACCTCTTTATTATATAGGATTCTGCCCTTATACTTCTCTCTCTCTCTCTCTCTCTCTCTCCTACATATTTATTTGTATTCAAATTAGCTTTTCTAGGTTCTGTGTTGACCTCTAGTTTCTGTATAAAAGTTAGCAAAAGTTATTATATAATTAGCACAGAATATTTTATAGTTGAATAAAATGGGTGATATAGACCAAAGTTGTTCAACACAAGTATAATGCAAACCACTAGTGTGATTTTAAGTTTTCAAGTAACCGTATTTTAAAAAGTAAAAAGAAACAGATATAATTAACTTTAATAATAAATTTATTGAACCTATTGTATCATTATTTCAATAGATAATCAATATTACTATTATTGATGCGACATATATTTTTTACTAAATCTTTGAAATCAACATGTATTTACAATGTATATTTTTATATATTTTACTCTGAACTAGCCACATTAAAGTACCAATGGCCATATATCAACATTGTTGGATAGACTAGTGTTACTGATGGTCTAAGAAAGTTTAGATGAAACAAGTAAAAATATATACTAGTAGAATATGTAAAACTTGCTCTGAGTGTTGAAAGTTTAGGGGAATTTATGTAGAGAGAAGAAAAGAATATCTAATCATAAGAAGGAATGCTAGCTTTTGAAACACAACTTACTGAAAATGATCATAATTGCTCCAGCTGTTGAGCAGATTTCCAGTTTATAATGTAATTCATGTTAGTATTAAGAAAGATAAGTATACAATTTAAGGAGTATGTAATAGTCAATTCGTTACTTTTACCGTGTTTTCGAAGAATATTGGACAAAACAATTCCAAAAAGGTATTCAGTTGAATAGTAACTGCTCAAATTATTATGTGGAAGTTATATTGCTAATTATGCTAATTAGACCAGGTAGCCCAACGACCTTGTGGACATCATTCCAGACATCCTTTTGGATGAAGCCGGGGGCTAAAGCAGATGCATTTTGGGGCAGTCAGGCAGGCAGGCAAGCACTTAGGGGTGACCAGGCAGGAAGGCAGAGGGGTTAGGGGCGATCAGGCAGGCAGGTAGAGTGGATAGGTATGCTCAGGCAAGCAGGTGAGTGATTAGGAGCCAGCAGTCCTGGATTGTGAGAGGGTCGTCTGACTGACAGTTTAGGCCTGAAACCAGCAGTCAAATATCCCCTGAGGAATCCCAGATTGTGAGAGTGTGCAGGCTGGACTGAGGGACACCCCCACCATGCATAAATTGTGTGCACCGGGCCTCTGAATGCATAATAATCTGGCCACTCAGTATATATGTTAGAGGCCCGGTGCATGAGTTTGTGCATGGGTGGGATCCGGCCAGCCTGGCCAGGGGGAGGGGGACATGGGCAGTTGTTAGGCCTGCCTGCTGGTTGAACTCCTGGTCTAGGAGACAATTTGCATATTAGCTTTTTATTGTATAGGATATACACTGAGTGGCCAGATTATTATGCATTCAGAGATCATAATAATCTGGCCACTAAGTGTATGTATATATTGGTTTAAATAGTCCTCAAAACTAAATAACCCTACTTGGTGTTTCACAGTGAACCCAGCATAAGTTTTTTGAATGCCTTGTAAATAAGCCTTTTAAATTTTGTTTAATCCAGTCTTCCCAAACTTGCTAAATTAAGGAGTCTCATTTTCCCAGCACCCACTGTAGCCTTCATGGACCTGGTGCACTGTGGAACATAAGCTTGGAAGCATTGTTGTAGAGTATTTTCTATTTTAACAGAGATGTGTATGGAGAGTGTTTTTTCACTACTTCCCAAATTTAGGAATATTTTAATTCTGTCTCTCTAATTGCTTCATTACTCTGTCACATTTAGTTAAATGGTGACATTTATTCATTTGTTCCCTGAAATTACTGTCTTCTTATCTATGGAAATGCATTTTTCATAAACCACAGTTGCTTATGTGATTTCTAATGAATCATGTAAATTGATAAATGAAAGCACAACACTTTGTTCCTCATTAAACATTCTGCAGTTAAAAGGCCTGGAAATATGTGCAGTGTGTGTTTGATTATCTGCTGGCTTTTAACTGATTTTAAAATATATACAGGGGTCTCAATTTTTCATCATTAGTTGTTTTTTTAAATGTTTAATTGTTTAATATTTGTCTATCATTTGTCTCCAGAAACAACTATGATTTCTATAGATATTCTTGAGTAAACATAGAAGATAAAATAATTTGCCATATAACTGTGCTTTAGATATTTATTTAATGATTTATTTCCAAGCAGTTGATTTTTCTTCCTATGCGCTGCTTTTGTTAGGCACTGTATTGATAATACATGAAAATATTTGCTTGATATCAGTTCCAGGACTTCTTATTTTTGCCCTTCCAGAAGATTCCCAGAGGCCTACCTGTGTTTAAGGCATGGGGCCCATTACAGGGATAATTTGGAGAGAGTCTTCTATTCCTCATTGCTTCTCTTCACCGAATAAAGAAGCTGAAAGGGATGATCCAGGGGAGCAGACAGCTGGGTGGTCACAGAAAGAAATGAACACTAAGTGTTCTGGTCATAGAAACTAGAGTGAAGGGCTGCCCGGGTCAAACCTGGCACAAAGGAGCGGGCTCACCTTTGCAGTACTGACATAGATAGGGATCTGGGTAAATGAAACCAACTTTCAGCAAAGAGCAAGAGAGTGGGGCAGATGATGGAGGAGGGGCAGACTCCAAGGACATCAGGTCTAAGGTTAAGCGGGAGAGGCAGCAGCCTGACCACCCAGGATCACTTACATGCAACAGAAGTCTAACCATGCTTCCTTTTGAACTGCATATATGATATAACAATATGTCCTGATTACCATGATGCAAATACACACACACACACATACACACACACACACACACACCAAAACAAAACAACAACACAGCCTTTAGTTATGAAACTTGCTCAAAGGAAGTGTAATCCTGGTTTTCCCATGGATCTAAATCAGTGGGATTTTAAGACCTTTCTAAATTTATTTAAAAGTTATGGCTTTAGCCCTAACTTGTTTGGCTCAGTGGATAGAGCGTGGGTCTTCGGACTGAAAGGTCCCAGGTTCAATTCCAGTCAAGGGCATGTACATTGGTTGCGGACACATCCCCAGTAGGGGGTGTGCAGGAGGCAGCTGGTTGATGTTTCCCTCTCATCTACGTTTCTGGCTCTCTATCCCTCTTCCTTCCTCTCTGTGGAAAGTCAATAAAATATATTTAAAAAGAAGTTATGGCTTTATACTTGGAATTTCAGTTTTACTTTACTTTGGGCTACATTGAATCTTGAACTTCCTCTTCAAATTAAATTTCTCTGGATGATTAAGTTCATTGTGTTTGTCTAATTTTTACAAAAAGTTTGGCGTAGTGTTATGTTAATTACATTAAGAATCAATGTGTATTAATTGCTGTGAAAGGCCTACAGTATTTAATTTTTCCCTTGTATAGATTGAGTAAAACCTATAGACCCATCTCATTCTGGGCATGTACCTGTGTGTGTGTATGTGTGCTGTATTTTATTTAGTTGTAGTTTCTCCTGATGAGTTTGGTATTGGAATCGCTTTAGCCTTTCTCTGTCAGTAATTGGCAATCTTTCTATGCTCTGTTCTTAATGTTGTAAAACATTAGACTTCCTGCTTCCTGCTAACCAGGGGAATCTCTGCGTGGCTCTTCCAAGCCCTCTCTGCTCTATTTTCAGAGCCTGAGAAGCAGTGATGTGGGGGAAAGGTCTTTTGTTAAAAAGAAGGAAATTGAGCAGCCATTTCCCCTTTCCTTCTTTGTCCTGCACCTGCAAGCCAGAGGTCTGTGCTTCCATCTTTTCAGTTTACATTGTTTTAAAATAACTCATAGATGCAGGAAAATATGGTCATTACCAGAGGAGAAGGGAGGAAGAAGAAGGTAGAAGAGGGTTAAGAGACCATAAATCCTGATGGAAGGAGACTTGACTTTGGATGGTGAACACACAATACAATGTATAGATGAAGTTTTCTAGAAATACACATCTGAAACCTATAACCTATATTATTTTATTAACCAATGTCACCTCAAAAATTCAATAAGAATTTTAAAATATTAAAAAAATAATCTATTGCTTGAGAGAACTTACCTTTAAAATAATGGAAAATAATGGAAAACTTAATGCTATAACATTGACTGTGCCATAGTATGTTGTTTCTTAAAATTGAATTCTAAGGTTTAAACAATCATCTTCATCTGCATTGCTAATAACTGTTTTCTGTATGTAGTACCAGTTATTCTGCCATCATTTCTATTGAAATTAAATAATGTGGCAAAACTCTCGATGATCATTTGATTTGTTAGGTAGCACTTTTGATAAATTTGGAATATTTAAAATTATTATTTAAAACATTACATTATTTATATTAAGCTTTAGTTAATGGTCAAATGGTAAAAAAAAAAAGTAAAATTAATAAAGTTGTTTTTGTATAGCTCAGAAGCCTACTACGAATTTAGCAAATAAATGATATTCAAATCCCGTTGACATCATGGAAATAAACATTTAATTTTATATAGATAACTAGAGGCCCGATGCACAAAATTCATACAAGGGGCTCTGCCCTTGCAGCTGCTGCAGCTTGCCTTGGCCCTCGCAGCCCTGGCTTTGTCCGGAAGGTCATTTGGCTGTCTGGTCTAATTAGCATATTATGCTTTTATTATAGTTATTTAAATAAGCCTTACAGAATCTTTCATGATTTTTATACATCATGAGAACTATATCCATGCACATATCAACAATGGCATAGCTTTCCAAATTTTATTTTTATAAATTAAATAGCTAAATAAACATAATGGTTGAATATTTTAGAGCTGAAATACTTTAACTTTAGATAATGTCACAGATTACTACTAAAATAATTATATTTTTCACAAGTATGCTTTTATATATGACTTAACTAGCATTATGATAATTATATTGTCTTATAGGAGAGAGACTTTTTAAATTAAATTGTCTTGTGTGTATTTTCTCATAGTCAACATTTTACATTTTCCTTAAATGGTCTATTAAGTGTTTTAAAAAAGTTTAGTTTCATAGATATTTTATTTTGCATAACAATGTGACAATGGCTAAGAATTGAGAAGCTTTCTTGTACATCACTGGGATAAATGTAAACTTCTTAAGGAATCCTTTTACACCACTCCTAGAAAAAATAGATCATCTGAGATCTCCATGTGCTTCAAAATCAGCAGACCTTCAATTCTGCCTTCAGTGCTGCAAACCTAGAAATTTGTGGGTTTCTCAAACCCCTCCTGTATTTTTAAGTATTTCTAAGAGTCTTATCTCTATTGTGGATGCCAAGCTGTGGCTAGTCCTGCACCATTCCAGCATCATTACTTGCACTGCAGCTCCAGTGAAGGAGAGTGTTTACAAAACTGGTACACTTACATTTAAAGTGAGATTCTTGCACATTGCTCAGAGAGCTACTGCTTTGACTATGGCATCTTCATGGGCATCTCCTATATTCTATCGGAAATTTAAAAAGTCACTAAGCTCAGCTCAAATCCAAGAAGTAACTTTGCTTCCAAATGAGGAGAGTAACAAAATCACACTGAAAAGAGTTGTTAGGACTAGAGTGTTCTTACAGCTAGCTATCTTTGGAAATGAAATCTGCTACAATATGTTACCCTGGGAATCTTTTAAAAAATATTTTCTATTGATTTCAGAGAGGAAGGGAGAGGGTGAGACAGATAGAAACATCAATGAAAGAGAATCATCCATCAGCTGCTCCTGCACACCCTTTGCTAGGGATCAAGCCCACGATCTGGGCATGTGCCTTGACTGGGAATCAAACAATGACCTACCTCCTGGTTCATAGGTCAATGCTCAACCACTGAGCAACATTAGCCAGTCTTCCCTTAGAATATTGATTTTCACTCCATAGGTGATTGAGAGTTACTGAATAAATTAGTTAGATATAATAATATAATCAGACATGCCATTTACAAAGTTTACTGATAAATCATTGAGGGAAATAAGATAATAAAGGAAGTTTATTATATTTGTTTTTTTCTTTTTCTTCAAAGATTTCAAGAGTATTTTGAGCATATGTAGAGACAGAATGGAGAGAAATAGAAATGAAGAAAGTTTCAAATAATCTTAAAGGTAGAAAGAAGCACAGAATACTTCTTTAATAAGACAGACTCCTTCCAGTAATTTATCTAAATTATCTTGGTAGAATGGTGGGTCCAATTGCAGGCATCAAGCAGATGTCAGCCTCTTGGCCATTAAATATAACTCTCATCATATGCCTGCTTTCATTAAGTAAAAAACTTCAAGTTGTCAAGTCAGGCCCTTTCTTCTGGAGACTTTGATTTGCCTATAAAACCCTAATCAAAGTATCTCCTGTACAGTGCAGAGATTTTTTAATTACCATAAGGAATTGTAATTTTGAAATCCTAAATATCGACTGCAAAGATCCCAAATTTTGAAGATTACTCAAAAAACCCCCACAAAACTGTATTTGTTTGGGTTGTCAGATATATCAGAATACAAATTAGTTGAATTTATTGATGGGAACTGATACATTTGAGTGTCTAATATTTATAGCATTTTCATTTAGAAATATAATTTACAAAAATATTCCATATCTTGGAGAGTTGAATTCTTTACTTCAAAAGAGTGAATATCTAGTATGTCTGGCAGTAACAAGTGCTAAGGAGAAAATTAGAGAGGAATGATGGGAAATGGGCATGCAATAGCAGTTGCATTTTTATATAAGGCTAGAGGCCCGGTGCATGGATTTGTGCACTGGTGGGGTCCCTTTGCCTGGCCTGCATCCTTTCTCAATCTGAGACCCCTTGGGGGATGTCGGACTGCCTGGCCTGTGGGGATTGGGCTGAAACAGGCAGTTTGACAACCCCCTGAGGGATGTAGTAGTGGGTGAAGTGGCAGGCAGCCACAGAGGAGGATGAGCCCAGGCCAGGCGCTATTCCCCACCCCCCCCCCCCCGCCACTCACCATGCCCTGCTGTGCCTGCTGCCTTTGCTGCTCGGTAGTGCTGCTGTGGAGGTAGGAGAGGCTCGGGCTGCCACAGCCGCGCTCACCAACCCTGAGCCTGAAGTCTGGCATCTTTTGGTCAGCTGAGTGGTGCTCCCACTGTGGGAGCGTACTGACCACCAAGGGGCAGCTCCTGCATTGAGCATCTGCCTCCTGGTAGTCCGTGCGCGTCATAGTGACCAGTCGAGTGGCCTTTCATTCGTCCTGTCGCTTGGGCTTTTGTATATATGGATGTTCAGGAAGGTATTTCTGGAGAGGTAACCTTTAAGTAGATATCTTGGGGGCGGGGGGGATTTGTGGGAAGAATATTTGAGTCAAAGAGAATGTCGCATGCACAATCCTCTTGGCAGAAGAAAACTTGGCCTTTTGAAGACCCGGGAAGAAAAGAGTGTGTCTGTAGCAGAGTGGTCACATGTATATGCGGGAAATTAGATTATGAAGGCCTTTGTGAGGGATGTGGCTTTTGTTCTATATGCTATAGGAAATGCTATGAGTGTTTTCAAAGAGGAGTGAGAAGATCCTGTTTAACAGGGATACTCTGGCGTTAGTGGTGGAAGTACCCCATAGCATTATTTGATAGATAGCATTCTATCAAATAACCAGGAGAATGCCGATGGTGGCTTTACTGAATACAGTAACAGTCACAAAGGGGCCATACGGATTTACTAAAGAATGGAGGTGAGGTGTGCGAGAAAGGGACCTCAGGGATGACTAGTTCATAGGCTGGGGGGCAGAGATGGACTTGCCATCTGCTGATACAGAGAGGTTTGTGAGACGAGCAGGAATTTGAGGAAAACCCAGTGTTTAGTTTGTGACATGTTTGGGTTGAGATGCCTACTAGTCCGGAAAGGTGAAATGTTGAGTAGGCCATGGAATATGTGAATCTGGATTTCAGAGGCTTAGGTCTACACTGAAAATATAGATTTGGGAGTACACAGTATGTAATTGGCCCTTAGAATGTGGAACTGGTTGAGTTCTCGTGGGGAGCAGTATGCCTAGAATGAATACAAAGTGATATTAAATATATAAAAAAAGTAAGAGGTGAGATCCAGGAACTAAGGAGTGTGAACATGTGGAGATTGTGGAAATGCTGAGGAAAAACAGGCGAGTGCACAGGAAGGAGAAACCAAGGAGGGAGCAGGAGAACTAGGAGTGTGTTGCACCAGAAGTTACATAAAGAAGGGACTGGTCAACTTTGACAAAGGCTGCTGATAGGTCTTAAACAAGAGGAGAGATGAATTTAACAGTGGTCTTAGCAATATTAAGATCATCCTTTTTTTTTTTCCACAGAAGCTGCTCAATTAAAATGGTGATGATAAAAGAAACTTTTTGGACTGTGTTTAAGAGAAAATGTGGGAAGTAGAATTGAAGATTAAAAGTACAAGCAACTCTTTGGAGTGTTTTGCAATTAAAAAGAGAAGAATAAACAGGCCAATAGCTAGTTGAAGGGAGTAATTAGGGATTTTTGTTTGTTTTTAAGACTGAGGACTTTATACTTTCAGGGAATAATCAAATGCAATAATCCAGAAGGTATATTTCCAGAGAAAATTAACCATGCAGTTTGAAAATAAAATAAATATTTTCTTAGAGAGCATGGAGTGAAGGGCACACAGGGAAGAATTGGCCTTGGGTAGGCACTTTAATCATTTATCCTTAGTAATGGGAGGGAAAGCAGACTACATGGGCGCAGGGTTGAGTGGGTTGGAAATATGAGACTGGACGTCTGAGTGGGTTGTATATCTGAGACTCCCTGTCTGGGGAAGTCCTTCTCAAAGTGCTTCGGCGTTTAGTGATAGCTAAGTCTGAGAGTGAGAGTGTGGAAGAAGGTGTTGAAGGTTTGAGGGCAAAGGAAAAGGTGTGAACAGACTATCCAGGTGAGTTGGAGAGGGACGGATGAGCAGGACAGCTGGAGTGCAACCAGAGGCACCCTGGAGGTTACATCCTGCTAGTCTAACATCAGCAGAGTGATCAATGGATACTTGTTCACAAAAATAAAGAAATTGTATATCTTTTCAATCCTTTTAATAACCTCTAGCCTCATAGTTGCTAGGTCATTACAAGGCAGTGGAAAGCCTGTGTATTTCCTAAAGACGAGCATTACATAGGAAGATCCAGCCACGTCCATGGATTTGATAGGAAGCAAAGGCAAAATCAAAGTTCTTACTAATTCATTCTTAGGTGAGGTAAACTATGTGAATTGTCATATAGACTTGAATAATGGACTTCAGAGAAAATCTTTAGAACATTTTCCTAATTTTATAAGTGAAGAAACTGAGGTCCAGAGAGGTAAAAGGCATTCCTTATCTTCTGTGAATTTTACTGCTTACAAATAATGTAGAAGGTTGTAGTAGGTATGTAGTCCTAGGAATGTTATATTTTATTCTATTTTTATTCCTTCCGATAGAGCATTCCCATATGGCTTTTCAATTTATGTTTGCACAGTTATCTAAATTCTTTTTTGACAGTTTTATTATTAAGGGGAGAAAAATGGTAGGCATTCTATTTTAAAAAGCTCATTAATTTTAAAGAAATGTGTTTTCAATTAATGTTTTGAGTGCTATAGTTTTCTTTTTATACTACTTCTTCTAGATGAATAGAATTCTATCAAGGAAATAAGTTATTTAAAAATGATTAGATAGGAGTTATATACTGTACATTGATGAGAGGATTTTCATTTACCGTATTTGCCAGCGTATAAGACGATTTTTTGGCCCTGAAAAATATGCCTCCAAGTGGGGGGTAGTCTTATACTGCGAGTATATAACAAACTCTGTATTTTGAGTGGAAATGTTAGGGGGTCGTCTTATACGCCCAGTCTCTTATACGCCGGCAAATACGGTATTTTTCAGGGCCAAAAAATCGTCTTATACGCCGGCAAATACGGTAATAAATGCTCACCCAAGTAAAAGACACTTTGAAAAAGCTTTAAAAAGAAAACATTTTTATAGCTATCTTTGTAAAGAAGGGCTACGATGTAATCTTGTATTGATAAGGATAATGCTTCACTAGCCAAGTATTACTTACAACCTATTTCTCAGGAACATTGAACATGAATTTTTATATAACTCCTATCTAAGTGAAGCATTATCCTTATCAATACAAGATTACATCATAGCCCTTCTTTACAAAGATAGCTATAAAAATGTTTTCTTTTAAAAGCTTTTTCAAAGTGTCTTTCACTTGGGTGAGCATTTATTAAATGAAAGTCCTCTCATCAATGTACAGTATATATTTCTTACGCATGGTGACTGGGAAAAGGATGTTCTTGACCTACTTACTTACAAAAAATATAAACAGTTACCTTCTACCAGAATCATAATAGCAAGTTTAACGAGTGAGTAAACCATCACTCTACAGACATCAATATGAGCTGAATGCTCTGAAGTTCAGGAAAAACACAGTTGATCTCATTTTAAAATTATGCAGCAATACTTGTGCATGCCCACTTTTCAAAATCAATATTTTGTCTACTTGAATAGTAAATGCACGTTTTCAAAGTGTATTTATATAGTAAAGCACATCAGACTGTCCTAACTACTAAGTTTGGAGAGACGCCCTAGATCAGTGAAGATGATTAGGGAGGCCTACACTTCTCCACTCTTCTGTGCTCTATTTGACAGAGAGAATAGACACAGGTCAGTGGCTCTTAAGTGGGAATCAAAGTATCTCCTTTAATAATGGGTTAGGTACTTTCCAGTAATATTCCAAATCTAGACCTTTCTGGCAAAGATGCAGTAGAAAACATGACTTTTTAAAAGTGTTTTTTTTATGAAATACATATAAAATATGTGTAGCCAGGCTCAAGTTGTGCAGTTTGCAAACATGGAGGCTAAGGTGAAAGTCTACAACTCCTGCCCCATCTCCAGTCTTTGAGATCCCCCACCCAATGGGAGCCCTGCTCAAAACCTTTTACTACTTGGGGACATGAAGAGGTGAAGAGCTGAGAGAGCCGAGCCAGAGGATCTTCTCAGGATCAGGGTGCTGTAGGCCCAGAACACAGAAGTGTGTGTGTGTGTGTGTGTGTGTGTGTGTGTGTGTGTGGAGAGAGAGAGAGAGAGAGAGAGAGAGAGAGAGAGAGAGAGAGAGAGAGATGAATATGATGGATAGTATTCAATGAATTATATCCAGCCATTTGAGAACAACTCTGATGTAAAAAATGTGTTACCTTTAACCCTGAAGAAATATGAGTAAATTGGTAGAAAGGAGACTGTTTTTTTTATAACTCAGACCCTTGCTACTCAAATGTGAGGTGGTTCTTGGATCAGCAACAGCTTCATCACCTTGGAGGCTATTAGAAATGCAAAATCTTGGGCTCCATCCATGATCTTCTAGTCAATCACAATGTGCTTTTAGCCAGAACTCATCTCTACCTTCAGAGACTTGTTAGTGCTTTGGATTTCAGAAGCACTTCTCTAGAAGCCAGAAATGTTGCAATAAATTCCTTCTTCTAGGAGCAAGGCATCGTATAG
Source organism: Vespertilio murinus (assembly GCA_963924515.1). Lineage (NCBI taxonomy): Eukaryota > Metazoa > Chordata > Mammalia > Chiroptera > Vespertilionidae > Vespertilio > Vespertilio murinus. Next base: position 55,199,831 of record OZ004704.1, read on the forward strand.
GGAGGAAGTAGAAGGATTTCTACTTACAGTTGGATTTCATACTTTTCTATTTCAAGATTTTAGTGCTGTTGAAATAGCCTAAGAGACTCCAGGGGAAGGAGGTGTTTTGAGTTAATACAGCCTCAAAATTGCAAAAATAAGAGTACCTTATTCTTAGGATGTGCACATTAAAGTTTTATGCTTGTAAAAGAGATTCCTGCTGCTAAATTTATTTTTAAAAAAAGAGTTTTGAAAATAAAAGAAGAAATAAAATACTAAACTTACTGTGAGGAAATCTGGCTTTAGTAGTTATATGCAATTAGCTACATAATAAGGACAAGTGATAACCTCACAGGGTTTTGATTTCTCAGGAGTAGTTTATAAGGGTTGGACCTCCAGTCAGAGGCATCGATTATGCACATAAAAGTAAGGCTGAAAAGAAAACCTGACACTTTCGAATAAAATACAACTGAGTAGTATGCCTAGGGCGTTAGGTGTGTGTAAATGTGCTTGTATGGTGTTAGTGATGGGGAAAGAGGTTATATTGGTGAGATATGAAGTTGGCTTTTTATGCCCTCTGAATGTGTTTGGAATTTAGCTCAAGGCTAAGAGAAGTTGTTGAATGGTTTAGAAAAAGGAATGAAGTTGCCATTTTATATGACTTATTAAGGGCCTACTGCATGAATTCGTGCATCTTGAAAGAAACTGTGGGCTGCAAGGCTGCTGTAGGCACAGGGGCAGGTCTCAGCCCATCCTCCTTGCCCCCGCCCAGCCCCTTCTGCCATGGCTCCCAGGCTCCTGTATGCTGGCAAACCCTGATCCTGCCACGGTGGCTCCATGTGCTCATGGCACAGGCCCCATTGCACCCGCTGATGGCACAGAGCGATTGGGGCTGGTGCCAGCAGCAGGTGCAAGCAGGGCAGGTGTCATCAGTGGGTGTGAGTGGTGGCTGCTGCCCCGATTGCCCCTCAGGAGCAGGGGGTGGTGGAAAAGCCCTCAGGGGCAATGGGGTAGCTGCTGCTTACACTGGCTAATCGTGCCTAGTGATTGGGACTGGCACTGGGCAACGGCAGCAGGTATGAGTGGTGGCTCTGGAACTGGCTGCGGTGTGAGCAGGGCCGGTGCCGGCAGTGGGTACAAGTGAGGCTGGTGCAGGCAGCAGGTGCAAGTGCCGGGCGAGACCATGGTGTGTGGGAGCAAAGAATTTTCAGTAACCACCAGAAGCTCACCTACATGACACCTGTTCATTGTCTGGCGCCCCACTCACCTGCTCCACCATCCTCCTGTGGCCGACACCCACCATGTTCCACACATGACCCCTGGTGGTCAGTGTACATCATAGTGACCAGTTGTTCGGTTGTTCCTGTTGTTTTAATGTTTAGTCTATTTGCATATTAGCGTTTTACTATGTAGGATAGTTGCAAAGAAGGGGAGTCAGTAAGACCACAGACAGAGACAGAAGCTAGAATCTATTTTAATAATACAGGCAAATATGATGGTAATATGAATTAGATATTGAGAAATAGGGATGAGGAGAAATGAAATACTTAGAAGGAGAAATCTGTAAGATGCACTCATTGATTGCTGGGGGTTGGTGAGAAGGAGGGGAATGTCATGGTTAATTCATATGATTTGGGCCTTAAAAACTTGATTAGAAATATAGAAACCGGTTTGGCTCAGTGGATAGTGTGTTGGCCTGTGGACTGGAAGGTCCCAGGTTTGATTCCGGTCAAGGGCATGCACCTTGGTTGTGGGCACATCCCCAGCGGCGGGGGGGGGCGGGTGCAGGAGGCAGCTGATCGATGATTCTCTCTCATCGATGTTTCTAACTCTGTCCTTCTCTCTTCCTCTTTGTAAAAAAGCAATATATATATATATATATATATATATATATATATATATATATTTATTTTAGAAGGAATTGATCAATTCTTTTTCAATCAAGTCGTGTGTGTGTGTGTGTGTGTGTGTGTGTGTGTGTGTATGTCTGTGTGTGTTCCTGTTTTTTATTTTTTTAAATTTTAGATTGAACATCCAAATGTAGATACCTGGTAAACAGACATCTGGTATTCATTCCTTAAATATTTAACTATCTTAAGATAATTATACTTTCTATATAATTTATTCTCATTACTCAAATTATTATATATGTAAATGCCTTCATATCTACCTTCTCAATCCAGATCACTCACTGGAACTCAAATCCCAAATACAACTGTGAGATTAAATTTGCTGTCAATAAAAATTATGCCTTGATAGTCATTGGAAATAGAAGTGGGGATGTTTCAGATCATGCTACTTTCATATGGCATATATGGAACTTTATTCAGTTTCACATTGTGAGAAACATATAATTTTTTGGGGACAAGAATTGTGATGGAACTTATTTCAGTGACACTTTTGTATCTTAAAACAACACTTAGAAATACTCCATGCTAGAATAGTTATTGCATTAAACACTGGAAATCTGAGCCTTCAAATTGCTTCTATAAATTAGGAATGAAGAAATGGATGCATGAGGAGCGGGCATGATAGTGATGAATAAATAAGGAAAGTGTTACTAATTTTACTTTACCACTTGTGAAAAATGTAAAGCCAAACTCTGGTACTTGTTTCCCCTGATCTTCTCCCTTTTCTGACTTTGTCATCTCTGTCACTTTTCCCACTGCACATGAATATGTATCTAGATTTTTTCTGCATTTACTTTTGATTTGGGAAGAAAATATAAATAACTATACGGATGTGCTATGTGTTTTTTTAGTGACTGGAACTATCATTCATAGGGATATTTTAATAAAAAGAATTTTTGACAACACAACAGAAGAGAAATCATTTGTGATAGACTTCAACATATGTGAGGTGTATATCCTGTCTGAAAAAAAGATTCAAGCATCCAACACAGCTGGCACCTCTTCTGTACTTTGTATCCATCTCCCCAGACCAATCTTGTATATTTGCGACAGCATTGACATTGATGAATCACTTTAATTTACCAGGCAACAGACAGTTTGCCAAGACTATCTGTAAGAACCAGCTCGAGCTGGTCCTGATGGTTATAGATATGTGTATTGCTTCAAAAATGTAATTGATCAGAAGTAATTTAGATGTAATCCTATACCATAAATATATAGAAATATATCTTTTAGTTACTCTTGATTTTTATTTTCCTATCATTACTTTCTCTTTATAATGGAATAAAACCTTTGTAAATATATGCTAATTTAGTTATTTGTAAGTGGTAAAGCAGGTTATGATATAAATTAGCTCTTTTTAATATTAAGAATAATGTTAAATTAAATATGCATAATCAGGTATTTATTTTTAGAAGTAAATATTTTTTATGCCAATTTACATGCTTTAAAATAAGAAATAATTATTTGGACGATAAGTAGTAAGTCATGTTTTTTACATAAATAGTTTAGATCTTATTGAGGAACAGAAAGTAGAATGCCTGAACCCTCAAAGTACTATAGAATTTTAGTGACAATATGCCTCTGCCTAATAATAGTGTAAGAAAAGATAATCTTGAGAAAATTGTGAAGAGGGAATTTAATTATATCTAATATGCAGAAGTCATATTTTCTTAATACTTAGCATACATGCACGTTATATCTTTTTGGAATGCACTAAGAGCAACTATATTTGGACTAGATAGCTTGTCCATGTTTATATGGTTCTAGTGCAGAGTTTTAAAAATTCAGCATATTTATATGGCATCTGCCAGGAGCTGCACCAGTAGTTTTCACATGTAAGCAGTGCATTAGACAGAAAATTATAATTTTCAGTGGGGTCTGATGTCTTCCAAATGCCTCCTATTGTCACATGTTTTGTAACAGATTCACTGACTAAACTGAAAAACTTAAAACTTTATCATTCTTAAAATATATGTGTGTATCCTATATAATAAAGGGGAAATATGCAAACTGACATCACTCCAACACACAAGATGGCCACCCCATAGTGGACACAAGATGGTTGGCAGGGGAGGGCAGTTGTGGGTGATAAGGCCTGCAGTTAAGGGCAGTTGGGAGGGACCAAGCCTGCAAGGGAGGGCAGTTGCGGGGAACCAGGCCTGTAAGGGAGGGCAGTTAGGGGTGACTGGGCCACCAGGGGAGGGCAATCCAAACCTCAAACCCTAAGTTATTCTTTGTTTAGGGGCAATCGGCTGGCAAGAGAGCAATTAAGCGTTGATCAGGCTGGCAGAGGAGTGGTTAGGGTGTGATCAGGCTGGCAGGCAGAAGTGGTTAGGGGCCATCAGGTAGGCAGGCAGGCGAGAGGTTGGGAGCCAGCAGTAGGACATCCCTTGATGGTCCCAAATTGGAGAGGGTGCAGGCTAGGCTGAGGGACACACGCCCCGTGCATGAATTTCGTGCACCAGGTCTCTCTAGTATATATATTCTAGAATGTATATGTATGTGATGTGTATATATTTGCATTACTGAGAGGAGTTATTCTTTGTAGTCATAAATATCTACCCTTTCCTGTGAATGATTATAACCTCTTCAGCAAGTAGGCTTTGACAGAGGAAGTAGATATGATTTTAGAGGCCCTGACTACTTGACCTGAGCTGGTAGAACATAACAAACAAGGGCCAACTGAATTGTTTACTTGTTTTGCCTATCTTACATATCAAGTAGGACTGATTCTGGCTGCTTTTACTATGATTAATTGAATAAATCATAGGTGATATATTAGATGAATCAAATCCAAACTTCAAACCCTAAGTTATTCTTTGTTTTTCTGTGGAATATTCCAAGAATGACTCATGTGTTTTCACTTTATAACAGTAATGCAAGCCCTCCAAAATATCAGGTGAGTTTGAGTTTCTCAGGCTACTGTAAGAAAGTAAGTGATGTGGAGATATCCATGATAAATAAATCTGAGTTAACAGAGAAAGTTGTGAATGGCTTCATGAAAACCCCTAAATTAGAGAAAGCTAATCCTCACCATTATTTTTGTGTGTTTTATGTTTTCTGCCATAGCCCTCTGTGGCAAGGTGGAAACTGCTTTTTGTGGAAAGAAAGGTAACACAACCGATTTACCTACTTAGGAAGTGTGTTCAATAAGTTTCTGGCACTTTGTATTTACAATGCACATTCTAAATATCTATCTATCTATCTATCTATCTATCTATCTATCTATCTATCTATAAAAGCCTAAGCAACTGGTTGACTGGTCACTATGACATGCACTGACCACCAGGGGACAGACACACAACACACAGGGTAGGGCTTCCCCTCTGTCTGGATTGGGCCTGTGGGGATCAAGATCCCTCCTGTCTGGATTGGGTAGAAACTAGCTCTCTGACATCCCTTGAGGGGTCCCGGATTGCGAAAGGGTGCAGCCAGGCTGAGGGACCTCACCAGTACACGAATCCATGCACTGGATCTCTAGTTATCTATAAAATCTCAACCATGACCTTTTCTGTCAAATTAAGTAAACATCCTTCCCTAGTTGTGTGAACGATCTCCTCAAAGATTCTCTTGAGCATTTGTCACCTTCTCTTATTATTTAGGTTTCTGGACTTGGGACTGGGATAATTGTTGATGCTAAAAAGTATATACAATTTTACTTCCAGTAGTATAGTTTTAGTTTATTTTGATAAGTGATTGGTCTACTGTTTCATCATCATAGCCTGATTTCTCTTTATTGGGCACATTCTCACTAACTGGAACAACACCAAACTTGGCCACAGACAGGATATAAATAATATCCATAGTAGATGAGGTGACCCTGAAAAAATATGGTCCAAAAGGAATGCTTTGAGAGTGAAAGGAGGCATCCTATGTCCTAACGAGCTAATATGCTAATTAGATTGAACAGCAGAACAACCATCCTGACATCCTTCCGGAATACTGTCTTGACCACCTTCTGCATGAAGCCAGGGCTGTGAAAGCCAGTCAAGACACCCGGGGATGGGAGGGCTGAGCCCTAAGCATGAATTTTATACATCAGGCCTTTACTTGTTAACAACAGTGCTGGAATTACATAGAGGAATTAGGAATGTCTCAAGTGAATGGGGACATACAGTTACCATAATGATATAATTAACATAATTATTGAGACTAAGGCAAGGTGACTTGACTAAGTTTCATTTTATTGAAAGTCATTGGTCAGGTGAATGAATAAGCAACACTGTTTTTAAAAATACAAGGTCAGGCAGAAATGTCTTATATTTGGACAGGGGCATATTTAAGAGGGTCTTAGTTCTAATTAGCATTTTAAAGGAGTGACCTGCATAAAAGAGTTGGAATTTAAAATATACTTTGATCCATCCTAATCTTATGAGCTCCTGTAATTAAATTTTCCTTACTTTTCTCCCACCTCATAATTCATGGCACCACAGTTAAATGTTCCTCACTGTTGGTAGTAGGCATTATGTACATAGTTCAGAGGATGAATTGTTTTATAGCATTGTTTCTTTTCTTAAAGACAAGTTTGGGCTTGGCTGGATTTTGGAGTTGCTTTGAAAATTAGACTTAGCATATTGTTTTTAAATGAAAATATGAGAATTGGAACAAGGGAACAGATCATAAAACTTTCACATGGTATTTAAATTTCAAAGTAAAAATATTAAATTTTTGTCACTATAGCATTTTACAAACATTACATTTGCTATGCCTTATATTTTTCATATTTACATAACTATCTTTATTAGTTATTTTTTATTGGTACCTTTATGAAAACATGCTCTCTGTGTTTGTTTGTTTATTCTTTTTGTTTTGTTAATCCTCATATAAGGATATTTTTTCCTTTGATTTTTAGAGTGAGTGAAAGGGAGGGGTGGGGAGAGAGAGAAACATCAATGTGAGAAAGACACACCTATTGGTTGCCTTCTGCACTGTCCCCTACTGGGCCCGAGTTTGAACCTGCAACCCAGGTATATGTTCTTGACTGGGAATTGAACCCATGACCCTTTGATGCTTGGGCTGACCTTCTAACCACTGAGCAACACTAGCCAGGGCTTTTGTGTGTGTGCATGTGTTTGTTTATTTTTTAATTGAAATTTGTATTGAACTAATTCTAGTGTCATATGTAATTGTCATATACGGAGATTCTGTGAACACTGCCCAATTTGCCCTAGTGTTAACATCTTGCAAAATTATAATACATTACTGCATATAGGACATTTTCATTGAATCAGTCTACTAGTCTTACTCAGATTTTATCAGTTTTGTGTGTACTCATTTATTGTGTCACGTGTATTAGTTTTATACAATTTTCTTGGTCAAAATACTGAACGATTTCATCCCCACAAGGATTCCTCCTGTTGCCTTTACATAATCATATCCATCTCCCTTCTGTGCTATCTACCCACTTCTTAACCCTGGCCAACCACTAATATATTCTCCATTTCTAAAATTCTGTCTCAAAATTATTTATTAGTGAAAAAATGTAGCATGCATGCAACTATTTTGGGGATTAAATGTCTCTATATGTTTAAAATAATGTGCACTTTTTTCATGGTGTATTTTTTGTCATAAGACTAGAAAAACTTAATAAAATATATCTTTACAATGTTTATTAGAAGTTCAGGATAAGTAGTATTTTTCTCTATTTTAGCATAGATAGAAATTACTAACTCCTTATTATTGTATTAATGGAGGAAGCTGAGAGCCCCTTAAATGGTTAGAATAGTATGGACTATACTAGTAAACAAGAAGTATGTGACTGTGGGTCACAAAAATACTGATTGCATTGATGCTGAACATGGGAGATCCATGAGGACATAGATCATTCGAATGTAATATGGAGCAGGTATTATCAGAGGTGTTACAATTAGAGAGAAAAAGGTGGGTTTAGAGTCAGAACTCTAGTAATTTACATTATCTTGAGCTTGTTTTATGACCTTGAAGGACTCATACTATAGGGCGTTTGTCAAATGTGAACAATATTAATGCAATGATTGTCGTGACATGCTTCTGGGAACCATATAACTAAAGAATCTATTGCATTGAATCTGACATAGAAGCTTATTCAGTTGTAAGTCCCAAATTATAGAATGTTTTTATGTGGTGTCTCAGTTTACTTGTCTTATGTGAAGGGAAATAAAATTAATATTCCTTAGTTATTATAAAAAAAAAGGTAAAAAGTAAGTATTGATGAGGACATGGAGAAAAGGCTACTTTTGTGTATTATTGGAGAAACTAAATTGGTACAACAGCTATAGGAAACAGTATGGGGGGGTCCCTCAAATTTTAAAAATAGAATTATGATCTGATCTAGCAATCCCACTTCTGAGTATATATCTGAAGAAAATGAAATCACTATCAAAAGGACATCTGGCCGTAACCGGTTTGGCTCAGTGGATAGAGTGTTGGCCTGTGAATTGAAAGGTCCCAGGTTTGATTCCTGTCTAGGGCATGTATCTTGGTTGTGGCATATCCCCAGTAAGAGGTGTGCAGGAAGCAGGTGATCTATGTTTCTTTCCCATCAATGTTTTTAACTCTCTATCCCTGTCCCATCCTCTCTGTAAAAAATCAGTACAATATATATTTTTAAAAAGGACATATGTGTACCTCTATTGCAGCATTATTCACAATAACCAAGTTATAGAAACAATCGTAAGTGCCTATCAATGGAGTATGGCTAAAGAAGATGCAATGGGATATTAATCAGCCATAAAAATGAGAAAATTCTTCCATTTGCGATAATATGGACAATGAACCGTGAGGGCGTTATGCTAAGTTAAATAAGTCAGACAAAGAAAAATATTGAATAACCTCACTGATATATGAAATCTAAAAAAGCCACACTCCTGGAAACAGACTAGAATGGTAGTTGCCAGGACTAGTGGTGGGGATGGGGCAGTAGGGATGGGGGAAACATGCAGAGATGTTGATCAAAGGAAACAGTTCCAGATATAAGTTCTAGATATCTAATGCACAACACGGTGATTATAATGAACAATACTGAATTATATACTGGAATATTGCTTAAAGTAAAGTTAAAAAGTTAATTTTGGGAGGTGATAGAGGTGCTAACTAACCTTATTATGATAATCATTTTATCTTACATGTATGGAATCATCATATTATATACTTTAAACTTATACAATGTTACATCTTAGTTTTATCGTAATAAAGCTGGAAGAAAAGAACGGCACCCCCCAAAACATCCAAAATTAATATTAATGAGAGATATTGATGGCTTGATGAAGTTATATAATGTCTTCTTTCTCATTGAACCTTAGAAGCTTAGTTGGGTAAAACAAGTTTAAATAAATAAATTGAAAACCTGTGCTTTTTTTAGATTGGAAAGTTGCCCTAGAGAAATACAATTTTAGTAATTTTTAAAAGCAACATCCATCGATTAATTTAGAAGCTTTCCTCACATTGAAATTAGATTGGAAAGTCGCTCTAAGGAAATTGGTGTATAATTTTAATATTTAAAAAAAATCGACATTTACTTATTTATTTTTTTAATTCATTTGTGGAACTTCCCTCACATTGAAATTAAATATGGACATGTCATCTGTAGTGTACTTTCAAAAATAGCACATTCTCCATTGCTGGACAGTCAAGGGGCTTAGGCTTACCACCTTTTTGAGATGTGAGGCAGTCATGGAGCCATGGTGCTTGGCTTCCCTTCAAGAAAACTTGTTTTTCCGCTATGAGGAATACAGTTAGCAGACATTTAGCTGCGGAATCCTTAGAATCCTTTGTAGCGTTCAAGCTAAAGCAGCGCTCTTCAGATCACACCCCCCCCCCCCCCCCCCGCTAATGGCTGGGCATAATAGGGCATGAGGGGCCTAGCCATTTCTGCCAAGGAGGACCCTTCTGACAGGCTGATTTTTTCTGGAGCTTCCCATTAGATTGGTCAAGACTGTGTGAGATCTGCATCTATTCCACATTTATTTCTCCTTGTCGAATTCTTCTTCCTAACCTATTGTTTTTAACAAGTGTAGGATCTGCTCTGTGATTTGAAGACTTCCCCTGCACCATCCTGTTTCCTCCCTCTCTATCTCTCATAGATGTCAGTGCCCTACAAACATCTTGTACTCCTATTTCTGGCTCAGCATCTGCCTGTTACGATGCAGTTGATGGAACTAAATTGACAGGTGGCTCAGTCTAGAAGAACTGTAAAGACCCTGCTAGCTCTGCAGTCCTATCACATTGTGCTGAACAGTCTAATTGCGCCTAGGCAGAGTTGGGTATTTGCTTTGCAACAATTCTAAGATGTACGGCATGAAATACCTATCTAAATCTCAAATTTTATACTTTGGGAAATCTGTATTTTCTTTAAAAATATACAAGTTCATGTATATTGTGGTTTTTAAACTTGATTCATTTACTAATGTTTGTGACCATCTGGAGTCACCTGAATCTGCTGAAATCAGCATAAAAAGATGGAAATATATCATTGTCTAATAAAAGATGTCTACTGAAGCTTCTTTCAACACAAGTTTTTTTTGGGGGGGCGCAGATAGTACTAACATGGAAGATGATTAAAGAAAGAGGAGTGGAAAAACAATCAATCATGGTGCTATTTATTATAATTTGGAGAATAATCTTCACATTTTCTCTTCTATTACTATGTATCATTACTATGGACAATGCACCCAGGTCTTTAATAATTTGCACATAAGAAAGAACAAGTAGTAATAATCAGTTTGAAATGTGAATACTGTTAAATTATGCATTTCTTAGAATATATGTAGAATTTGAGAAGAAATTAAAATGTATGGAAATAAACTTGTTAATCTTGAGTTGAATGAAGTCCTTTGTAGTTTCTTTTTAAATGTGCTTTTATTATATGAATGGAAAACAAGTGCTTACTTTGAAGGTTTGAAGTTAGAAAATTCATAAAATATGATTATTAATCCAATCTGTGATTCTCAGACCGCCTGAGTTTTCACAGGTGGTAAAACTAGGGCAAAAGTTGCAGCCAAAATATAACATTTCTCCAGGGCCACGCATACTCCAACTTCTCTTATGTCCATTTGAGATAACTTTTGGAATCCGTGGGTATATTGTGTGAGACTTGATAATGAAACATAGCCCTCATGGAATATAGAGTCTTTGATTTGCCTCCTATCGTTTAAAACCACCTTTACTGAGCTTTTATCTTCTTCCAGATACTATGCAAAGTTCTTTAGGCAAATTATCCCGTTAATTATGACCATAGTGATATCAGGTAGGAACTATTGTTATTTCCATTTTACACACTGAACTAGAGAGGTCAAATAATTTGACCACTGTCACTGTGTCTCATAAATGGCAGTGGCTTGGTTTGAACCCGGCTGTGGCTGAATGCAAGGCCCATGCTTTCGTATCCTCTTTGTTACCTGGGCTTGTCTATTCCCCTACCCGCTTCGCTGTGCTGTCAGTCTCAGAACCAAAAGCGCCACTGGTTGGCACAGGAGATGCTGCTGCTGCTGCTGCTGCTGCTACTGCTGTGCTTCTCTGTGTTGTCTACCAGCTCTGCTGCCATAGAGACCAGGCAGTGGATGCTCAGGGTGTGGGGAGCTGATGTGCAGGAGGCTAAAAAACTCTTGTTGCTGCCAGACTCACTGTTATCACTAACTGCACTGCTGCCGTCATCAGTGCTGCTGCCAACACAGCCAGCCCTGCTTTTCCAGTGCCCGTGCTGTTGATGCCTTGGGCTCTGAGTGTCCCAGGGTGATTCTGTAGGCAGGCAGCTGCTTTTACATGTTTTACTTGCTCATTACCAGTAGGTCCGTTGCCTTAGGACTCAGGCTTAAATCCGTGGCGCCTGGGGTAGATGATGATCGGAGGTATGTTTTATCTTCCCCAGCATCTGGGGCAACTGGCCTTGAACCAAGTGTGTACCCCCCCCTTCTCTGTTCTCTTATTCCCTAGAGACTGCTTTTCCTTAGAGACTCTTCCTTCCTGCAATGCCCAACTAGTCCTGGAGACATGAGCATAAACACTCGAACCATAGAATGAACATAATTTAGTCTTAATATGGAAGTCCCGCTACATTACATATTTTAATTTGACTTACATTTTATAATCATGAAAATGCATTTATCTGTGCAGGAACTGAATCATGCTAATTATGAAACAATTACTATGTAAGTACATGCATACCTAGGAGGGTATGATTTACATTGCATGTGAAAAAGGAGTAACTACTAGAGCTCAGGAAGTCAAATCTTTCTTTGAAGTCCTATCAATAATTCATACAACTGATATCAAAAGCCTTCCAGTGAAAAGGTGATTTTATTGATGAGAGTGATTTCTTTTTACCTTTGTTTCCAACTCTAAGTCACAAGGAAGCCAATATTGTCTCAAAGCTGGAAAATAAGGAAACAGCATGAAAATGTACAAACCTTGACTCTTTAAGGGCATGCAAAATAAGGAATTTTTAATTGGTGGAAAAGAGTGTCATATTGCTGAGTTCTTTATCACCTTACATAAAAGCTTTTTTAAATTTTTTTAATTGAGAAAAGCTATTGGGGGGGGGGTGCAAAAAGCTCCTAGTTTGAAAAGCTCTTAGTATGAAAAAGCTTTAAGTTTCATGCCACAAGCTTGACTTTCTCTTTTTCATTTATTGCTACAAGTAGCTAGCAAGACCAAAAAAAAAAAAATAGTTGTATCAAGGTCCTTCTTGTCAAAAAAATTTTTTTTCTTCAAAAATTGTATTGAGTACAATGCAAGTTTATATTTATTTACATTCCACTTGCAATAATGGATTGAGAGTTTTGTGTTTGATTTTCAACTAAGAAAGTGTGTAAGGGTATATAATGCTTAAACACATGCGTGTCAAACTCATGTAGTTACAGAATAAATTTCCACCTGAGATTCTATTTCCCCCTCAGTAAATTGCATGGACATATAATTTTATTTAACAGATGAAAATATGTTTTTATCCTACATAAATAAACATTTGCAGATGTGGTTGTGTGTGTATTTAATGTGCATGTTTTCCTTTTGAGTTGTTTTTCTTAATTTTAAAGTTGGGATGAAAGAAAAAAAAGATTAGTATAAGATGCATAAAAAATGACCTATTGATGCTATTGTGTTTAAACATCCTATCTAGATACTCTTTTATTATTTTATGAGCCACATGCCAGTATGTTGTAAAGAACTCTGGATAAAATGAAGGTTAAAGAAAATGAAGAGAGAAATAAATTATAGTTGCCTTATTTTTTATCCTCCCTATATTTATTTTTATGGAAATTCATGCCTCGTATGTGAAGATACTAATGTTCTTCTTATGTAGTTAAAATTGTTGAGGGAGAGCTTTTAAAAGTTTGTAGAATGACAACTGGCATTTGTAAATATTCATGTTTATGAGTATTGAGTATCCTGTCTATCATCTGTACTTAATATTTTCATTTTGTTTTAATGGTATATATAAGAAATGCTTTTGCTATGCTTGAGATCCTTTTCTAGATAGTTTTATTCTTTTTCTTATGCTTCCAATCTGATTACGCAGATGAGATTGGAAAGTACTTGAGTTTGGAGTTAGTTCGTAGTTGAACCTACTAATGGAAAGTTTTCTTGATAGCTTTTTCAAGGAAGTATTAGTTAGTTCATTAGATTAAAAAATATATTTTTATATTTACTATACACAACCATAGAAAATTTAAGTTCTTAAGTCCTTAGGATATTAAAATAAAAAAGAAAATAATTAAAACTATAAAATATTTGGGGAGTCTCTGGAAATGGAAATGCTGCTGAATTTACTATCAAGTCAAATTTTAAAAATGTATGAATGTATTAACCTGTGAAAGGAGAACTTGTAAATGGAAAATAATGACAGCACCTTAATTATGGTAATTTTATTAAAAGCTGACTACTGTAATAATTAGGTGCATTTTAGGTTTCTGGAGTAGGAGCAGCTGTCAAACACCACCACCTTTTTCTCTGAGAGTAGGTTCAGTGTGGTGTTTTTCAAGGACGGTTGTTCAGCTATTGTCTCAGTGAGTAGAGATGATTAATATTCAGCAGTTTTCTTAATCAAAATTGGATGTCCTGCTCCCTAGCGTATTTGTTAAAGTGATTGTAGGTTTATCAGCACCTTCAACAGCAGAAACAGCATATTTCCAGATGAGGTGCTGGTAATGAGAACCTATGTTATCCCAGGGTGCTGATAAGAATCAGGATATGCTGTCAAAATACATTGTTTGTAAAAAAAACCAAACCAAAACACACACACAAAAATGCTACAGCCCAAAAAGTCAAACCTTTCTCTGTAGCGCTTGTACTTTATATAACTTCAATTGTTTATGTGGAGTAAGGGGGTGGCAGGGGTACGGTGATACATAATGTGAGCTCCAGGAGTGGCATGCCAGTGATCAAGTAGTCTGGGGGTCTATTAATCATCGCTTCTGTTGGACTGCTGATTACAGTTCTTCACAACCTGTTTCCTTTAGATTGCAGAGAGTTCTTAATGAAGTAATGCTTGGGAGTGGGGGTGAGTGCTGGAGAGCTGAGTCTGGCATTCTGCAAGTGGAATTGAAAGGTCACGTGGGGAAAAGAAGCTTTGCCAAAAGTAAAATAATGCACCAGCTAACCTTTCCATGAAATACTGTGTCTAAGATGCAGGGTTTGTTCCTGCTTTTATTTTTAATCTCCAATTATTTTATATTGCTTGGTGATATGGAGATATTGCCCTGGAAGCAGAACTGTAGTGTTAGATATGATTTAAAAAAATATATATATTATACTGATTTTTTTTACAGAAAGGAAGAGAGAGGGTTAGAGAATTAGAAACATTGATGAGAGAGAATCTTTGATCAGCTGCCTCTTGCACACCCCCCATCGGGGATGTGACCGCAACCAAGGTACATGCCCTTGACTGGAATCAAACCCGGGACCTTTCAGTTCAAAGGCTGACGCTCTACCCACTGAGCCAAACCAGTCTCGGCATAGATATGATTTTTTGACAAGGATAGTAGTACCCTCCATTTCCCCTTCCCTCCCCCAACCCCTCCCTCAAGGATATATTGTTTGTAAAACATGTCCCTATAATCCTGAAGAACATTTTATTTGAATTTTGTTTTGTCTCTAAAGGAGCTCTAATGAAGGATGATGTCTTCTGCAAACAGTTAATTTTAATTATGTTGGAGTGTTTTCCTCTAAAATTAAAACACTTAATAATGAAAACACATTTTGGGGGAATTGTTTCACATAAGTAAAAAGCACACTTTGGACATTCATTAGGAAACAATGCACCTTCATCCCATAGGAGTTAACCTTCATAAATAAACTCTTTTTATAGGCTACAGCCAGGGATATTGATTACTTCAGTGATACTGAGAATTGGTCTGCCCTTTATGCATTGATCTTTGACATAGAAAAATGGGCACATTAATGTACAAATTGACTACTGCTACATATTTGAAGCTTATGTCATTCTGTTGCTAATATTCAAAATAACTCGTTTACTTGTAGTGTAGTCAATTATTTTCTAATATGCCTTTTAAATAAGAGGTTCAAGTTTATATTTTTATTTAGCCTTAAGTGTAGTTTATAATTGTTTCAAAAATTGACTCACAATCTGATTGTTTTGATACCAGGTTTTGATAGAATTGTGTTATCATTCAGTTCATGTTAGGCTACATAAATGAATTTAACTTAAACCTATTAAAGTATGAAACCTATATGATACCTAGGGCTGAGGGAATGTATTAGGGAAGGATAAACTTCCTTCTTTCCAAAGATCTGGAAGGGGTTCAGATCTTTGGAAAGAAAGTGTAGTAATTCATACTGTTGGAGAATTTCTGGGTTTTGGCCCCTCCTCTAGAGATGGTTCACAGTCTCTGGTCTAGCTGCTGCCTGAGAGCAGCCAGGGCATCGGCATTCAAACTGGAGACTGCCCATTAGAGGGCTTGGATCCAGGTGGACAGGAACTGTGGGAGCGCCCCTTTGTCTTGCAGTGAAGCTGCAGCTTCTCTATATAGAAAGTGTAATATCATGCTCCATGTGAAGGAGAAGTTCTTAAAAGATTTCCATCTTTGATCACAAATTATGTATGTATTGAAGAGTGTAATTGAAATTGGGAGGCGATTACAGTTGACTTGAATAACATGGTTTTGAAATGCTCAGGTTCACTTATATGTAGATTTTTTTCAATAAATGAACTAATTGGCCCTCTATATCCCCAGTTTTTCACATCCACAGGTTCAACCAACTGTGGAAGGAAAACAGTATTTTTTTATCCGTGGTTGGGAACCTGGGGATACATTGTTCTACATCATCTTCTATATATGTAAAAGGCTTATATGCAAAGTGCCCTCTCTGGAGTTTGACCAGGAGACTGGGAGTTTGATCACTCACTATGATGTGCGCTGACCACCAGGGGGCGGTGCAGAATGAACAAAGGCCCCAGCCAGCCGCTGGAAGTCCTAAATCAGTCCTGATCACCAGCCAGGACTAAGGACCCTACCCATGCATGAATTTTGTGCACAGGGCCTTTGGTTTTATATAAGTGACTTGAGCATCAATGGAATTGGGTATGCAGAAGTCCTGTTAACAATCCTCCTCAGATCCCCAGGGGATGACTCATATAAACTTTTTTGGGAGGGGTCAAAATTCATATGTTGCGGGTTGGCATCCCTAATCCCCTGCATTGTTCAATTGTAATTCATAAGAGGTACATGTTGACTCATCTAAATGCTAGTTATAGCTAATGTTACAGCAAAACTGACAATTCTGATTTCCTTAAGAATATCATATTGTATACTGGTGCCTTAATCTTAGCCCTTTTACTTGTCTGTCCTTGATGTTAGTAGCAGAGCTTAGAACTGTGCTTGTTTTTCACTGTATCTTTCAAAGGCAGTACACCTAGATTTTTGAAGTGGGATGGGAAGCCTGTCTGTGTGTGGCACTGTATGTCTGCTCAAATTCTTCGGCTTAAGGGTTTGAGCAAATTTAGTGGAAGAAACCCATGGAATACTAATAAACTCTCTTCTCATTAGAGCCATTCGTATCTCTTTTATAAGCAAGTGAAGACACTATTTTACCCCTATCATCTGCATTAGAAAGAGCACACAGTTCGTTTGGCAAAGCTAAAGAGCAATATTGATCTTGAGGCATTGAGGAACATGGAAGTGCATGGATCAATGTGTTACTAGTCAAGTCATTTTTTTTCTCTGCTATTAGTATAGCCATTATTGTGGCCTAGGTGAGAAAAGGTTATTATTAGTGACTGCTTCCCCGTGTTCTACAGATACTGTTATTTGCATTTATATTTATATACTGTTGTAATCAAATGTCAGTGAGTTGTCAACTATTATATGTTATGTATATGTAATACACATGGGTCTAGGTGTTAAATATAGTATTTAAAAAGATATAAGCTAATAATTCCTTGATAAAGCCGACTTATCATAAATGACAGTAACAGCCATGTTGCTAAGATACAATATTTATGTCTATTATTGCTTTAATATAAGAATTACCATTGACAAGCACATTTTTTTTTCATAGCAGCTAGGGCATAGAACAGTTTTGTTATATATGGTTTATTCTTTCTTATATTAAAGGGAAAAAAAACCTTTGATAGAAATTATATATAGGATTGCTTTGGCAATTTGCTTTGGATTTATAATCTTCCCTTAGGGTGCTTTTTCCCTCCCCTTTTGGTAAAAGAAAGTGGGGAAGGGGGGTCATTTTAATATAAATGTTTTTAAAATTCCAACATGAACAATCCAATGGGTACACTGTTTGCAATTACCTTTTTAAAATGGTGTTGCAGGAACATGGGTATTCAAAAGCTAAAACTTACATACCAATGGTTTATTTGCAGTGTGGAAAATAGGTGATGCTCTAAAAACCATTATAAACCACATACATTAAATCAGTAATGGAATAATTTAGGATAAGACATGACTTTGGTATGAAATAAGTTTCCAAAATCTTCTAACATTCAGATAAAATCTACTAACCTTGAATTTAATGTATGTTAAGTTCTCTAAGTGAAGTCATCTTCATCTCTCATGAATATAGCAAATGGTTACATGTTGTAGTGGAGGCAGGAGTAAGATACTGTTCCTGACTTAAATGAATTCAATGCAACTTTTTATTTGTAGACATTTTATTTTTGCTGAACTACCAAGAATTGTACCAAATAGTTGGGTAAAAAAGACATAATTTACTTAAGAACAAAAAAGTGTAAAAAGGGGATAAAAGGATGGACAAGAACATAGAGCTAGTAAATTATATGGCAATTATAAATTAATAGACTTTCATAAAATTCATTATTCCCATAGCTATGTGAAAATTAAGCTTGAAAATATTGTTTTCTTTTTCTTTTGTATAAAAGGGTAACATAATTATAGATAGCATTTTTGAAGGTATCTAAGTAGACAACTGATATGTAAAGAATTGGTTGTTTTTTACCAGTCCTTATCTAGCCTCTCAGATACACATTCTTTAGGACCTCTTAGTTTTAAATGGAAGTTCAGACCCAAAAGGAGACTTGTTGCACATGGTTACATATCTGAAAGTAAATGAACAAAGATGCAATCCTGGGTTATACATCCCCCAAACCCAGGCTTTTGACAATATACATTGTAGCTTCTAAAAGTTGAAAGTAATTAAAGCATTTGGTTCTTCAGATGTCAGGTACTTGATAACCTTATTAACTTTAAAGTTGAATTTAAAGGCTAAAAATTCAGCTGATAATTTTTATTAGATCTGTATTAAACTTCTACATCTGTTTCCACTAAAGTATAAACATAGCTGAAATCTACAGTATGATATGAGCAATCAAGGTGAATATATTATAATTTCTATTTTTTTTTCTATTCTCAGGAATCTTCTTTTTTTGCTATTGAGGCTTTCACTGGTGTTTTCATGTTTCACTCTTGACTCAAATAATAAAAACTAAGTGTGATGAGTTCCTATTTGTGGCTTTTCTGTAGATTTTCATTTTTCTAACATTCTTAAGGATTATAGTAATGAAAATGATAGGTAACACAATGGTGAGTTATCAGATTTCTCTTTTTTCCTATTATCTCATATCAATAATATTTTGAGTATTTTCAGGTTTATTTCTTCCCTCTCCAATTAGAAAACAACTTTCTTAAAGGTTGTATCACTATTTTCTCTTAATGAGGGAGGCTGAACACAGAGGTGTTTATACAAAAAATATTTCAGATTTAAGACCTGATCATTCTGGGTTGAGAGAGAATTATGAAATAGGGTTTTGCTAATTGTGCCCAGATACTTGATAAACTCAGTTTCCTAGCTTCTTGGCAAGATTAGTCCATTATGATTAATATGCATATTTTACATATTTAAATAAGAAAAATGCATATATATATATATATATATATATATATATATATTGCAGCGAGATGGTGTGTTATCATCATAAAAGGTTAAAGGCTTTACCAAAGATTTAGAAACAAGTCTAAGTTCTAACAATGTCATAGAAATGTGAAGAGAAAATCTAGGAGATTTTAAACTTTACAACAGGTTGACTATTCAAATCTGTGAATAGCACTAAAATACTAAGTTCTGTTTTAATGATAAACAAGTGTGAATAGCACTTAAAAATTAGATTTTGTTGTAATGATAAACACATGCAATGACTGTTAGCTCTTGAGAAAATTTAGCCGGATATTTTTTGGTTCTTTCATGGTATAATTAGTCTCCTCATCTGAAATAGTTAAACTGCCTGTGGCTGACTCTTTCTCTAGACTACTGGGTGTGTTAGACTCTAATCTGTTTCCTTTCTGCTTCCGTCTCATAAGTCAGAGTTCAGGAAAAATACATTGTTAGTGAGTAATGTTTATTACATGTCTTATAAAAGCCCATTGTTAGTTGAAAATTAACTGTAGACTTTTTATTCATATGTATTATAAAAATCAGAGCAATTGTACAAAAATGAGCATTACACATTAAGGCAACATTTATGCTTCATTTTCAAGTGACTATATATCGATCTATATGTGAATAATTTTCAGTTGAAATAGTTGTTTAGTGTTACTGATTTGACCTTATATTACTGAGTTTCTTCAGGCCATTTTGATGTACTCTCCCCTTCACTTTCTGGTCTTTGCAAAATAGTGTCAATGATGACATTCAATTTTGAAATGCTTGCTTTTCTATCTAATTAAGATGTCTCAGAAAACAATATAAAATATTTGTAACCACAAGGACTCTTGTAGCCTTGGGCAATTGAACAGATTAAGAAGCTTTTCTTTCTTTCTTTCTTTCTTTCTTTCTTTCTTTCTTTCTTTCTTTCTTTCTTTCTTTCTTTCTTCCTTCCTTCCTTCCTTCCTTCCTTCCTTCCTTCCTTCCTTCCTTCCTTCCTTTCTTTCTTTCTTTCTTTCTTTCTTTCTTTCTTGTTAGGGAATAAGTTTAAACAGAAACCATAGAGAAGGCAATTAATATTGTTCTCTAAATATTGAGTCATCTTGAAATAGTTATCCCTCTCACCAGAGGGAGGAAGCATTGTTATTTACTAGGATCGAAAACCAATTGATCACCTGGCATCTTGTGGCTGATTGCGGATTGTTAACCAGAGAATGAAAAAGTCTTTATTAAGCATTGGCAATTTTACAGTCACATTGCACATATGGCTATTTTGATTTTCAGCACGTTTTGTGCTTACAAATAATGTGTGTTTGTCTTTTAATTTTGCACATGTGAAAATTAAGGTGTAGAGAATTCAAACTTTTTTTTTTAAGGATCATTACTTTAAAATTGGCAAATGGAATTTCAACCCATAGTAGTCTGATTCTACTTCCTAATCTTTGCTACTATTATGTGGCTTTGTCTCTGTACTTCTTTATAATTTTAAGTGTCTTGCTGGCTGAAATACAAGTTCATATATCTGTACCTCCATGCATATTCATTGATGAACATTGCTACCTAGGGCAAAGGACCTAAGTGATCCTGGCAGTAATTGCAAAGTGTTGGGTGAAGAGGTTAGAAGGCAGACCAGGGTCAGATCTCATAGGGGTGTATAATTTATGTGCAGTTAGAAGCCACAATAAGTGGTTAATTAGAGGATAGACAAGGTAACTTTTGTGGTCTGTGGTGTGTGTACTCTGGAGGTGGGGGTGTGGACTTGGTGAGAATGGGAAGAAAGATCCCTGAGAAGAGATGTGTGCCACTGGCAAGCTGTAGGTGAAGCCATGTGACTTCCATTGCAGTGAGTTGAATGTGAATGGTGAGTGAGAAGAGGAATCCTGGATAACCCCTTTAATGTGTATGCTGCTGGAAGATGGTGTACTTTATTGAGAAAAAAGAACAGGAGGTTGAACAGATTTAATGGGTAGAAGTGAGAAATTCAGGATTTTGTTAGGACCAAATTATGGTTAAATATTAGTTTGAACCACATTAAGTGAAACTACTTAAGTGGGTTCATATTATGGTTGGATGTCACTTGAGAACTTCCTTTAATATTTTTTGAACCTAAAGATATACTAAGTAATGAATTATCTTCATTTTTATTTATGAGAATGTTTTTATGTTCATATTTGAAAGATTATTTTGTTAAATATGAAAATCTTGACTGATATTTTTTTTTCTTTCAGTACTTTGAATATATCCACTACCTTATATTCTCCATTGTTTGTTTTGTCTGAAAAACCATTCTTCTTCTGAAGGTTCCTTCGTATGTGCCAAATTGTTTTCCTCTTGATGTTTTCAAGATTTTCTCATGATCATTGTCATTTATTTGTTTACTGATCTTGTCCGACTTTTAATAAAGTCCATTTCCTCCACAGTGCATAGCCTGTGATGTTGTTCCTCAGAGGCACAGTTCTGGGCAGTGCACAGTCACCTTGACATCAGTTTTTATTAAGAGACAGCAGTAGTTTCAGTCAGTCTCCTTTTGGCTATCTCTTACTCACAGTTCCCTGTTAAATTTCTATCTGGTCTATCTCCATCGGTTTCATTCTCAGCTGTTGGCCTCTTCTAATTGCTTTCTGATCACTCTATTGTTTTGAACAACACCTAGGGAAAATATTGCTCTGCAGTTTAATCCAATAAAATTTTAGTGTGCTTTCAGAGCTTTCTTTGAAACAAGACTTTGAAGCTTACATCTACTCTAGGAGTGTTCTCTTTTACTGCATCTTACTGTGTGTGGTTTGCTTTCTTAAAACACAAAGTTTGTCTGCTGTTATTCTTCTTATTCTCACAGAACTACTGGTCTTCTCTTCATTTATCACCATAAAATTTTTCAATCTTTTTTAAAGTTTTTTTTTTTTTAAATTGATTTCAGAGAGGAAGGAAGAGGGAGAGAGAGATAGAAATATCAATGATGAGAAAGAAACATTGAACGGCTGCTTCCTGCA
Organism: Vespertilio murinus; assembly: GCA_963924515.1. NCBI lineage: Eukaryota > Metazoa > Chordata > Mammalia > Chiroptera > Vespertilionidae > Vespertilio > Vespertilio murinus. The sequence goes on from OZ004704.1 coordinate 55,222,035, forward strand.
TGCACCCCACTGGGTAGTGAGCCCGCAACACGGACATGAGTCCTTACAGGGAATCGAACTGTGACCTCCTGGTTCATAGGTCGATGTTCAACCACCGAGTCACACCAGCTTGGCTTCAATCTTTTTAAGGTTCCTTAGACTTGTACATCCCATGCTCTCACCCAAATAAAGCCAGACACCTTAGAGACCTCTGGAACATTCTACTCTATGGCTTATCCCTTCTTCTGGGAAGAAACCTTGAACCAGTGATTCAGAACTTGGGATAGGGCATTGCTCTAGAAGTGACATCCTTGACATAAAGAGTGGGGTACCCGCACCCTGAGAGCTTGGTTACACAAGCATGACCAAGGCCAAGTGACATCATACTGCCACATTTGGGTAGTTTTCTACCTGATGAAAGGGAGATGAATGAAAGGACTCCAGATCATTTAGTTGTTCTTGCTTGGAATACAGGTTTGGCAACACTGAGATGGAAAGGATGTAGAATGCTGGTGAAGCCCTCTTGGGGAGAAACCATAGCCAAAGATTATAATCTTTGGTGAGAGAGAGCCCTGTATTCTTGGCTGCACATGCTTGTCATAGAGCTTCCATCAGGCTGAGATAGGAAAAAGTGGGTCATGGCTCAAATGGCATGGGCACTCACATTTTTTTTTTTTTTGAGATTTATTACACTTTCTTGAATAAATGTTTTTCATGTCGCATATCCTTAGGACAATTTCCTGTTATTTTAAGTTGTTGTTTTACATTATTTTCAGCTGTATGGATGTTTCTGCAGGGAAGAGGGTCCAGGGAGCTCTTTATACCCCTATTTCAGAAAAGTGTTTTTAAATATATTTATTCTTTTCTGCATAGCGTGCTGTCTCCAAATGAGCATTGTGAAGTTAAAATATTCTGTAAATAAGTGGTACTTTAGATGAGTATGAAAAACTAAGGAATTTCACAGAGATCCAATATGGATGAGTTATTATTTGGATTTCTAAAAACATTTTATTCTAGGGAGATCAAGTGTCTATCTTGCTTGCTAATGTTTACAAAGGTGTGTGGAAAAGGAAAATCTGATCTAAATTGTGGGATCTTCTGATTAACCTAGCCCAACTTTGTCTTTTTGAGAAATAAAGTTGGATACTTCAGTATGAATAATGCCATTTCTGAAGGATCAATAGCCTAACAGAATATTTAACTGAATATTACTGGTATCCTTATGAAGTTTTGAAATGTACCTTAGAGATGAAATGTGGATATCTGCAGCCATACTACATTTTAAGCAAATCAAATACTACATAAAAATGAAATTTAGAATAGATACATTTATGAAAATTTTATGAATTTTAAAAATAAGGAACCCATATTAAATGTCAACTGTAATGGAAAAATAATTAAAATATACAAGGAATCCCAAAATAGTTCTTTCTAGTCGATTCCTCCTGTAGTATTCTTAACATTTACTTTCTTTTACAAAAATATGTATATGTTTATAAAATGTACTTTGATATATATATTTCTTTTTATGAACATATTTTCCTAAAGGTAGTTATCCTGCCTTTTTCAGAATATTATCCTTTTTTTTAAGTGAAATGATAAGAGTTTTTCAAAGCATACATCAGAGAAAATTTACTAAAGTGCTTTTTATCACCAAATAATAATATTTTAATAAACACTACCTCCCAATCTCATTAAAAATATCACCAGAATTCTAATTTATTAATTTACAGATATAATTATAATTATTACAGAGAAAGAACTACTTGAATCCCCATGATCATCATATATTTTTCTCATTAGAGAGATCAACATGGGAAGTAAAATTATAATCAGAAGGTTGCTTGGTGACCATGGAATCTGAACAATAGTTAATCTTTGATAATTGGAATGGTTCATAGTATCAAGCAATTTTGTTTTGACTGTATGTTTGCATTTATTCACTCTACTGTCAATACACTTTATTCAATTTATAGGAATACAGGCTATAAAATTAGTGCAACTTAAATGTAAGATAGCAATTCTAAAAATATACTGTATAAATAAAAAATGATAAATGCAAAATTTAGACATTTACAGATATATTTTGCAACTAGCAATTTTAGATATCCCTAGAATAAGTTTTACAGAATCTATTGATTGCAAAATAGATGTTTGGCCTTTAACTGCAATATATGGCACTGAGATTATAATTGTTACCAATTGCCCAAAGAAGAGTAAAAAAGCACAGTTTAATCATGAGAAGTCTTTTGAAAATAGACTTTTGAAAATAGATCGCTAGTAGCCATTGCATAAATATGATAATATCTCTTTGCTTTCTGTTTTTTTAGATACTGTTCACTTTGTATGTATATTGTTGTTTAGTTGTCACAATAGGTAGGGGTTTGTTCATTTCATGGAACCAAAACTGTGGAGGTCTATGTAAATTTATGTTGATCTAAGTTTCACAGCTGGTTAATAATGGACTGTGGCATTTACCTTGGCAGCCTGACTCCAGCTCTGCCACATTGCATCTGAAATTATGTAAAAACTTTATCCTCATCTTCTTTATTTCCTTAGGTTTCACAGATTTGAAAAACATGTTTATTGACACTCTTCCAGATCCAACTGGAGTTCTCTCTGTTCTTTTAACTCGGTTAGTTAGAATGCTGGAAGAGGCCATTCCTTATAATCATAGAAATTCCCACAGGCTTTATGACCTGGCCTGCTCTCTCTGTTGCAAAAATACATGATTTGTAGGATAGGTAAGGGGGAAGGATAGATATAAGAGCCAGGCTGTAAAGTAGTGTTCCAGGCATTGTTCTAGTGCCACCTACATGTCATCTCATTTAATCTATGGTAAAGTGTTGTGGGATGGGCATTGCTGTCTCCAGTTTTAAAGATAAAGGAACTTAGAATTAGTGAGGCTGTCTAAGGTGCTTTTGGTTTATAAGTATTGGATCTAAATTGTATCCATTTTTTTCTGAAGATGTTGCTCTTTTCCAATAGTCCCTGTCAAATAATCAGATGATTTCTGAGTGCTTGACATGTCAGGCTTTTAAGTAAGCTATCATCAGAATGTTTCTATGGAGCTAGTTATTAGCCCTATATTAAGAAGGAGATACTAAGAAAGAAAAAAGAGTAGTCATAAGAAATAAGTTTACATAATTCACCTTGAGATTGCTATGGAAGATTAATCAGTGGTACAATTAAAAGATGAATCAGTAATAGTTTTATTTAATTATTGTTGTAGAAAATAGTGGTAGTATTAATAAATATAACACTTTCCTGAATAGTAACATGATTTTAACTAACATAAGAAAAGAGATAGCATGAACTATCATGTCATAAAGTGTAATCTTTCAATAACGCAGCATTGTTATTTATTCTGGGTTCTCCAGAGAAATGGAACCAATAGAAGAGATGGGAAGACAGAGAGATAGAAGCTAGATAGATAATTATAAGGAATTGGCTCATCTAATTATGGAGTCTGAGAAATCCCAATGTCTTCAGTTGGCAAGCTGGATACCCAGGAGAACCACTGGTGTAAGTTCCATCCTGAATCCAAGTACAAAGGCAGGAGAAGACCAGTGTCCCAGCTTGATGACAGACAGGCAGAGAGAGAGCAAATTTTCTCTTACTCAGTCTTTTATTTCTATTCAGGCCTTCATCATAGTTGATCAGACCTATCAAATATCAGGGTAGTCTGTGGGCCAATTAAGTTGACACACAAAATTATCCTACTGCTCAATTTTCTCTTGCAGTTAAGGCTCCAGACTGATGGTAAGATGACACAGAGTTGGTAACTAGTAAATATATTATGGTGTTTATAGAATAACTGGAGGCCCAGTGCATGAAATTCCTGCAATGGGGGAAGGGAGAGAGGGGTGATACCTCAGCCCAGCCTGCACCCTTTCCAATCTGAGATCTCTCTCACAATCCAAGATTGCTGGCTTCCAGTCGCTCGCCTGCCTGCCTGCCTTCTTGTTGCCCCTAACTGCTTCTGCCTGCCAGCCTGATCACGTCCTAATCACTTCCCTGCTGGCCTGATCAATGCTTAATTGCTCCCCTGACAGCCTGATTGCTCCTAACTGCCCTCTCTGATGTCCTGGTCACCTTAACTGTACTCCCTTGCAAGCCTGGTTGCCCCTAACTGCCCTTCCCTCCTGGCCCAGTCACTCCTAACTTTCCTCCCCTGACAGCCTGTTCACCCCTAACTTCCCTCCCCTGCTGGCCATTTTGTGACGGCCATCTTGTGTCCACATAGGGGCAGCCATCTTTGACCACATGGGGGCGGCCATCTTGTGTGTTGGAGTGATGGTCAATTTGCATATTACCTCTTTAATTTATAGGGTGATGCCAACATTTAAGTCTGTATTTGATTACTACAGACAAGACATCATAGAAAAATGATATATTCATTTAAAATTATTTATAAAAGCAAAATATAAAAATTAAAAACATTGTAGTTGCATTTTCCCCCTGCTGGCTTAGCCCCCCTCCAACTGCCCTAATTATAACGGTTCATATATTTCTTATAGCCTTTATATATGCTGTGTTACTTTGGGTCCGCAAGGAGCAGAACCAGATGTGCAAGAGGTTATTGGAGGAGACACCTGTGGAGGGTAAAGGGGAAGGAGCAGAAGTAGTCTTGGAGAGTTTTCAGACTATGATGAAGGTTTGACATCTGTATAAAGGAAGGGGAGGGAAAATTGGGTAGGAAAAAAACAAACAGACAGTAAAATCATTTGAGAGTCTCAGCCAGTCCATTGAGAAGTTCTTAAGTGGAAGTTGCCTTTAATAGAAATCTCATGTCTGGTAGGAATGACCTGATTCTCGGAGTCCCCTCATGCTCTGTCACTGACTGGGGACAGCCTAGGGAAGTGTGACCTCAGCATAACACCATGGTGGATCTAATGGTGCAGCAGCCGGAGGCTGTGATTCACTTATGCTCCCCACAACTGGTTCTCTTAAAGGGAAATCTGAGCCGAGCAGCTATATGGCTGCCCCTCATATGCATACCATGTTTTACTCAATGGGATCATAGTATAAATTTATAGGATATGTTTTTGACACTTGAAAATTTGCCATGAAATACTTTCATATTCTTTCTTAATGATGAATAGCATTTAATCGTGTGTCTCAGTTACAATTTGCCCAGCCAACCCAATATCTGAATTACTTAATTGAGGAGTATTTTATATCAACTCTGTAAACTGATATGCTCTTATAATATTTGATCTTTAATTCATAAGGTATTTTTAACTCATAGTAGTATAGCTATGTATTTTGTTATTAAACATTCTTAGACATATGCATCCAATGTGCCTCTAAAATTTATGGGATACACTGAAAATCTGACATGCCTAGGGTAGCATATATGCTTGGACATATCTTATTTCCCTGAAACAAGTATAGTATTTGTTTAAAGAAAAACCTATCATCATATTTTCACTGTGTTTTTTTATGTAGGTTTAATTTAATAATTTAGAAATTATTGGGGTGGTAGCTTTTAAAAATGGATCAGAATTTTTTTATTTTATCCTTTGAACATCTTTAACATATTTAAGATAATGTCTGAATAAACCTGACTCTTGATACACTTATATGAAAGGATAAAGTAATATTTTAGTATTATAAAAGAAGTAAGAAATTTCTGATGATTACTGAGAGCTCCTGAAAAGATTTGCATATAAGAATTCTCTGCTTAAATTTTTTTTGGTAATTTTAGTATAATTTGAACCCTTGGGTCTTTAGTTATACATTATAGGATAAGGTGAACTCTTAGGAATTTCTAAACTAGAAATTCATTTTTCTATGTTTCTGTATTAATTTCTTGCCTCTGGAATAAGCTTAATTAGGCCATTTTATTATACTGAAAAGCATTTTCTCATGTGGACTATATGCTAAAACTAAAACTTTGATCTTGGATGGAATTACATTTACTTTGTGATAATATATTTTGAAATTAAAAAAATAAACTATGGTAATATTCAATTATAAAAGCAGCCTTGTTACTAAATGTATTAAATTGAAATATTTAAATTATAACTTTAAAATTATATATCATATATATATATATATATATATATATATATATATATAATTCATTATAGCTAGATATTTCAATTATTCAGATAGTTGTAAAGAAACACTTCTTTTTGGAAAAGTCGATGTTGATAAATACGAAATAATGGAATGAATTATATAAATATATTTAGAAACATGACTAGTACCTACAAATTATCTTTTTTAATAACCAACAAGTTCTAAACCCTTGTTTGTCCTACTTATTTGAGTGTTTTTTAATATTTGTGCAAGCAGATGGGTCATAGAATATCAGAAAAATATTTCCATTTCCTCACAAAATTGGATGACGGAATAAAACTGTAATGTTAAGTTTGGGATCTTTTCACTTTGGTTTAATGTTTATATGATATAATTTTAAATTCTTGTCAGCGATTCTGGGGTAATATTAAGCTGAAATCAAATGTTAAGGGTCCACTTTTTACTCTTCTGAATCCTTCTCTTCTCCCTTTCTCTCTCTCTCCTTTCCTCTTTCTCTAAAATTAAAAAATAAATATCCAAATAATAAACAAATGGCAGTTTAACACTTACAATAATACATATCTGTGCATATATAGTTAGATGATAATCATGATTAATCAGGTATTTAAAAACTAACCTGGTAAGTTCGTGGTAAATGTTTAAATTTCACCAGTGTAAATTTCAGATTGATTAATAATTTTATTCTTGAATATTATGATACAGAAATGAAAATGTGTTAATTATTAGGTAATTACATCAAATAATTTTAAAGACATGTCTGCCCATATTGCTATATTTTAAAGAATGTCAGTGAAAGAAGCTATCAGAAATTAAAATGAGGTTATATCCAGGGTTTGTTCAAAATCAAGTATATCTTTCTAGGTATAGTGAGGAGAGGATATTTCATGCCTAATGCTAAATCTAGCTGTTTTACTTTATGAATTATTAATTACATGATCTTAAGAATAAAAATCTATTTTACAGTACTTCTGTAGGAGAAATAATTTGGTCATCATTGTATTTCATTTTCTTGATTGAATAGATGCATAGAATAAAAGGCACTGGTATCTCCTGACAATCACATCCTCAGGCTCTGATTAAATACTTCTCTCATAACCTTACAGAGATTTTAGCCTTTCAAAGTCAGTTCTGGTTCTGCTGTAACCTTCAGCCATTTTGCAGCAACATACGTAAGCTCATTGTTTGTTCAGTAGCCCTAGATGTGTGGACCCTAAGACTTTTAATATTCACCTTTAAATTATTTCACTTATGACTGTAGCTAAATATTTAAAACTGAAAGCATCTGATAAAACACAGCTCTAATAAATATAATAATTATTTCCCTGGCCTGTGTTGCTCAGTTGGTTGGGCATTGTCTCTGCACTAAAAGGTCACAGCTTACATTGCTAATCAGGGTATATGCTAGGATTGAGGGCTTGTTCCCTAGAAGGGGGCATGCAGGAGACAGCCAATGGATGTTACATTCTCACGTAGATATTTCTTTCTTCTTCTCTCTTTAAAAATCAATAAAAATATAATATATATAATAAAAGCCTAATATGCAAATTGTCCCCTTGACTGGGAGTTCTGCCCGGAACTGCTTGCTATGATGTGTGCTGACCATCAGGGTGTTGGCAACATGGTGCGGCAGTGGGAGGCAGTGGAGGCACTGCAGGTCCCAATGAGAGCGAGACTAAGGGGGCGTGGTAGAGTAGGTGAGTGGGTGGTGCCAGGCCAAGGTGGATGCAAGCCAATGGTAACCTGGAGGGGGCTGATCACTCTGTTTATCCAATTGCCCCACCACCTCTGGGCACCCAGGTGATGAGGGAGCTGGGTGGGGCCCAATGCTCTGTTGATCCAATTGCAGGGAGACCTATGGCAGTGGTGGGGGGTGGGGCTGCTGTCCAGCTCCCTCAGCTCCTGGGAGCCAGGTGGCGGTGGGGGTGATTGGTGGGTGATTGGGGCCCTATGTACAGTGACCAGTGGCAGTGGTGGGGGCGGGGCCTCCACCAGGCTCCCTCAGCTCCTAGGAGCTGAGTGGCGGTGGCATGATTAGTGGGTCAATCAGGCCCCATCAGCTGGGATGGCGGGGGGGGGGGGCAGGCAGCTGGGGGAAGGGAGGGAATACCCAGCTGGCAGCTGCTAGAGACCCTACCAGTACACAAATTTTGCTTCTGGTCTACATACATAAAAGACTAAGCTACCATTATGACCAGTTGACTGAATGACCGGTTGATCAGTCACTAGGATGTGTCCTGACCACCAGGGGTCAGATGTTCAATGCAGGAGCTTTCCCCTGCTGGTCAGTGCACTCCCACAGCCAGCCTTCTATGGCTGGCCAACCTCCTCTGCCCCTCACCCCGGTTGGCCAGCCCTATCATCTGCCAGGCTGAGGGACTCCCCATGCATAATTAATTCATCAGGCCTCCAGTTCTTATGATAATAGAATAGACAAGGGCTACCATCATTCATCTTAAAATTCTAGTATAACACTGTTGGAACAGATTTTTTAAAAACATTCTATAATCAATTTCCCCTCTTTTCCTCCCCTATTTCCTTGATAATTTTAGAGAACTTAATGTTAACAATTATTGTTATAGGACCAAAATTGACTGTCATATGACTTAGAAAACTCATAAAATTATTTTTTCTACATTGTTTGTAAATTGTTGTTGATTTGGAATATTTTCAGTTATATATTTCAAAACAGATTTTTAAATTGGGGGGCTCTTAATCTTATTAAACATTTTTCTTTAGAGATTATATAGACATAATTATTGAAGAGTAACTTACAAACAATAATGAATTTATGTAGTTAATATTACAGAAACATCATGTTACATTATCTCCTGAATAGATATAACTTTGACTCTTAAATGAAAAACCCATTCTGAAGTTAAGCTCAAAACATGAGTGGAATTCTCCATAATTACAAAATCCAACCTAGAAATAATTTTCTCTTAGCACTAACTCAAAGCAACAGAAGTAATACTCCCAGGGACAAGCAGTACATAGAAGGAAGAAGTGGGGAGACATCTGCATTTTGGTGTTCTTTAAGGTTGTTGGGTTTTGTCACCTGTGTGTGATCAGAGCAGAAAAGACGCCCCTGAGTAAGGAAGGCCTCCCTTCATTTTTAAGAGTAAGACAAATTAACATCATCTGTAGGAGGATACTACCCAAATGTTTAGGAGATATTGACTCCAATGAATTCAAGTCTTCAGCATTATTTTGTGTCCAGACTTTCCATTGTTCCTACCTCCCACCCTATCTGACTTTGAATGAGAGTTTGTCTTGGAGTAGAACTTTGTCCAAACTTTAAGAAAGAATATTGGCGAGGATATGTGAGACTTCTCTTAATGGTTTGGTAGATTCATATCATCAAGTATGGAAGTCATAGTAGTGAAAAAGTAGAAAACTGCCAGGAACTTGTAGAGTACTGGACCTAAAAACAGTAGTTAAGTAAAGACACACTGACCAGTCTTTTTCTTACTATGTATATCTTTGTTATTGTGTTTACTTGAACAGTTGTTATCACATCAGTTTTGCTGTTGAGGAAACTAAGACATGAAACAGTAAACTAGTTGGTGGAAGACAGGAATGACTAGGCAGAACACAGAGGACATTTAGGGTAATGAGAAAACATTGTGTGATACCATTATGATGTATTAGTATTGGTATACATTTGTCCAAACCTATAGAATACACAGAGAGCACTTAACATTTGGGGGGAAATTTGTTCTGCCATAAGTAATCTTTATAATGTCTTACACTTAAGACAATACTTCTATTAAGCCTATAATATTCTAGCTCAACAAGTTAGGACATCCCAACATTTTTATTGATTGTTATTGATATTTGTGTGTGTGTGTGTGTGTGTGTGTGTGTGTCTTCAATCTTTGATTCTCTAGCATAAAATGTTTTGAAAAGTGCTTTCTAATTCAGATTGCACTTGAGGAATTCTCTTTCATGAATTCAGAACTGAGGAAAGGAGAAGAAAGAAATAACAGAGTTTTTATTTAAAAAAGGGAGGCGATAGGACATAGGTCAAGAAAATGAAAATTTGATGTTCTTAGGTAGTCATTGGTGTTTGATAACTTTAGTGACCCTAGGATTTTTCCATAAGATAGGTTTATGTCTCGGAAGGTCCAGGTTATGGTTGAAAATAAACAGCACATAGGTTTCCAACTTTTCTACCATTGCCCATGTTTCACATTATATATTCTGTTATGACATTTTTTACTGCTGAGCCTAGATAAACTTCACAGCAGTCCTCTGTACTTCACCCAAAGTGGGCCTGCTAATTCAGTGGTTCTCCACCTTCCTAATACCGCGACCCTTTAATACAGTTCCTCATGTTGTGGTGACCCCCAACCATAAAATTATTTTCGTTGCTACTTCATAACTGTAATTTTGCTACTGTTGTGAATCGTAATGTAAATATCTGTGTTTTTCTGATGGTCTTAGGCTCTATTGCAGCGGTTGAGCATCCTACAGGTTGAGACCTTAGGCTCTATTGCAGCTCTATTGCATACTACAGGTTGAGACCTGTGGATTTTGACAGGTTGAGAACCACTAGCAGGGTCATTTAAAACCATCAGAAAACACAGATATTTACATTACAATTCATAACAGTAGCTAAATTACAGCTATAAAGTAGCAATGAAAATAATTTTTGTGACCCACAGGTTGAGAACCGCTATCTATTTACATTACAATTTATTCACAGTAGCAAAATTACAGTAATGAGGTATCAACAAAAATAACTTTATGGTTGGGGGTCACCGCAACATGAGGAACTGTATAAAAGGGTCGCAGCATTAGGAAGGTTGAGAACCACTGCACTAATTAATTTTAGCTGGGCTTCAGATGAAACCTATTTCCCTTTCTGGTGTAATCTAGTCATTATTGGAATACATAAAACAGGTGAATAGAAAGATAGATAGATGCTTGTATTATCCTGGATGCTGTATTCTGAAATTCTCTGGAATAAAAATATACTACATATAAATAGTTTTTATCAGTGTGGTGTGAATTGGTGACAGATATAATAAAAAGAATATGGATCATGCTCCAATCTATAGAAGCTAAAGAATGGAAGCTAAAACTAAGGGTTTATAAAATTCATCATATCTGGAAGAAATAGTCACATAGCAGTGATACAGAGTGAAAAACAGAAAATTATCCAGGAAAATTTTGGTATCCCCAAGATGAGGTAAATAAATGGAATGGAAATTGAATGTAAGATCTAGCAACTTTATATGGCATTTGCACTATGAAGAAAAATCTTGTTTATGTGTGTGTATACAAAGACACACATATATGAAATATATGTATTTTATTATGTGAAAGTAGCTGGAACATATCAGGGCACACCAGTAAAGATAAGTGGTTTTTTATGCAACTAATATGCAGATGGCCATAATTACCTGCCTGCTGCTTCCAAGGGTTAATGTAATCTATTGGTTCTCATAGGATAAAATGCTTCAGTAACTCACTAGATGTGACTAGCTCTTTGAAGTAACTGTCTTATATTAATGTGTGCTGTGAATGAAAATTTTATCATGTTTTTAAATGTGGGTTTGTGGCTTATGAATGTTAGTCAGATATTAAGAGCTTATTGTGAAATTAATCTTTGACATTTTCTCTGTCAAGACAATGCAAGTAAAGAATCTAAAATTTGCATATTACATAAAAATGAGAAGAATTAAGGGACTTTGTTCCAAGTAAATTTGTAGCAGAGATGGGAACAAATATACCTCAGAAGCCCATATTAATAAAATATAAAGTCAAAGGGGATTTTCTGAACAACATCAAGAAAAAAAATTCAAAGGAGTTGGTAAGAGGAGGATTACAAACTCACCAATCTTATTAAAATGTTTTCTATGGTCGATTCAAGAAACTGAAGACTGAAGGAGTAAATCCACTATCCCAGATCTGATGGGCATGTTATAATGATGAGTCTTTTGGCCTCCATAAAATATTTTCATGGACATATAATGAAGTCAGTTTTAAATTACAAGGAATAATTGAACCCAGGACTAAGCAATGGCACAGCTTTGCATAGAAGGGAGGAAAGGGAATGGGAGGGCTCTGCTATTTCTTCTTATGTGGTTGCTGGACTCTCAGTAAATGGACCTGTGTTTAAGTGTCCTGGTCTTTGGGCTCACAGAGATAACCAAGAAAGTAGATATCTAGAGGCTATAAATCAGTCCTAACCTAAACCCTCATTTACATGTGGATATAAATTTCCCAACTATCCTACTCTCTCTTTCAATGAGAGTTACTAGAGTATCTCCTTGCCAAGAAATTTAGAATAAGAAAGCCAGGCTCCCTTGACACCCGAGAATGTCTTCAACCCATTAATCTAAATATTTTATCACACTGGCTGAAGGACCATTGGAAGACTTCCAGTAAAATAGAGCTACAGCTCTAGAGTTATGTTTCAGCATAGATTATCATCTTCACAGTTCCATCCCTGTTGCTTTGCAAATAACATGCTCACATTACACAACCCAGTGTTTGTTCATATATAAAGTTATTTGAGAGTAAATAGGTCAACAACACTTGAAATCACACAGATATTTACATACATCAGTTCTATTTTTGAACCTGAAAAGTATTTTAAACACGGTGATCACCTTTTGTTTACTAAACAAATTCAGCTATGTGGTAGTATAGATATTCAGAATTTCCTGCATCTTTAAAATATATTTTTTTGACTTGCTGATTTGGGTTTATATAGCTTCTCTTGCTCTGCCTCACCCAGATAATGTTTCTTATTTATATCTTAATGATAAAATGCAGAAAATAGCATAATTATGCCTAGTAAAGCAATTCATAGGAATAAATCACTGACATTCTCAAGTCTATTTTTATCTATCTTTTCTCATTCATGGTGTTAAAAAATCTGAAAACTATGAATTGGCAACCAACCCATTCACAATATTCCTAGAGACATATAACTTCTCCCCACTTTCAATTGCTCTATGATCGTGAACGTTTAAACTTGAACATAAGCGGAATTGTATAACTGCCTATTGGCTGCATTTCACTCTCACTTGTTTTGGTGGGATAAACACACTGTATTTTCCAAACCAGATTTTTAAGAGACACTAGGATGACTGAGCAAAGAATTTTGTTATCAGTAGTACTGCGCCCAGATACAAGTGTATGAAATCCACATTTATGTCTGCAATTTTAGAGAAATAAGAACCATATGGTATCTTGATTTTATACTTCCTGAATCAGCTTAATTGTAGCTGCATACCAATTAGACTTGAATAAATATGTTGGAGTGCTTTTAGTTGTTGAATTTTGTTCTAAAGCTTTTATTCCAGTTTCATTAAAACATTTCTAACTTTACTTGGTTTATTAAATAGATTACCATTTTATACTAATATATATCATATGTTACATTATTTCTTTTTGCTTAATAAGACCACTATTTTGGGTGTAGTTTTAATGCCAAAATGATATAAAAGTTAAACAATCCCTCTGTAAACTATATATATATATATATATATATATATATATATATATATATAATTTTATATGTATTTATTTTTGCTAATAGTTAATTTCTATAATGTGATCTAGAATGTGAATGAACTTTTAACTTGTTGGCAGTCGTGTTTTTAAACCATTTAAATGGTTAACTAAATATAAGTACACTATAGAACTGAAACTTGAGATTTATACACATTTAAGTAATTTATGTTTCAGATGCTCATCTCAATTTACCCAAATTACTATGTCAGCAGAACTCTTACAAATCCCACAATATTATCAATTCAACAGACCTCTATACTGTGTCCTGATTATACTGAGATCTTGGAAATGGCTATTTAAGAGTTGCACAATTCAATGAGGGTCACTGTGTTTCACACAGTCAGATTAAGGTCCAGTACTGTATTCAATCCAACTCTAAAATCCTACTAATGCTGATAAGAGTTTTCTATCCTTGAAAAAAGGGATAGGTAAGTGCTACATGATCAAAGTTACATCAAAGCATTTGGTATGAGGCAATAAAATGGTTGTCTTGCAAATTACTACTGTAGGGTAGCTTTCTCCCTTTTGAAAATAAACAACTTTGCTTTACCTAGACTTTTATTTCCCATATATTTCTTCCCTGCAATCTACTGTTTGTAACAGTGGGAGATCATTGTCTAGTGATAACATGTTATTCTCTTCACATTATCTTTTAAGTAAACTTTCTCATAGAAATTCTAACACACTATGATATTTTGTGATTTAAAAGTATCCCATCATTGCTGTGACTTTAAAGTCAGATTTCATTGCATCAGTGCTATGGATTATGTTATATTTTGAAGAATTGTTACTCTTTATTAAATAGAATTGATAATGTCCAGGTTAAATACATTTTTTAATTTGCCCCTTTATTATACTTAATAATTTCATTGTTTAAAAAAAGAAATGAAAGCAGGCTTTATGATTTCAGTGAAATTGATAATTAAATTTTAATAAAGTCAAAGAATGATTAATTTGGTTTATCCTATATAATAAAAGGCTAATATGCAAATAGACCTCTTGGCAGAACAACTGGTTACTATAACACACACTGACCACCAGGGGGAAGGTGCTCAATGCATGAGCTTCCCCCTGGTGGTCAGTGCAAGTCCCACAAGGGGAGCGCTGCTCAGCCAGAAGCCTTGAGCTGGGCTCAAGGCTAAGGAGTGCAGCAGTGGTTCCTGGAACCTCTCCCACCTCCACAGTAGCGCTAACGATGTCTTATTGCCATCAGTCGGGCATCCCCTAAGGGCTCCCAGACTGCAAGAGGGTACAGGCTAGGCTGAGGGACTCCCCAAGTGCACAATTTTGTGCACTGGGCCTCTATTTCAAAATTATTGTATATTACTCTTTTTATTAAAAATTTTAATGTGGACATTATTGCAGTGTCTCCCCACTTTGCCCACCACTACCCTCCCCAGGCTTCCCCTCTCTTGGCCTTCACCAAACTAATGTTGGTGTCCATGGGGCATGCATGTATGTTCTTTAGCTAATCCCTTCACCTTCTCTATCCTTGGTCACACAAATTCCTTGATGGATGTTTCCTTTATAATTTTTTCCAGTGATGAAAGTTAACATAACACAGAGAAATAATTAGTTCATAATTAAGAAACATTATTTCTCAGGCAGAGTGAATTTTGAAGCCTTAATTAATTTCAGTGGGCATAGATTACAGTTATATTTCTTCAATCTTGGACAGGGGTATTTTGCCTCAGAGAAAAATTTGTACTCCTAATATTTAAAGATATCTGCATTCAAGTTACAAATCTGTTCTATAGTTCATTCTGATTTCCCCCCTTTGTACCATTAAACTAGTCCAGTGCCAGTACTCAAATGCTCTGTGCACATAGCAAGTGTTTTGCTTGTTGGTTGGTTTTTTTATCTAGTGGTTATCAGAGTGTGATCTAGGGCCAGCATATGGGGACTTGTTAGAAATGATAACCCTATTTTGTCAGACCTATTGTATCAGAATCTGTGAGAATGAGATTCAATAATCTGTATAACAAGCCTTTCAAGTACTTCTCACGAATGCTAAAATTTGAGAATAACACTTAAAAAATACAAATGAATTAATGAGTTAAACATAAAAATGAACTCACAAATATTTGAAGAAATAATAGGTGAATTTTCACTTCCTCTTAGAAAAGTAGAAAAATAATCCTGAAATACATTTTCCTTATTTGTATGGTTTTTACTGCATTTTAAAAATAATTATATTTTACTTTTAAAGTAACAAAATTTGAAAGTGACTTAATTTTTAAATTGATTTTAGAGAGAGAGGGAGGTAGAGGGAGAGAGAAACATGGATCTGTTTGCCTCCTGCATGCACCCTCCCCCCGCCCCCCAACTGGGTATGGAGACTACAACCTTGGCATATACCCTAGTTAAGAATCAAACCAGTGACCTTCTTGGTGTATGGGACACCAGCTGAGCCGCAAAAGCCAGGACATGAAAGAGGTTTTATATCTAGAGTCTAAGTTTGCTTAGTTTACCAACAAGTGAAAAGAAAATAATTTTTTATGAAGTGCACACTATTTATAAGTAGCAGCTAAATTTCCCAAGGCTCATGTTTGGCAAGGAGGAAAGAATAAAGAAATTACTAGAACCAAGAAAAACAATTGCATTCATCTAACAGAGTAATTTAAAAAAAGGAGGATCTCTCCTGAGTTAGAAATCCTGTTTCTTTTTTTTTGTACTGCAGTTAACAAGCAAATAATCCCTCATATCAGTCTCAAAATACCTCATTAGTTTAGAGTATTGATGTTCATTCTCCAGCATGCCTCAGTGCATATGGACCATCTAGGGGTCTTGATAATCACACATAGGTTGCTTGGTGAGGCACCCACAGTTTCTGATTGAACATTTTGGGGGTGTGGACCAACAATTTGCATTTTTAAGGATTTTCCAGGTGATTCTGATGCTGCTGGACTGGGAACTATCCAGCAGGTGCTGGAATGATGTCATTTTGTTGAATGCTATTTTATTATACTGATGAAGAATACAAAACATTCAATTCCCAGGCCAGAACCACTGTTCTGAATGTGCACATTCTCTCCATGTCTCAGTGGGTTTCTTCCAGAGACACTGGTTTCCCTCCACATCACCAATATGTATACTTGAGGTGAATTGTCATGTCTATATTGCCCAGTCTGAGTGTGGATGTAGGTGCGAGTGTGCCCTGAGATGGAAGGGTGTTCTGACCAGACTGAGTTCCCACCTTGTGCCCTGAGCTGCTGGGAGCAGTGCCAGCCACCCTTGTCCCTCAGCTGGCACAAGCAGGTTGGAAAACAATCATCTTACTTTTTTAAGATTAAATTTTCTCAAATGTAGGCATAACTCATAGGTGTCAATGTTGAATATTAGAAGTATTTGGGACCTTTATTTAAAAGTTTGGTGGTGTTTTTTTGCCATAGGATATTAACTCTTGCTTATATCAATTAGCCTATGGTAAAATTGGTTTTGTTAAACATCATTCTGCTTAAAGTCACAGTTTCCAAGAACCGATCAAAAACATTAAATGAGGACTTGCTATCTCCGATGATCATCAGTTAGGCCCAGGACTTTGCAGTTCTTGCATTCCATGACCTAATGACAAATAGATGAGGGGAGAGAGAAAAAAGTAGAGCATCATCAGTGTCCTACTGATACAGAATAGATCTTTCAACGGAATAGATTTTGTAATAAATAAATTAACTTTTCAAATCCTTAAAGTCTCAAAAATATAAAGAATACTATTTTGTCTCAACTTTTCATGTCTTAGATTCGTCCTTTATTGTTTTCTTCTCCAATCTGCATCATCACCTTTCCTTCTTAGAACTCTAATTGCATTTATAGTCAATAACACAGTATCATTCACATTTAGCCTCTGTTTCCTTTTATGCTAGTTTAATCAGATTATTAGACTTCTGAAGGCCAGGAAGCAAGTCTGCATTTATTTTACATTTACCCTTTATGCCTAGTACGAATCTCCTACTTTGTATGAGATTTGATTAAAGTGTGCTGAGTCACTCACTTGTAAATTGATTTATATTCTTTGTGAATGTTCTGTCTCAATGTCAGTATTCTTCACCCTGTTGTCTGCTTTCTTGATTTTATTTCTAAATTAAAGTAGTACAGAGAGGTGCTCTTACTCTTTCTACACAACTACAAGGGAATTAGTCACTCCAGAATAGGAAGAAGACATTGTGAGGACAAATAAATGTGGTTTGATAGGATACTTTTGCCTCTGGTGGCTGCAGCCATAGTGTGTTGCTGTGGTAATTTACTAAATGGTACCCTAGTGGCTTGGACGAGTTCGTAGGCTTTGGAACAGCTTCATTTATTACCAAGAAGAGATTTACGCATAGGACTTCAGTCCAACTACACTGATAATAGAAGAAATATAGCCATCGGGCTGAAATCCAAAACATCACTTAGGGTTATATCATTAATAAAATTTACCAAAAGTGGGCCAGCCAAACTAGAGGGATTTAATGCTATCGAATTATTATTTAGGAATAAAATGGATTAATTACTTTTATAATATAAGATTGCTATTTTTTAGCAGAAACCATTTGAAACTACCGACATGTTTTACCTTATGTAACTTATGGTAATTCCCTTTCAGAAATACCATCCAATTGTTAAAACTTCTTAAAAATTGATAATATATGAGGAATTGCTAAGAAAGATACATTACGTATGCATTTTATATCAAATATGTAAAATTTATGAAAAAATAGCCATTCCTCACTGATTTGCATTATCTAATATGTTAACTGAAACTTATGAGATTTAAGTACCACAGAATTATGCAAAGCTAATTCCTATATGCACATTTTTCACTTAACATAATACCATTGCAAAATGAAGAACCCTGCAATTAAAAATAAACTAAGAGAGTACCATTGACGGGATTGGATGTTTTTAATTTTTTATATTTTCTGTTTTTGTGTGTGCGTGTGTGTGTGTTTTACTTTAGAGATTATCTAACTTTGAGATCAGAAATGAACTTATATTTAAAGGCTATTGTGAGGATAATAGTGTTTTATCACATCACATTTATTTGTCCTCATAATGTCTTTCTATTGCAAGAAAACTTTGCTTTCAATATAAAAAAAAACCAAACTCAAACATATTAATAACTCAAGAATCAACATCTGTACAGTATATATAATAGGCTGTGTCCACCCCTCTGACTGGTAGCTATAATGCACACTGACCAGTAGGGGTTAGACTCTCAATGCAGGAGCTGACATGATGTGCACTGGCCATCCTATCTAATAAAAGAGTAATATGCCAATTGACCAACACACAAGATGGCTGCCCGATGTGGTCAAAGATCCTGCCCCATATGGACACAAGATGGCTGCCACAAGATGGCCTGCATGGGAGGGCAGTTAAGGGGCAAACAGGCTGGCAGGGGAGCAGTTAGGGATCAATCAGCCTGGCAGGGGAGTAATTAGGGCGTGATCAGGCTGGCAGGCAGAAGCAGAGGCAATCAGGAAGGCAGGTGAGCAGATGGGAACCAACTGTCCTGGATTGTGAGAGGGATGTCTGACTGCCTGTTTAGGCCCGATCCCACTGATCCCAGTGGGATCGGGCCTAAACATGCATTTGGACATTCTTTCAGGGGTTCCAGATTGGAGAGAGTGCAGGCTGGGCTGAGGGACATCAAACCCTGCCCCCGTGCATGAATTTTGTGCACCGGGACTCTAGTTTAAAAATAAAAGGCACCACGGACCTGGCACCAAAAAACCAACACTTGGCTTTCCCCAAGTGGGTCACAGGCCCCACAACCACCTTGGAGCGACACCACAGCAAATTGTAGCCAACACTGCCAAACCCCCATGGTGCAAAATGCAGCCCCCAGCACAGCCAGTCCAGTTCAGAAACTGTTGCTGTGGGCATCAGGTAATGATGTCATATAGCAACACCTAGCTTCCTCTCCCTAGCAACTAGCCTACTTGGAATTTCTTCAATCCAGGAACCTGACTTGCTTTATAGCCAGGTACAAACATTTTACAGTTCAACCAAATGTTTGTGAAGTATTTTCCCACACCTCATCTCATTTGATCCTCACAGAAGTTCTAGAGTAGGTAGATAGGAGACTTAGTAGAATCCTATTTTCTTTTTATTAGCCAGAAAACAGAGATTTAGAAAGTTTAGAAACTTGACCCAACTGAAAAGAAGTAAGAAATAATGGAACTTGAAAATCATTTCAGGTTTTCTCACTCCACAGAATATAGTCAGACACTGCTATGTTAAATACTTTACCCTTTGTTTTCTCTGCGTGATCTACAATAATAATCTGCTTTTTGTTGATACTTACTGCTGTGTTTCTGACAATTACCTGAAAGAGAAGTTGGGGTGCTTCACTGGGCTGGAAAAAGTTTAGCTAAATCAGAAAGCTGGTCTAGTTATAAAGAAAGGACGAATAGCAATATTGAAACATTTCTTCTAATTAATTTTCTTTCAATGTGCATGAATCCATGCACCAGGGCAATTGACCATAATTTAAGACCAGATGTCTGCTTTTTATTTATCTACTCCATATTGACATTATTATGATGATGATGGTTATTTTAAGTAGTATTTCTTCTGCCAGTTAAAACAAATAAGCCAACAACCATATTAATAAAAATCAAAACCTTTGGCATTTTTTCTGGTGCCTCTCTTTTTCTCACTCCTCATTCATCAGCAGTTCCTGTTAGTACTACCCATGAACTATGACTGTCCAAGCTAGACCACCATCATCTTTCCTTTGAGCTTTTGGAATAATTTCCTAACTGGCCAGCTACTATTGTAATCCCTCCTTTTCAAAAAGCATATCACTTTTATCTTAAGTCACCTATGGCTTTTTCTAGCAATTGGAATAAGCATGTTACAATGGCCTTTGAGGCCCTACAGGATATGGCCTCTACCTTCCTGATCTACCTTGTCTCATACACTCATTACCTTAATCCACCTGCATAGACCAAATGCATGCCAGCCCCAGGGAATTTGTATTTGATATTTCCTAAAAATGCTCTTCCTACTGATCTACATTCACCTCCAATATGCCCTCCTCCACATTTCCCCTTATGTTTTATCGCATTACTGTGATTACTTTTTATATGACACTGTTGGAGATTATCATTTTTTACTTCTTATATTCTGTCTCCCTCACTGAAGTAGATACTCTACCAGAAAAGAAAGCTAGTGTCCCTTTTTCTTTTTTGAATTTTCTGTGCCCAGAAGATAGTATAGTTGCTACTTTTTGAATTGCTTGAGAGAATCCACTGAGCACTTTGCGTATGCTAGAGTAGTGGTATTCAGCCTAAAGTGTAATAACCCAGTGTCTCAAGGACTCCCTTCGGATATATCAGCATGCATCCTTTAAGAGAATTAACTTCTCAATCCTCAATGTCTAGTTGTGATTTTCCATATGATATCCTTGCTTGAGAAGCTTTTGGGATTTGCCAATTTATTTTCTTTATATTGGCTTTCATAGTTAGCCACTTAAAAGGCAAATGTCTTTTTTAATGAATATTTCTAGGATGCATTAACTATCTAGTCTATAAAAATATCCAAGGTATGGATCATAGGTTTAATTCCTCAGGGAGTCCCTGAGTACTTCCTGAAGAAATACTGGAGGATGTGGTGCCTCATTTCATAACACAATATTTGAGTCATTCTTTTCCCCCCTTGTTCCACCTTCCCTCCTACTTTTTCTATTAGATTCCAAAAATGACTAAGTGAGAATATTGACTTGGAGTATTAATAGATTTATATGATGATCTCAACCTTTTCTTGTTCTGAAGACACTTCATTGCCTGGTTGGTTGACAGTTAAGATTGCTTTTAAAAATTAATTTATAATGATATACACTTACATATCTTTTCCTTAAATGAGCTAAATGTGCCACTAACAATATTAATAAAAATTTATTTAAAACACATACAGTGTGTAGAACATGCCACAAAAATACAACTTTAGCTATATTTAAATAAGTGGAAGAATTATTAGCGCTTAACTTTTAAAGTGTGATAAGCATTATATAGATTTTCAGTTATTTTAGTAAAATAAGTTTAAAATTATTATGTTAGGTAATGTGAACAACATAAAAGTATCCAAGGAATCAGCATAAAATACAGTTGAATAGAAGAAAACTAAAAGAGAGTTTGTCTTTCACAGAGAATGGTAAGGTTCATTGCCTCCATCTTTCCTCATTTTCAGAGTATCACTGCAGGGTTTGTGGAGGGATATTACCCAGCTTTATCCAAATAGACACTGTCTTTACTTGTAGCTCACAAAGAAGCAAATAAGCCTTGTTAAGAAAAAATTCTAGAAAGGGTTATTATTCAATTTTTTTCTCATTTGAGGCATTAAATTCTTGACTGATTTCTCTTTCAGACTCTGAAAATGTAAAAGTCAGATACACTACATAATTTGAAATAATAAAATTAGATAACATTTATTATGTGCCTACTCTGTGTTGGGTAGGTCTAAGCATTTAACCACATTAGCTCATTTAATCCTCATAAGAGTTACCTCTGTTATGGTAGGTGCTATTTATTTCTCCATTTCACAGAGTGAAACTGAGGCTAAGTGGAAGATTAGGTACTTTATCCCGAGTTAATGAGTACAGTAGCCAGAAGCCAAACCCAGAAAATGTGGATCCAGAAATTTAATCCACAGCTTATATAGGACAGCACCAGAATAAGATGTTAAATTGTTTAGAAGAAAGGTAAAAACATATTTTGAGACAGTTGTGTCCCTCCTCCTGTAATTTTTTTTGTCATATTATTAAAGTATTAATATAGTGGTTTATACTATCTATATATATAAAAGCCTAATCGACCATTCAATCACTCAACTGCTCGGGAGTGCCACTCAGCGGACCCATGGGTGACAGATGCTAGGCTCATGGCTGGTGAATGAAGCTGTAGCAGTGTGAACCTTTCCCACAGACACCCCCCTTGCATTCCCCACCCCTATCCGGACTGGGACTGGGATTGGGGCCAGCACTGGGGCTGACTGTGCGAGCCCATGGCCACTTCTCAGTCATGGATGTGCCAATATCACTGTAGGACAGGTTTGTGGAGACTGCAGCAGAGGGGCAGCAAGCCTATCTACTTGTGGCAGCCGCAGGTGCACTGCACCCAGGATGAGCAGGAGCAGTGGGGTGCCTGGCCTGGGCTTGGGCTCCTCCCCGGCCACCTGCTGTTTTGCTCACTACTATATCTCTCTGCCGATGTCTGACTGCTGTTTTGGGCCAATCCACATAGGCCAGGCCTAGGGACTCCTCCTGCCCCTCCTGTGCACAAATCCATGTACCGGGCCTATAGTCTCTCTCTCTCTCTCTCGAGTGAGAGTGAGAGTGAGAGTGAGAGTGAGAGTGAGAGTGTGTATATATATATATATATATATATATATATATATATATATATATATACTTAACTCTCTCTCTCTCTCGAGTGAGAGTGAGAGTGAGAGTGTGTATATATATATAAGTGTATATAAGTATATATATATATATATATACTCTCTCTCTCTCCATATATATATATATATATATATATATATATATATAGAGAGAGAGAGAGAGAGAGAGAGAGAGAGAGAGAGAGAGAGTGTGTGTTAAGTGCCTGTCCTTCCTTCCAACCAGTAGCTATAACATGCATTAATGCATTAACCACCTGGGGGCAAACACTGAACATAGGAGCTGCCGTGACACACATTGGCCATTTCAAAATAAACGGCACCATGTACCTAGCAAACAACAAACCAACACTCAGTATCCCCCAAATGGGACACAGGCCTTCCTCTCTGTAAAAAATCAATAAAATATATATTAAAAAAGCTTTAGATGTAGATATGTCAGATACTTACAGAGAAAGGGTCAGGAACACTGAGCTCTATAAGTGTTGTGTGTCTTTGAATAAGGTACTTAACCTATCTGTATTTTTATTTCTTCATTCTCAAAATGAATTCACATTTTGAGGGGAATATTGCATAATTCATGTGATTGTCTAACCAGTAAGCTGTATACCCATAACTAATAAATAATAATGGTAATAATAATAAGTCCAAATTCCAAGTGTAAAATTCTATACAATAGTTGTTCACCAAGGCAGACATTCTTGTGTTCCAGGATGCAAAATCTCCCTCTAGTGGCAACTCAACAACATTACCTTTGCTACCAAGTACAGCTAAAACAGTGCATTTGGCTTAAACATAGGTTCTTCTTCTGTGGTGATTTTATCCTTAACAATTATTCTGTCAAATTCACAGTATACAGCTCAGTATAAACTAAATAACAGGCATTAATTCCTTAGAGTGGTCTTTGATGCAGGGCCATAGTCTCATAAAAAGACAATTTAGTAAATTTATTAACAAAGATTAAGGTGTTTTTTTTTTTAAAAGAAAGAAATTCACTGAATTTATAACGTTCACTTTATTGTAATATACATTATGTAATTCCTCTTAAAAATAAATAAATTTTTTGTCTGGTCGGCATGGCTCAGTGGTTGAGCTTTGACCTATGAACCAGGAGGTCACAGTTCGATTCCTGGTCAGGGCACATGCCTGCGTATGGGCTTGATCCCCAGTGTGGGGCATGCAGGACGTGGCTGATCAGTGGTTCTCTCTCATCATTGATGTTTCTATCTCTCTCTTCCTATCTGAAATAAATAAAAACATTTAAAAAATAAAATTTTAAGTCAAAGGACACTATTGGTAACAAAATATACTTTACTATATTTAGTAAAATTTATTTTTAATTATACTTTATAGGTCTAGAGTATATTAATCATTGTGTTATTATTGGGCTTTTCTACCAATTTAAAATTTATCTCAATACAATTTAAAATAACTTTAATCTGATACTATATTATATCAGAGTATTTTATTTTCAAAATATGTTAAATATAGGCTACGCCTTCCTTCCTAGATTCTCAAAAAGAAGCCCTGTTCTATTTCATTAATTATAAACCATGATTTGGTTTATGATTTGGTCAAATTTTTTATTACATAAGCAAATACAATTAAGAGGAAGAAACATATCATAGTTCTAATTTTATCATGTAACACAGTGACTGCATTCCCAGATGCACTTTTGATCTCTTTTCATAAGATACACTTCCACTGTGTTTGTGGTAATACTCTATAGAACATTATTTTTACCTTTTTATCTATGAATAATACTGAACATAGTTTGTTATTAACTTTGTATTGGAAAAATATTCAGAATGGCATTTTTGAATCAGATATGTGTATGTGTGTGTTCCATACAGATTGTATGGAAATATTATCATAAACTGGGGGCCCAATGGATGAATTTGTGCACCTTGAAAGGAACTGTGGGCCATGAGGTTGTGGTGGGCTCAGGGGTGGGTCTTGGCCCATCCCCCGCACCCCTGCCCGGCCCTTCCTGCCAAGGCCCCCAGTCCCCTGTCTGCTGGCAGCCCCACTCCTGCTGCAGCTGCTCCCACGCACTGATGGCTTCGGCCCCACTTGCACCCCGCTGACTGCGTGGAGCGATTGGGGCTGGCGCCAGGTGCGGGCAGCGGGTGTGGATGGTGGCTCCACCACTACCAGCAGGAGTGAGCCAGCCACAGGAGTGAGTGCCTGGTAGTACAGTGGTGCACAGGAGCACAGAGTTTTCAGTAACCACCAGAGGTTCACCCCCATGGCAGTGACCAGTGCCCCGACTTGGTCTGGTGCCCCTGCTCACCTGCTCCACCATCCCACCACAGCTGACACCCCCCATGTTCTGAACTCTGCTGCCTGCTGTCAATGCCCACCATGTTCCACGCCCGCCCCCTGATGGTCAGCACATGCCATAGTGACTGGTTGTTGGGTTGTTCGGCTATTCTGCAGTTCAGTCTAATTGCATATTTGGACGCTATATATATTTATTCGAGGAACTCACAGAATTCATCTATTCAGTTCTCTAATTTTATTATTGAGGACACAGATGCCAAGAGAAATTACATCCATAGTTCTATTGTAAGACAATCTCATTGATAAATTTTCTCATTATATATTGAGTTTAAAGACAACAGCTAAAAATGACAAATACAGGATTCTGTCTTAAAAATGATTCTGACAGGATTTTTATTCCATGCCAACACATGACTGAGTGGAGATTAGCATATTCTTTAACATGCTCCCATTAGCATTATAAAGGATACAACCACAATGGTATTTATCACAGAAGCAAAGCAGGAATGTTTTTCGGACATACTAATTTCTTTTTTCCCCCCTCTCACCAGACCCATGCTGACTTTCCATTATATTGATTTAAGTTTATAGTTATACTGATTAAGTTTATAATTGAACTGGAGCATACATAGAAAATCTTGGATTTTATATTACTACCAATGTTGATATGTTTTGTCGGATGTTCATACTTCTGGTGGCATAGACACAGGCACAGACATACACATAGTTACAAATATTGAGTATAGTCACCTTTAAATGTAATCTGCTAATATGTGTTCCAACTTTTATTTAAAATTTATTTTTTTTGTTTTATTATCATTTTATATTGACATATGATAAGCTTTTTCATTTCTTACTTATATTTGTGTCTGTGACCATGAGCTATTCTATACTATATATATATATATATATATATATATATATGCCTAAGAGATTGTTATGACCAATCGCTATGACAATGAACTGACCACCAGGAAGCAGATGCTCAATGCAGGAGCTGCCCCCTGGTGGTTAGTGCCCTCCCGCAGCCAACCTCCCATGGTTCCTCCCTGGCAGGATCAGCTGGCCAGCCCTGATGAGCCCTGGTCACCAGCCAGGTCAAGGGACCTAACCCATGCGCTGGGCCTCTAGTGTTCTAAATAAAACTTAAAAAATAAGTGACAGATATTTACAACATATAATAGTAAGAAGATATGCTACCAAGTTTATACACATTTTCCACTAATACTACTATATTTTTTACAAACATTTTGTATGTTCTACTGTTGTTCCAAAACCAATGGGCAGAAACTATTGAAAAAATAATAATAAATTTGAATTGATATATATGAATCTGAATTACCTTTAAAATATAAGGTCTTTCTATATATTTTTAACTTAAATACCAAAAACCTTTTATTTTTAGTTTCCTAATTATTTAAAACTGTCAAGTGTTAAGAATTAGTCTTCCTTCAATTCTAAAAGCAACTTATTTTTCTAAGATACTTTTTTAATAAATGAAAGATTTAATTTTCAAATGTGTTTGAAGACTTTTATTTTTTTAATACATAAAGGATCTGTGATATTTTATATTATTAAATGCCCAATAAATCTTAAATTGCCTCTGAAAGAAAAAAAAATAAAATAAAATTTGACTTTGAGGAAGATCTCCTCCACCCTCTGCTGAAAGGTAAACACAACTGCAGGGTGTTCGTTATTAAGTTGGTCCTTTATTTTTCTTTTCTTTTTTAGGTTTATCTTTATTAAATTGTAAGGCATTTTAACATTTAGTAAACAATAAGTATTATAAAATGTCTCAAAGAAGGATGCATTTGGATCAAGCAAATATAAAACCAACCTGTCTGTTTAGTCTGTATTCTTACCTGTTGAATTAGCCTTTCAATCAGGTCTTGTCTTCAACTCATAGTTGTGGTTTCTTCATAACTTGCTTATAACTCCACCCTGTATTCTTTTGTGGTTTAGTTGCCTCTGCCAATGACCTTAGTATCTCTAAATGTGAGAAATCAAGCTCAAAGAGGAAGAATACATCCTTGTTGTTTATCCTTTGAATGGAGCCTCTAGTACCAGCTCATACCTTAGATTGGTCTGTGATTCTATTAAGTTCACGTGAATGACTGTTGAATCCCATGGTCTATCTGGGGCTGGCTAACAGAGGCAATGGTGGGGCATTTTACCCAGAGGGCAATGATCATGGCTGCCACATGCCTACTACATCTAAACAAACAGACATTAAAAGTTAAGGTTCAATGACTTACAAAATTATAGAACCAGAGTATGTAGTGAGGCTGGCTCTCGAATTATCATCTGTGTCTCCCGACCCAATACTCCTTTGAATAGACTTTAAATATTCTGGGTAATGGTGACATTTTTTTTTTGCAGGATACTAAAGTTGCTATGAAAAATATTCCACGTGTTGCCACTTACAAATTTTTAATAAAATCCTTAAGTATCAGAATTTTAGTATTTATTGTTTTAATTATAAACATAATTATATTCTGTGTCTTGAAGAACAGTTATTTATTTTAGAATGTCTTATTTATAATTGAATTCTATTGACGTGTTCTTTTTGTCTTAACTTCCCAGGCTGCTAAGTTGGATATCACCGTGCAAGCTTTGGGGTCCCAATGGGGGACTCTGGATCAAGGAGATCTACTCTGGTCTCCCGGTTGCCAATATTCAGAAGAAGTATTAGCAGGAGACATGATTCTCTTCCTTCCTCACCCTCCTCCAGTAATGCCGCTGGTGTCCACAGTTCCTCTCCTTCCAGCACGAACTCAAGCTCAGGTAGTACAGGTAAACGCAGGAGCATTTTCCGCACCCCTTCCATTAGCTTCCACCATAAGAGGGGGAGCGACCCCAAGCAAGAACCTAGCAACCAGAACCTTAGTATTTCAAATGGTGCTCAAGCTGGTCACAGCAGCATGCAGAAACTGACCTTGGAAGAACACATTAAAACCAGGGGAAGGCATTCTGTTGGTTTTAGTAGTTCACGAAGTAAGAAGATAACGAGATCGTTGACAGAGGATTTTGAAAGGGAAAAGGAGCACTCAACTAATAAGAATGTCTTCATAAATTGCCTGAGTTCTGGCAAAAGTGAAGGGGATGACTCCGGATTCACAGAAGAACCAACTCGCCGTTCTGTTAAGCAGTCCACGAAGAAGCTGCTTACTAAATCCTTTTCCTCTCACTACAAGTTTTCTAAGCCGGTTCCACAGAGCCAGTCCATTTCACTGGTACAGCAGTCTGAATTCTCACTGGAAATTACACAGTTCCAGGAGAGAGAACCTGTGTCAGTAAGAGCTTCTCCATCTTGCTCTGTGGACATAACAGAACGGGCAGGAAGCTCTTTGCAATCTCCATTGCTTTCTGCTGATCTTACCACCGCTCAGACACCTTCAGAGTTTTTAGCCTTGACGGAAGATTCTGTTTCTGAAGCAGATGCATTTTCTAAAAGCGGAAGCATGGCATCCCACTGTGACAACCTTGGCCACAATGATTCTACCTCTCAGATCTCCCCCAATCCTGCCGCTGTTACAATGCTGACAGTAGACCGAATAGGAGCTGTTGTTCCCTGTGCAATTATGTCTCCTGGGAAATATAGGTTAGAAGGTCGATGTAGCACTGAATCTAATTCCTTACCAGAAACCTCTGCTGCTCATCAGAAGGAAGTGTTGTTGCAAATCTCTGAGCTCCCTGTTACAAATGGGAGTGGCTTAGAGAATCACCTACCAGCAGATCCTCAAGGAGAAGAGCACATGGTATTACAAAACGGTGATACAATGTTGGTGACTAGCTCCCCAAGGAAAATTGGGTTTTATGAGCAACATAAAGCAATAGCTGAACGTGTTAAAGGGATTCACCCTACATCAGATTCAAGGATAATACCTTCTTCTGGTGATCGTCATATTTTCAACAAAACATATGGATATGATGCAAATCCTGCCAAAGGTATACTGCTTTTCTTTGTATAAATTATATATTTTTTTATTATAATTATTCAGTTTTCTTACTCCATCTCATTAATTGAAATCACGTTTTACTTATTTTTTTACTTTAATATTCTTTCCTTCTTTATAATTTGAAATTTGTTCACTATTTGACCTTAAGCTTACATTAGCTAAAAATATAACTCAGCAATATCACTCATCTTTCTTAGTTGTGTTATCCAGAATCTGACCCTAAGAAGAAAGTGGAAGGAAACAAATTTTGTTTTCCATGTGGCTTTATCTAAAGCAAGTGTTGTCTTTTTTAGAGTTGATGGTGAAGTATTGGTATTTCTTAATGAATGTAATGACTATATTCTGCTATTACTACTACAATTACTACTACTACTATTACTAACACTACTACTACCAGTTCTCCCAACATTGAAAGATTTTTCTGTCCCACTTACTGTTCTGTGCTCTTTAGAAACATTAATTCATTTATTCCTCAAATCATTGAAATCACTCATCTTGTTATAGCACACTGTACAGGCAAAACAGTTGAAGCACAGGTAGCTTATGTAATATGTCCAAAGTTACAACGTTGTATGTAATTGGGATACAAGCCCCATGAGGTAGGCACTAGTATATTCCCCAGTTAACAGACCTTAAAACTGAAACCAGGAGACCATATAGCTGGTAAGCAGTATAGCCAAGTTACATCTATCTCAATCCAAAGTTCAGGTTTTTAATGGCCAGCTTATAATACAAATATGACCCTGGCTCTTTCCAAAACATTAAGAATAATAATACTAAAATATAAAATAAAATTTATAAGTCAAATTTATATTATAATGTCATGAATCATAAGATTATATGATGTATCTAACTAGTCCCTCCATGATTATGGCAATTTTAAACTTTTAAATGCATGAATTAATTGTTTAGTGATACACTTATATAGCTTTAGTGTTTTTTTTCCACATTTGATATAAGATCATTTTTATGCATCTGTCTACTTTTTTGTTTCTATTCATTTTGTTCATTCTGCATGTTTGTAATTATAATATGAAATAAATTTCTCTGACCCAGTGAAGCTGTGCACAAGTTGTCCTCAATATTTTCCCCAAAAAAGCATTTTAAAAATTAAAAGAACACTGTGAAGTACAAAGGAAATACATTGTTTCTAGTCTGTCAGAATCATAACATATTGGCATTTTGGAATTTTACTTCCAGACTTAGCTACATTTAAAAATTATAGAAATTAACTCCCTTTTAAGTGAATTTACTTGATGACATTGGTTAATCAAACCATACAGGTTTCAAGTGTACAGATTAATAAGACAGCATCTGTGTACTGAATGGTGCACCCACCACTCAAAGTTTCTTACCACTACCGTTATTCCTCTCTTTGCTCTCTTCTACCTCCCCATACCCCCTCTTCCTTCTGGCAATCACCAAACCACCTTCCCTTTGACAGTTGTCAGTCCGTTCTCTGTATCTGTCAATCTGTTTCTATTGTGTTTATTTTGTTCATTAGATTCCACATGCAAGTAAGATCATATGGTATTTGTTTTTCTCTGACTGGCTTATTTCACTTAGCAAAAATACTCTTCAGGTCCATCCATGCTGTCACAAAAGGTAAGATTTCCTTCTTTTTTATTGCCGGTAGTATTCCATTGAGTAAATGTACCACAGCTTTTTTTTATTTTTTATTCAGTGATCTACTGCTGGGCACTTGGGCTGCTTCCAGACCTTGGGTTTTGTAAAGAATGCTGCAATAAATATAGAGATGCATATATTCTTTCATATTAGTGTTTTGGGTTTCTTAGGATGTATTTTCAGAAGTGGGATAGATGGGTCACAATACAGTTTCATTTTTTAATTTTGAGGCAACTCCATACTGTTTTTCACAGAGACGGCACCAATCTGTACTCCTACCAACAGTGCAAGAGAGTTCCCTTTTCCCCACATCCTCCACAACACTTGTTGTTTGTTGATTTATTGTGATTTATTGATGATAGCCAACCTGATGGTTGTGAGGGGATATCTCATTATAGTTTTAATTTTTCTTATGATTAATTATATTTGAATCTTTTTATACATCTACCGGCCATATGTATGTCCTCTCTGGTGAAGTGTCTATTCAGGTTCTTTGCCCATTTAAAAAAATATATTTTATTAATTTTTTTTTGCAGAGAGGATGGGAGAGGGATAGAGAGTTAGAAACATCAATGAGAGAGAAACATCTATCAGCTGCCTCCTGCACACCTCCTACTGGTGATGTGCCCGCAACCAAGGTACATGTCCTGAACCGGAATCAAATCTGGGACCCTTGAGTCCGCAGTCCGACGCTCTATAAACTGAGCCAAATTGGTGAGGGTTCTTTGCCCATTTTTAAAATGGATTCTTTATTTTCCTGGTATTCAGTTATATAAGTTTTTATAAATGTTGGAAAATAACTCCTTATCAGATATATCTTTGGCAAATATATTCTACCATTCAGTGGGTTGCCTTTTCATTTTATTGATGGTTTCCTTTGTTTTACAAAAGCTTTTTAGTTTGATATAGTCCCATTTAATTTCTTTTATTTTGTTTCCCTTACTCAAGGAGATATATCAGAAATAATATTGCTTTGAGAAATGACCAAGATTTTACTTAGTTATTCAGGTTTTCAGATTCAATTTTGACAGATTGTATGTTTTTAGGAATTTATCCATCTCACATCAGTTGTCCAATTTGTTGGCATATAGTTGTTGGTAATATTTTCTTACAATCTTTTCTATTGCTATGGTGGCTCTTGTTAATTCTCTTTTTTAATTTCTGGCTTTATTTATTTGGGTTCTCTCTCATTTTTCTTGATGAACCTGGTTAAAGGTTTGTCAATCTTGTTTCCTTGTTTATTTTCCAAAGAAACAACTGTTGGTTTTACACACACACACACACACACACACAATTGATTTCAGAGCGAGGAAGAGAGAGGAGGAGAGGGATAGAAAAATCAATAATAAGAATCATTAATCGGCTACCTCCTGCAAGCCCCACACTGGGGATCGAGCCCACAACCCAGGATTGTGCCCTGATCAAGAATATTACCATGACCCCCTGGTTCATAGGTCGACACTCAACCACTGAGCTATACCGGCCAGGCTAATACCAAAAGTTTTAGGCTTCAAAGTAATTACACGATTAAGCAAACTAAACTACCACTATTAATTTTTAAAGTTTTCTGTGAGAGAGAATTTTTAAGTGATACCAAGTGTTTTCTATATGCTTTCAATGGAATATTTATGAAAACTACATTCAAACATTTATATTCATTTTTATTTATTTGTTGTTGTCTTTTGCAATAGTTCTTGCCAGCAGCCTCAGTCCATATCGCGAAGGAAGATTTATAGAGAGACGACTGCGGTCTTCATCAGAAGGAACGGCAGGGAGTAGCAGAATGATTTTGAAGCCAAAAGATGGAAATGTAGAAGAGGTTAATAGTCTAAGAAAGCAAAGAGCAGGTTCATCGTCTTCAAAAATGAACAGCATGGTGAGTAAATCCATGTGCCTGCACCTGATGAAATAATTCCCTCTGTACCTGGCAAGTTCTTGCATGCTAAATAAAAACAGACTGAAGACTAGGCTCCTTACATTTGGAAGGGAAAATGGATCTCCCTAGTTTGATGTCACAAGTCGGAGGTGCTAAGTTTGCACTTAAGACCCTTATGACAGATAGGAGCATACAGAGAGGGCTGCCCTTAATCCCTGTCTTTGCTTCCTTGGAAAGTTTGAGTTCTCCATTTTAGCACAAAACCCTGGAATGCACCGCTAAGGGAAATGCTGATCCTGAGAAAACCCTCTGACACCGTCATTGCACACCAGGCCATCACCCTCTAGCTAGCACAGAATGTGTCCTGTAAACTACCCTTATGTCAGCACCACCCTTAGACCCCTTAATGGACCCTACTCTGCCTGTCCTTTTACAGTTGCCCTCCCACACAAAGTGAGGTGCCTGAGGGTCAAGGCAAATTCCACAGCTTTTGCACATTCTCAGTATTAGAGTTTCCAAATTCCTGGTCCAAACTATGGGTGCCTGCTGATGAGGGTGGAGGTGGGTGTGTAGGAGGCTGCATCTAGGCTTACACTTGTGGGACTGGGTGTCATAGAGGCGTGTGAATGAAGCTTCTTTGTAATGTGAGACGGAGTCAGGGGTGGACAGAGGTGACCAGTGGCCTGCAGCCCGAGGGGTCAGGAGCCCACAGGTCTCACAAATATTGGGGTGGGCCTGTCTTTTGGAGTTCACTTTATTTACTTTCTCACAGATTTGTCATTTTTTCAGTAGCATCTCTGATCTCTAATATTTAGCAGTGTTTCTTTCAAAAGATCTACTACCTATTTATTCATGCATATATGTGAAAAATACATAAAACTATATAATTTTGACATCTCTGTATATGCTAGATAACTTTTTTAAATGGAATTGTTAGCTTATGTAGTTCATGCCATCATTCTGTGAAGAAGCCTTAGGTTACTGAGGCACTTCAAAGTGACAGCAAGACCACCATACGTGAAGTGAGAAGTTCTAGCCCTCAGGTCAGGCTTGGCCAGATTTTAATCTTGAGAAAATCAGAAATTACAAATGGTAATGGGCTTCTTGTTTTTATTATACTAAAACATGATTGTGTATATTTACTTATGTATATATGGAAACATATTATATTTCATCTCTCTTTCTTGTTCGTTGGTGCTTTGAAACTTATTATTTTTTGCAATTTATTTTATTTTTTGTCTAAGTTTAAGAACATGTTAAGAAAGATTTTCAATTGATGTTAAATTATAGGGTATGGCTAATGAATTATTGTGAAACATAATAGTTTCCATTATTCCTTCATAGGATTTCCATTATTTCTCCTGTATTTATTTTAATAATTGTGCTCTATTTATTACACTTGCCCCATGTTGTGCCTCTTATGTATTCTTTTTAAAAAATATATATATATTTTATTGATATTTTACAGAGAGGAAGGGAAAGAGATAGAGAGCCAGAAACGTCGATGAGAGAGAAACACCGACCAGCTGCTTCTTGCACACCCCCTACCGGGGATGTGCCTGCAACCAATGCACATGCCCTTGACCGGAATCGAACCCGGGGCTTTTCGGTCCGCAGACCACTGAGCAACTGGTTTCGGCTCTTATGTATTCTTTATATCTCATTTTTATACTACATTTAAATATTTTTCCTTGTAATATTGCAAAATAAATTTTCCTTTGAGGCACACTTTCAATATTTAAAATTTAAAATATCAAAGCACAATAATGTAATTTTATCTTTTATTTAAGGCTTTTTATGAATTTTCAAAATGTGTCCCTGCAGTAATGTAGATCTTCCAGTAGATGGCAGGACTACACCATTGCCATGGGGAAGGAAAGGTTATAAAGCAGCAGATGTTCAGTTTCTCATTTCATGACATACATGAATTGATTACTAAAATTGTGCGCGTACCAAAAATGTTATATTTTTCCAATGTGACAAAAATAGGTATAATTTTGATCAATCCACCCTGGGCTGCTATTGTTGTGTTGGCTGCTGTCATCTTTTTATTTGATAATCTAAGGGAAAATAGGTCATTACACCTGAAAAATAGCCAGGTATTGCAGGCTTTAAAAATTCTTGTGACACACCAGTTGAAAATCGCTGCTATAAAGTATTAAGGTTGGGACAGAAACTTGGTTAAAATATTGTACATTTTCACTGGATTGACAGGTAAAACTTGTTGAAATAAATAATGAAACAGTTGAATTTTCACATGAAACATATTAAGAATCTCTGTGACATTACTGTTTTTTTTTGGGTTTGCAAATACTATGTCATCCTTTAATTAACTATTTAATAGTTAATTTAAAATGCATAAAATATATTCTTTATCTCACAGCAATCTGAGTGAGGAAGAAATGTTAAAGTTCCTTAGGTAATTTTAGCTATATGTAAAACCAGTGACTTATGTATTTAGAAAATTATAGCTTTTTTGTGTGAAAAGTAAACCACATTTTCTATATTTCTTTTTCAAAATATTTCAAGCAAATATATATATATATATATATATATATATATATATATATATATATGATACACCCATAGTTCAGCTATTTTTTCCTTTTAAAGCAATAATAAGAACAACATGCATTATTAAGGCTAATTTTAACCAAGGGACTATAGTTAATGCTTCACAAATATTATAACATTAAGTCCTTATAAAACTAAGAACCAAGGGATACTGTTATTGATCACAGTGTGCAAAATAGGAAAATAAGGCACTAAGAACATAAGCACTTGCTGCAAAACACAAATGGTAAGTGGCAGAGATAGGATTTAGATTTGGACCCTAGTTGTCTAACTTTATATTATGCTTGTTTGGGGGGAATATAATAAATGCAAATTAGTTTTTTATTTTTTGTGCATTATTTATGTGTAATGAAGCTAACAAACACATTTAAGACAAACTGTGCTTGTTCTAAGTGCAGACTGAGACCCTCCATAAGGAATACAAAAAAAAGGAATACAACTTAGTACTTATTCTGGGCTTACCACTTGGTAGTATTTCTTGATATGTTGATGAATGGTATTAGTGTATTTACTGAGAGATAGCTCATTCAAAAAGGAACTTAGTCACAAAAGAAGATACTAATACTTAGAAAGAACTGGAGTACTTTGTACTAGTATAGTTCATGGAGATTTAATTCTATCACTAGGATAAGGCTTTATTTACTAAGATGCTAAGGGTTTCCCAATGACCAAAGATATGCCCTAATACATTAGATAGACCACAGTTGTGAATATTTCAGTCTGAAAGGGGAATGGTAAGATGTATAATTCTTTGAATATCAATGTCTCAGAAGATATTAGACTTTGCTTAAATTTATTATAAGAAACCAAAATATATCTGAAACAGTTGTAAAAGCATTCACATTTACTATTGTGCTCAAACTGCTTTAAAGACTTTTAATTTTTCTATAATGAATAACTTTATTGACACTTTTCGTAGGCGGGTACAAATATTAAAAAAATAAACAAAAACAACACAACAATTCCCCCTCCCCCCCTGAAATAGGCTCTCTCTTCCTGGGAACTTCCTTTCCAGACTGTGGTATATCATTGAATAATGTAAGGATTTGTCACGTTTCTCCCACAGCCTTATACAGTTGAAGTCTACCTCCAAATACTTACAGTATCACCCTACTTTATAAGAATTATTAATGGGAGCATAGATTATGTGTTGAGATCAATCCCGAGAATCTGTCATTACAGAAAGGAAAGTGCCCGAATGTGTGAGTACAGATAAGAAAAATTATGTGATAGCAAACAGTTCCCAAACCTTAGTGACTTAATAATGTGTTTTTCTCAGTCATTGTGGAAGGAAGGTGCTGGGAGTTTGGTTCAAGGTCTCATTCTGTATCCGGGCTGTTGAAGCAGCTACTATTGCAAACTTTGCCTTTCACTAGGGCTAAAGAACTCTCTGGAAGTCCTCATCGGAATAATAAGTGCTCCAACCCATGAGAACTCACTTCCTTGTTCTCACAGCTCATTGATCTAATCATGTGGCCCAAGCTAGCCACAAGATGCACCGGGAAGCAGTCTTTCTCTTGTTTCTGGAAGGGGCAGACCCAGGTATGCTTGGTCAGCACTAATGACTGTCATATTCTCAAGTAATTTATTGTTTCTCAGTTCTCTCAGTAAACTGAGATTTCCTGCTTGCCTCTCCCTTCCTTTTGTCAAATAAAGGGTCCTGACTTTATGTCACATACTCTGGTCACTGTGATTGAGGAAGTAGAAGACCTCTTTGACACTGAAGGATTCACTCATCACCACACGTTTTATTTTTTGGCACGTGCTTTCTTCATGACTTAAAAAGCCTTAAGATGTAGATCTAAAAACCGCTCAATTCAATTTCTGGGAACTCTACTCTATTTGAAAGTATTTATTTTTTATTACATTAAAATGCTGATTTGGAAAGTTGTGTTATCTTTTAATGACTCAGCAAATGCATCCACAAAGTTGCCCTGAACTATTTGTGCTGAGTGACTCTGACAGCATTCATTTATGGCTAGCTTTACTCTGACACGGCGTAATTCCTTTCATCGCAGTTTGGCATCCTGCTGCCTTTGTGCAGAAACTGTGAATGGCACAGTGCAAACATAAGCTGTAGGGCTTCTGCAATGGAAGAACAGACCAGATTTATATTTAAGCAAAACGTTGTTCCTTGTAGATCATTAGCATCTCATGTCATATTTTAATCATTTGTTATGTCAAATCTAGATCTTAGATATTACTAATAATAGTTAAATAATGTAAGAAATGTAAGACTAATTAAGTCCTGTGTTAAATAGCTGAGCACTTTGCTATGCATTCACTTTTCTTCTGTGCCCTACTATGTCCTACTTTATTAATTTATCTTTTGTTCATTTATCCATTCATCAATACATTCACAGTTTCTTTCTATAAAAACTTATTGAGACCTACTCTAAGGATGCAAGATAAAAGGGAAAGCCCTAAAGGTATTTAAAGTTCCATATTGGGAGACATTGATGTGACCTTGTCAGTACAACAGATTTAACCATTTTGACCATCCCAAATTGG
This sequence comes from Vespertilio murinus, assembly GCA_963924515.1. Taxonomy (NCBI): domain Eukaryota; kingdom Metazoa; phylum Chordata; class Mammalia; order Chiroptera; family Vespertilionidae; genus Vespertilio; species Vespertilio murinus. The sequence continues at coordinate 55,259,799 of OZ004704.1, forward strand.
GAGGCGGGGGGAAGCTTGGTTTGGATTGTGACCTTTGATATCAAATATTAAATGATTAAACAAGAACTATTGTATCTCTAATTTATATGGAGTCTATCTCACATGTTCAATAGATGCTGTTGAATATATATTTTGCTAATTTCTATCATTGAGGCCCAACTTTGAATGAACAGGGCCTTTGAGAGACAAGAAAGTACAACATTAAGTTCCAAAGAATAGTATCAAAGGAAATATGTTTAGAAAATCTGTTTGAAGATCTTTCTCCTCTAATTCTGAAATCTTAGGTGAGACTTACAAATATGTAAAATATTAGTGGCTTTTTGAGGGTTAAAATAATAATTTTAGCTTTTGATTTAACTCATTGTCAATGGAATTAAAACAAATATCATTGCTTGCTACAGGGACATCTAATGAGAAAAAGAGATCCTTAATATTTTTAAGGAAATGGAGCCACACAAATCATTGTCTTCAATCCTTTTATACTTTAAGAACGAGAATCACAAGTATCACTCATTCAACATGAAATTACATTTGTTGATAACCAGTATATTCATTTTAGATTAATAGTCCTCATCCATAATGCCTTTATTGATTTTTCTAGTTACTAATGATACTTTTCCTATTAATATCTTTCTCAGTTATATCACATATATGGCAATCACCACTTAGTTATTTGAACGTTTCTCATTTTACGTATTAGACATTCATCTTTTAAATGGATGAAATTTAGGATGTATTAACATTTCTTATAGCATTTAATATAGTGCCTGGTACACAAAAAATATGGTGCATTAAAGGTAAAATTTCTGACTAGGTTACAATATATACTTTTAGTACAATCTTTGTGTGTGATGTGCTTATGCACGTTTTTTGACATTTTGATTTATGTGCAGATACTTTTGTGAAGCATTTTTTGATAGAGCTTTGTTTTTTTTAATTCTAAAGTCTTGATCATGAAGGCCATACCAATTATGATACTATTCCAGTAGAAAAATTTATTTTATTTTTACTTATTTTTAAAATTTTTTAGGGTGACATTCACTCTCCAAACCACACATGTCTGAGTGTACATCCCAACAAAATGTCATCTATACACTGATTAATGTGCCCATCACCCCAAGAAAAGTCTCTTTCCGTCCCTACTCCCAACTCCCTTGCCCATTTTCACCTGTCTCCCTTACCCCTTTCCCTCTACTAGTAGCGGTCACCACACTGTTGTATGTGTCTATGTGTTATATGTATATGGTTATGGTTAATCCCTTTACTTTCTTTCATCCAGTCCCCAAACCTAGAAAGTTAGCTTTATGGAATGGCATATAAGATCATATCATTACAATAGCTACATACTTGCCATACAAAGGAGACAAGAAATAGTCAATTATTCATGATATTTATTGGAAAACTTATTAAAAATACAAGTTCTTGTTCAGGTTTGTTTAAAGTGATATTTAAAAACTCCTATGAATATTTTATGTAGTCCAAATCACTTCATTTCTTATAAATTTGAAGATTCAGCATTACTTTTAGAGGCAGAATTGAATAAAGTATACTTTTTTTTTTTTAGTTTTTGGATGAGTCATTTTTATTTAGCAGATTTCATAGTTAGTATATTTTATGCACAGAATTATGAATAGCTTAGTTATAGAGCTAACTCACTTCATCCTAAATGACTTTAAGATTAGTTTGAGTAAATAAAGTTACAGTACCACAATCATTAAGTATCTTTTCATACAGTTCATAAGAGAATGTGCACAGCAACTAATATTTTCCTCTATAATTACTTTCTTAAAACTTAATATGTGTCTTAGTCCTTTAGGCAGCTATAACAAAATGTCATAGACTGGGTAGGGTCTAAATGACAGTAATTTATTTCTCACAGTTCTGGAAACTGGAAGTACAAGATTGAGGTGCCAGCATCATTCTTGGCTCATAACTAGCATCTCCTCCATGTGTCTTTCATGGTGGATGGGGGAGGGATCTCTCTGGAGCCTCTTTTATGTCGGCACTAATCCCATTCCTGAGGCCTCCACTCCCATGAACTAAGAAACTGCCAAAGACCCTGCCTTCAAAAACCATTATCTTTGGGGATTAGAATTTCAATGCTTGAATTTTAGACCATAGCAATAAACAATCAATGTTGTAACTATATCAATATCTAATATTATTTATTAAAAGCTTCATTGTGAAAAGTATATATTTTATTATTTTTTTATGTTTTTCAAGGGTTAAGAACATGTGTATAAGAAAATATTTTTCTTTAACCATACTGTATTGAGCATAAGTGTTAGGCAGTTTATATCCTTTTAAGATTAATAAATTGGATAATGACGATTGTTTACCTTTTATTCTTGGGGTTAAAATGCAAAAATTGACAATTTAATTTTTAACTGTGCCAAGTTGTCTGTTTTCTGTGAGATAAAAACAATTTTATGCCTTATTTAGATAACCCTGTGGGCAAGCACAGCTTTCATGGAATGAGAGAAAGTATTTGTTGATTCAGGATTCATGAAAAATGTCTGACCATTTGAACAGCTGCATAACCTATAAGACAGATTGGTCTTGAGTAAAATAGCTACCTTTACTGAGGGAATAGTCATTAGATTTTGAAGTTTTTTCCTTATTCAAATTAGACAAGGCAAAATATATTAATAGAATCCATTATTCTGAATTTTAAATACAATATAATAATTTAGTAAGTTAAGTAATATTTATTTTTACTTCCAAGGTCAAGAAATATAGTAGTGGAATTATATAAAAAATTAAGAATTATGGTCAGTTTAGAGAATATATATATATTTTCACATGTTAATATTGTTTTTGAAATAATTTTTAAATTGAGACAAACATTGATAATTGTATCCCATACCATCATATTTGCAATGTCAGGATAAAAAGGTATGATTTAGAAATGAATCATGCACATACATTTCACATTTTCCCGTGCGATGTTTCTGAGTTAATCATTTCTAAATTAGAGTAGCTGTCACTTTATTAGTTTTATTATTTAATTCAACGTTTGATTTACACTAGTGTTAAAAGTTTGCTCAGAAATATCTCCTTTGTTTACATCTTCTATTTGTGCTTATCTTGTTACATCCAACCTGAAACAGCCTAAGTACTGAATTTATTAGTTCTCTCTCGTCGTTGGCTACTTATTGTTTACATTTCTTACTCCTTACAAAATATCAGCTAGGTCATCTTCAACACTACCCAATAACTATTGTTTGTGTCAGTGAGAAACACAAAGGGTATTTTGCTAAGAGAGACTCCCATGAATCAGAGCTTTTATCAGGTGCCCAGAGGCACGGGTGAAGTAGGGAGAGATCTGGAAGACCTTCCCTGCAATCCAGGTCCTTTCTTCCTGCATTTGATTATTGAATGAGGTTTCGATTGTTGGACCTGTACAATCTCCACATTTACATAGAAGGAGCCATATTGATGTGAAACATCTCTTTTAAAACTATAGTTCTTAGCCTGTACATTATGTGCCAGAACTTATTAACTGGGTGTTTTAACCTGTGATCATCTGAAACATCTTTGTAGCATGCATGGACATTATGCAAGGAGCCATGGCCCATACATCTTTATTTTCCAGCTTTATTTTTATGTGCAGTCCTAGTTAGATACATTCCTTTAAATGAGATCCATATATAAGCTCTCCTACTAGTGAAACATGTTTAGTTAGCTACTTTGTTTGTTTGCTGGGAGGTCTGGTCATTAGTATGTTTACAAGGAGGTTACACTAGGTTTACCTGCCTTCTTACTTTCCAGGAAGCATACTCCCTTTCCCTCTATAACAGACCAGCTGCTTACTCTAGGCACTCAATATGAATGTTAAAACACTTTCCTCAACCTAGCTATCTTGTTCTTGCCACTCACTCCCAAAATATTCCTATCTTTACCCATCAGTCCTCCATTTCCTCTGATCTAAGAGATATGTTTTCCTGTGTTCTTCAAAACACTCATTTCTACCAGTCTTCCTGATTTCAACCTCTCACCTCCTTCAAACAGCACTTCATCAGTATATTTCTTCTGTTTTCATCCCCGATTCTTCTCCATCTCTTTATTACTGTCAGGTTACAACACTACCAACTTAGAAAACAAACAGCAATGTTTGTTTCTATGTCCTGTCTGCTTCTAAATTTCTCTGTTTATTCTTTTTCCTTGCAAGGCAAAAACTTTTGAAAGAATAGCCTTCTCTAGCCATATTTATTTTCTAACTGCTCACAAAGCTCCTCAATTTCATGCATTTTAGCTCCTGTAATATACAGGATGTTTCTCAATATCAGCACTATTGATGTTTTATCCTAGGTAGTTCTTTGGTGGTTTTGTTGTTTGTTTGTTATACATTGTATAGGATGTTTAAAAGCACCCCTAACTCCTACCAATGAAATGTGAGTTGAACCCTTAAGTTGTGACAACCAAAGTATCTCCAGACATTGCCAAATATGCCCTGCTGGGCAAGAATTGTCCCCAGTTGAGAACTACTCTAAAGCCATCAGTGACTTTACCAGTTTCCAGATTTTCTTTTTATCAGACTTCACCTTACCAGACCTCTCTTCGGCTTTTAACACTGTTGAAGATTTTTTGTATAGTTACCATTTATCCTTATTTCAGAGCTAACTGTCCTCTGGTTCTTCTTGCTCTCTCCTTCCCCACCCCGTAGAGGGCTCTTCTTCATACTCGCACTTTAACCACAGCTATTGCTTGGTGTTTGGTTCATGACCTTCTTGTGTTCTATATTTTACCCGTTCAATCTGAAAATGTCAGATGTAGGTAAAGTGATATGCAGATTCCTAATGAAAAGGCTAGAGATCTCATATCAGAAATATGAAAAATCAATAGGCATTGAAAAGCACAATATATTGGGTTTATGGGAATAGAATGAGGATGTGTGAAAGATTTGTTTGCATAAGGAGATTAGCTGAAACTGAGGACTAAAATTTTGGCATAGATATGGAGAAATAGGCAGTAAGCTGTCTTTTGCCCTAAGGGCGAAATGCTTCTATCCCTTTGCCTTCTCCTGTCCCTGCCTCTCCCCCCATCTATATTACTAGTTTGTTTCTATTTTAGTACACGTATATTTCAATCTCCTTTTTAGATATTCCAATTATTCTAAACTCCCCCCTCTGTTTCTAAAATCGCATTGGAGAAGTAGCAATTATATCACTTGAAATAGGACATTGCCAGTAGTTAGAATAAATACATTGCAATAATAAATTCTGCCTTCACTTCTATCACCCACCACCACAAGTTTCATTTTTGAGTTTTCAAATTGATAGTAGCTTAAGTTGAGCGATGGACAAACAATGGCAAAAGGCATAGGCATTGTACAAGCAGTATGTATTTGACCTTCCAGAAAACTTGGCAACTACCAGAGAACCACACACTGCCCACCTTTCTCTTACCTTATGGTCTCTGCACCTGCTAGTTCTGTTTTGTCTCTTCAGAGCTTCCTGCGGATTGTGTCTCAGGCTGGCTGTGTTCAAAAGGAACTTGTAGTGTGCAGTGTGTGTGTGCAAAGGGGAGGGGGACGTATGAAACACGATTTCAGAAGGGAAGAAAGTCTATAAAATACCTTTAGTTCCTAAAAATAATAAAAGTAATAACTTAATACAAACGTAGTAAATAATAAACAACTCTATGTCATTTTCATACTTTTTAATACTTCTCCCCCCACCCCCAAATTCCTTTAGTGTTTTCTAACTTTTAATATCTTATAAGCATATGTATTTTTATTTTGTCTTTGTGAACACTTGTCTGGAATAAAAGCATATTGCTTAAAAATCAAAAGCAAATTAATTCTACTTACAAACATTACCAAAATGGACACATTTATAAAATAGAAATTATTTTATATCAGTTAAACATGATTTTAACTTTTTATTTTAAGCAAGTATGGTGTGATGAAAATAGTATGGGGGTTTGGGAACAGACGCCATATCTAGTCTAATTTCTCTCACTTAATAATAATGCTATCCACTTCATAGAGTTATAAAGATCAAATGATATATATATTTTATGTGAGAAGGCTCTATGAATTTTAAGGAACAATACTGATGGAAATGACACTTACTTCTATTAATAACATGGATCAAAGCCAGAAAATGAAATACAAATAGTATTGTCTATTAAAGTATTCATCTAGAAATAAAATATTTTAAAGGACGAACTCACATTTAAAGTACTACCATGACATTAAGCTGAGCTGGCTCCTTTAAGCCAGCCACACACACACATACACACACACAGTACTAGTCAATAAAATGTTGAACTTATTTACATATTAATGATTTTGAAGAATAATTATTATTTACATGATTTCCCATTTAGTTATTTTTCTGACACTCATACATTTTTCAAAATCAATTTATATTGCTTAGAAAAAATTAAGAAGGAAGTACATTTAAGATTTGCACATTTTAATGCATTTATGTTATACTCTAATTATAAGGCTCACTTAACCTTGTTATTTCCTGATTATGAAATTAGGAATATAGCATCTGTCCTTAAAGATTTTCTTTTTATCAGTCTTGGCTATTTATAAAGAAATTTAATTTTCATTTTTTGTTTTCTTAAATGAAAAGCAAGCTTAATCATTGTGGATATTTATTTACACATCATATAATCACAAAATAATTTGATAATAACTTGATAAACTAGCACTTTAAAAGTATCTTCTGCTAAATCGTGAGATAACGTTATCCAAAATAAAACAGGCAGTAACTTCAAGGAAATAAATAATGTTGAAGAAAATAGTTATTTATAGAGTATCTTACTTTCTTTAAAAATCAATTTTGAGCTCTATTTTATTTAGTAACAGTGATAGTCTGCCCTGATAATTTAAGAATTGTAAACTTTTGTGATAGACGCTTTTATAACAGACTCAAGTTTTTGCTTCTTTCTTTCTCACTTCTTTCTTCATTCTATTGGAAGAATACATCCACCAGAGGGCTTCAATTTGAAGGTGGTCACCAGCTGTTAGAAAATGCATACATTTATTAGGTCCTGGTTTGGATGAGACAGTGTATCTCAGCATGCTGTTGCTTTCATTATATTGATGTTCCAAAAACTGTGGATACATTAATGTAAATAGTGATAGTCAATGAAAAGATGAGTCACCTGATATGGTTCATAAACCACACTGCTTCTCTCTTTCATTTTTTTAATAATGATAATAATAACAACAATAATAATAATAACAACAGTATGTAGAAAAAGCTACATATTCCAACAGAGGGCCAGAGGACACTGACCCTGAAGATTTACCAGTAACTTGACCCAGCAGTCCATTCAAAGTTCCTATAGTTGAGAAAAAGAGAACTGAAGCAGAGATGCTGGGCTTACATTTAGAAAAAGAAAAAGGAACTATTAATGCATGCCTTTTCCCAGTTGCATTCATCTCTCTAGGAAGTCCTGCATAACAAAAGGGACACCTCTATGTTTTATGAAGTGATACTATGATTTCTTAAAGGGAACCTGCCACCCAGCTGGAAGTCTGTAAGGTCTGTTAACTAAAAAGTTCAAAGATTGCTACTGCTGTCCAGTGTATAAATTGTTTTCCACTCTTTGATTCAGTGCAGTGGGGTGAGCATACTGATGTTAAAATCTTCCAGCTTTTCATGGTTCTAATGCTACTTGTTAAAAGTAGTCCATTAGGAGTTTTAAAGAAATCAGAACAATTGACCCATACAAATGATTTGTCTGGTATTACATGTTTAAAAAATTCTCCCGGCACACCAGTTTAAAATCGCTGGCTTAGCATGATATTCTCATGATCTATCCATATTCTCACAAATGTCAGTATTTCATCTCCTAAAAAATTTAAGAATACATATGATCCAGCAACCCCTCTTCTAGATATATACCCCCAAAATTGGAAAATATGTATTTGCAAAGATATATGCATCTCAGTGTTTATTGCAGCATTATTCATTGTGACTAAGACATGAAAACAATTGAAGTATCATTCTGTAGATGATTATTTAAAGAAGATGTGGTACATATATACAATGGGATACTACTCAGGCATGAGAAAAGATGAAATACTGCATAATAATTCTTTTTTAAAAAAATATTTTTAATTGATATTTTACAGAGAGGAAGGGAGAGAGAGAGAGAGTTAGAAACGTCAACGAGAGAGAAACATCGATCAGCTGCCTCTTGCACACCCCCTACCGGGGATGTGCCCGCAACCAATGTACATGCCCTTGACCGGAATCGAACCCAGGACCTTTCAGTCCGCAGACCGACGCTCTACCACTGAGCCAAATCAGTTTTGGCAAACTGCATAATTCTTAACGCAGGCATTACCTCACAGTGGACTCAAGAGAATGACAATTAATGAGTAATTGCATCAATGCATGAAATAGTTCTGTAAGACAGGAGTGCTAGGATAGAGGTGGGTTCTCAAAATAGGGGAAGAGGTAGGTCAGAGAATTATGCATTATATAATAAGAATTTTCTAGGAAGTTAGGGGCCATTAATGGTTTTAAACAGGTTAGTGGCATGAAAATATGAATTTTAGAATTATTAACCTAATTTAAATGAATTAAGTAAATTCAATAGGTGACTGTAGGTTATAGTGATAAAAACCTTACATGAAAAAAAAAAAAAACCTGTAGTGTTTTTTATTATGATGTGAATGTAAAATAGTATATTGATTTTGTGTTGGCATTTGAGGTAAACCTTATATTCAAATTTGGTTGGGGCACTTTGCCACCAAATTAAAACTATTCCCTCAGCATTTTATCAGTTTCATTTTATTTATTCAATTATGTGTTAAGTTTTCCTTTTGCTTATTTCTTTAAAAAATGTGAAATTGTGTAGCTAAAAGCTTTCCAATTAATGCATAACACTGAATAATCACTAACTTATCACTTAAACCTCTATGGAGAATAGCAATAAAGATATTTCTAGAAAAAAGAAAGCACTGAATTATGCCTCTTTTGGCTATTTTTTCTTTAGTTAGCAATTTGTTTACCTTTCTCACATTAAAAAGTGTACTAGAGGCCTGGTTCACTAAATTCATGCACCCTCAGCCCAGCCTGTGCCCTTTTGCAGTCTGGGAGCCCTTGGAGATGTCCAACTGACAGCTTAAGTGGGCCTAAGATGGCAGTCGGACATCCTTAGTGCGGCCACAGAGGCGGGAGAGGCTCCCACCACCACTGCTGTGTGCTCTCCAAGTGGGAGCCTGGCTTCTGGTTGAGCAGTGCTCCCCCTGTGGGAGCACAATGACCACCCGGAGGCAGTTCCTGTTTTGAGTCTCTCCGCCCTGGTGGTCATTGTGCATCATGGTGACTGGTCATTCTGCTGTTCTGTTGATTTGCTTATTAGCCTTTTATTATACAGGATAATTATACACAGTTATAAAGTACCATAATTTGTTAACTAGTATAGTCACCCAGTCTAGTTAATGAACAACCCGTTTTCCAGCCAAGCCATTTTCATCATAGTCTCTAACTCAACTGTCAGTCTGTAATATGTCCATATAACTTTGCACCCAGGGTTGTATGAAAGATACTATAAGGTAATAGGAGAAGTTTATAGAAATAGAAAATATTATTTATAATCAGTGGTGGTTGTGAGTATAGGGATTGATACTCTGCATTGTAATTAGAATGCTTTTTTTTTTTTTTAACTAAATGTGGTGGACATGAAGGGACAATGGGCCAGAAATGCAATCTATCTGAGCTGATTAGAAGACTCTCTTCTAATAACAAAGATGTGTCATGATTAAGAAAGCAAAATTAACTGTCAGCTAGGCTTCTTTCTTCTAAAAGAAAATGTAAAATGGAAATAAAAAAACACATATATATACACACACACACACACAAAGGAAAAAACCTCACACACTTGTGACGAAATTTAACAAGTTTGTTCTTTTATTAATAGAATATAGTTTAACCTCACCAGTTTTCACCTCTGTTCTTATTAGAGTTAATTTGAGAAGATTGGTTTTAAGTAAGAATGGAAACAGCCTGTTAAAAACTTTTATAATTTCTGATTGCATATTATCATTTTGCAAGAAGTATTACATCATTATCCTGGTCCCTACCCTTAGGGACATGTGTCCTAGATTTATGTCTTTGAGTAGAGGAGTCATTTCTGATGAGGATGATATGTGTATGCAATTTGCTAAAGAAAATGCAATATATAAAAATATCTTATCTAATAAAGACAGATTATGCAAATTGATCATCACTATATGACAAAGATGGTGGCGCCCACAACCAATGAAGAGGGAATATGCAAATTGACTCAACAAAGATGGTGGTAGATGGGCCTCTAGGAAGAGCACATGTGCAGATGCAGAGTGTCTGGGGTGTGGCAGGACACCTGCTGTGGGGGAAGGGGCAGGGTTGGAGGGAGCTACAGGAGGGCAGCAGGGCCAGTGGGAAGGTGGAAGGCAGCTCTGGCGGGAGTCAAGGCGGCAGGCGGTGGCCAGAGGAAACGCCCAATTTCCAGGTGCAGGAGTGAAGCCGGTGCCCGCAGCCAGGGGAAGGAAGCCCTATTCTTGCATGAATCTTCATGCATTAGGCCTCTTGAACATTTATAAAACAAGTATATTTGGAGCTAATGATTTTTATATAAGATTTATTGTAAATACCCTCAATAACAAATGTCTGTTTTTCATTTATCATTATTAGCAATAACAGAAAATTATTAAGGGCTACTATTAGGGTGGCTCCAAGTCTAAGAATGAAGTCAATAGACAATGGATGATTTATTGATATAATGTTATGAAATGTAAGACATATAATATATGACTCAGTAAATGAAATCAAGTAAAAAGAAAATAGAACTCAGAATCATAAAATATGGATTTAGCAAGGCACTTAGTCTCTTGTATTTTTTACATCCTTAAGCTGAAAACCTTTGTTTTTACTGTTTACTTCATATAGTAGTTATAAAAATTAAATAGAATTTAAATTTTAAAAATTTAAAATTGGGATGTTTTTCATATAAATCAATAGTAGCAAGTTTTTGATTGTTTCCTGATTGTTTTCTAATTTTTCCATTGCTTTACATCTATTTATACATTTTTCTTTCTGATTTTTAACATAAATCTGAATTTATGTTAGTGTCTTTTTTGAAAGAACTTTCTAGCTATTTTCATTCTGTTATACTTTACACAAGAAAAAGAAGCAAAGGAAAAATATGCCATCTTCGATAAGGAAATAAACATACAGAGTATTCCCCAAAATGTATACATACTTTAACAGCTGATAGCTCAATTTTGAAAATGTATTTAAATAAACACTGACTTTATAATTATTCAAAATGTGTATACATTTTGGGGGAACATCCTATATTTCATCCTGATTACCCTATGAGGATTTCAGACTTGTGCATTGTTTTATCCCCAGTGAAGGGCCTAAATATAGTATTTAGCCAAGGAACCTTTGTTGTCTTAACACGATTGAATACGTTCTAATCCTGTATTTTATTTACTGAACTAGGGATACTGAGAATATGCTTAAACCAGTGCCCCTGTGCATTAAATTTGTGTACTTGGGGTGGGGTCCCTCAGCCCAGCCTGTATCCTCTCACATTCTGGTAGCCCTTGGGGAATGTCTGACTGAATTCATTGAGCATCTGTCCTCTGGTGGTCAGTGCATCATAGTGACCAGTCATTCTGCTGTTCAGTCAATTTGCATAATAACCTTTTATTATATACTAGAGGCCTGGTGCATAAAATTTGTGCATGGGGGAGGGGTCTCCTCAGCCCAGCCTGCACCCCTTTCAATCTGAACACCTTGGGGGATACCCAACTATTGGTTTAGGTCTGATCCCCAGGATTGGGCCAAAACCGGCAGTTGGACATTTCACTCAATACAGGATCACTGGCTCCTAACTTCTCACCTGCCTGCCTGCCAGATCACCCCTAACTGCCCCCCTGCTGGCTGGTCACCCCCAACTACCTCCCCTTCCAGCCTAGTTTCCCCCAACTGCCCAGCCCCCACTGGCATTGTTGCCCCTAACTCCCCCCACCAACCTGGTCACCCCAAACTTCTCCCCTGCCAGTCTGATCACCCCCAACTGCCCTTCCCTCCTGCCTGATCACCCCTAACCACCTCTGTCTCAGCCCTGCCAAAATGGCTTTGTTCGGAAGGTCTCCAAGTCCAATTAGCGTATTACCCTTTTATTAGTATAGAGGATACTGAGAAGTGCTGAGACTATATTATTTAAATCATGCACTATTAATTTAAATCAGGGGCTCTATCTGCTTTAGAAAAATTATTATTTTTTGTAGTGAGCAGAGATGGTAATAAAAGCGGTCTCCTATACATATGACCTTTGCTGTTCAGATATTCCACATGATGAATATATCATATCATGATCCAGGCCTAGTCAAATAAAACAATAAAATACAGTAGTGCAGTTTGTTTGCAGTTTGTAGACCGTGTATACCTGGTAGGCAGCTTAGTTTCTAAAAGGCATCCCGATTAAAAACTGTGTCTGGAGTAAATAACATGATATGCACAAATGTGCTTCTCTAAAGTTAAAATATTTGTTGTAATTTTTCATTAAAAATTACCATACATTTACATAGTTTGTGGTGTGATCCTTTGACAGAGAATAATCTTTTTCTTTGTACAGAACTCCAGACTACAGAATCCTATTACCTACTTTCCTTTTGTTACTCATGCCAAGAAACTTGAGCTCTTCCTTGCCCATGTTTCTCTCCTGAAAACTTTCTTTTTTAAAAAAATATATATATATATTTTATTGATATTTTACAGAGAGGAAGGGAGAGAGATAGAGAGCTAGAAACGTCGATGAGAGAGAAACATCGACCAGCTGCCTCCTGCACAACCCCCACCGGGGATGTGCCCGCAACCAATGTACATGCCCTTGACCGGAATCGAACCTGGGACTCTTCAGTCCGCAGACCGATGCTCTACCACTGAGCCAAACCGGTTTCGGCTCTCCTGAAAACTTTCATTCAGATTCTTTTGTTTGTTGTGTCATAAGATATTCAGAACCTGACCAACATTTAGTATCCATACCGCTTCCGTGTCTCCAGCTCATCTTTTTGGCTGAAGTATTGTAATACCCTCCCAACTGTTCTTCCTACTTCTGTTCTTTTCCTGCTCATTTATAGCCTATTTTCTTTAGAGCTGCTAAAGTAACCCCTTTCATATATAACTTAAGTTAGGTTTTGTGTATTTTTAGTATTTCCAATGTTTTTCTATTTCTCTGAAGAAAAAACAAAGGGCTTACAAAGGCGTACATTTCTTGAAATGATTCTGTTCCTTGCTTCCACTCTACAATTATCTTCTTCTTACCTTTGGCTCACTCTGCTAGCCACACTAACCTCTCTGATTTTCCTCCAGCTTGTCAAGCAAGTTTTCATCTCAGTCTTTTTTGCACTTGTAGTTCCTGCTGATTGGAACACCTTTCCTCCTAATTTTTGCCCATGGTTCTCTCTACTTTCTTTGAGTTTCTATTCAGATATCATTGGTTCATCCCTGACATTCTATATATAACACTTTTCTTATTCTCTATTACCTCTTTTGTTTTTTATTTATTATTATTGTTACTATTATTACCATTATTATTATTATTATCTTTTTAAATCTCCACCGGTGGAGAATATTTTTTTCCATTGATTTCTAAAGTGTGGAAGGAAGGCAGAAGGGGATAAGTGAGAGAGACACATCAATTGGTTGCCTCTGCATGCATCCCTGTCAGGGCTGGAGAACATGCCCTTGACAAGGAATCAAACCCAAGACCCTTCTGTCCTCAGGCCAACACTCTAACCCATGAGCAAAACTGGCCAGGGCTGCTTTTTATATTTTATTCATATCATTTATGACCATTTTACATATTGTGTGTTTGTTTACTTGTTTAATTGTTGACCTTACCCCATATTGGCATAAAAGATCTTTGAGTGCATGAGTCATTTATTTTCTTCAGTGAGATATTCCTGAGGCTTAGAGCAGGATCTTATGCAAAGAAGACATGAAATGCATAGGAATGAAAGCAAGAAAAAAATTAATAATTGAGGATATGAAGATTTACAAATTCATAGTAACCCTTTGCTATTTTGTAATTTCTCCATGAGTTAAAAAATCTATCTACTCCCTCTGACCCCTTCTCACTCTCCCCCTCCCCCCACTTCAATGGTTTTATGCCACTGGAATAAAGATGTGCTAAAATAGACTTTTTCCGAGTCACCAAATTATGTAATAGTTTCTCTCTTGATCCCAGAAAAAGAGAATTAATGCTAATGCTATAAGGACATTTTTATATTAAAAGATACATATTAATGTATAATTGTAAGGTCCCAAGTGTATTTGTTTATTCTGAAACATTGACTTACATTTATCCTTAAGCACTCAAAGCAAGGGGAGTGTGACTCCTATTTTTTTTTCCTTCATATTTCCTGTGTAAGGAAAGTTTTTTTTTTTTAAGGCCTTAAGTAAAACTCACTATTACTCAAAATCTTTATGTTAAATTAAATTTCATTTGTGAATTTGTGATAGTATAAGTCATTTAGAAACCAAGCATTTTGGTATACTTTGTGGATTCAGAGGAAATTATAGTTACAATTATAGTTAAACACAATGAAAAAAAAACCCTGTTGAATCAGCTATTGTAAATATTGCAGAATTCATAATTTTTGACTCTCAGTAATTCAATTAAGTTTATATATATATTTATATACAATTGAATTTTTACAGAGAGGAAGAGAGAGGGATAGAGAGAAACATCAATGAGAGAGAATCATTGATCCCCAACCATGGTACATGCCCTTGACCGGAATTGAATCTGGGACCTTTTCGTCCACAAGCTGACACTCTATCCACTGAGCCAAACCGGTTTCAGCAGTAATTCAATTAATTTGACATGCCTACTTTTCTGCACTTTACAACTTGGCAATTTCAAGAGATTTAATAGATTTTCCTTTTATTTATTTCTAACCATTTCCATAGGATTCATGCAAGTCAAGGAATATTAATATCATTCAGAGTACATTTTCTATTAACTTGAAATTTCTTTATTAATTGCAGTTACTCAACCATTTCAGAGAGGTATTGACAATAGAACCCAGTGACATTTCTCAAAATGAATAGTCAATATATCTTGGAATAAGGTATCAAGCTAGAACATTGACAATTTAAACAAATGATTGGACATGTTTAATAACAATGATGTCTTGAACAAATTTATAGCATACAGGTTGGGACAAAGTAAGTTTTCAGTTGTTCACATAGAAAATAATACAAAAATAAATAAACAGTAATGTAAGTATAAATTGTTTCATGTATTCACAATTGTAAATCTACTTTTGCCCAACCCTGTTTGTGTAATACACATTTTACTTCTCTCCTCACATATACATTTTTAAAACAACATTTTTACCCTTGCATTTAGATGTGAAATCAGTGAAAATGTTACTTGATTGTTTAACATTGAGATCTTATGAGTGTTATATCCCACATGGGGGAGAAATCTGTCTTTTTCTGTCTGACTTACTTTGCTTAGCATGCTGTTCTCAAGATCTATCTATGTTGTCCCTAATGGCAATATTTCATCTTTTCTTATGGCTGAGTACTATTCCATTCTATATATGTTCCACATTTTCTTTATCCCGTCATCTATGGAAGGACACAGTGGTTGTTTCTGTCTTGGCCATTATGAAAAAATAGGAACCATCATTTGCTGTTGCTGGGAATGTAAACTGGTGCAGCCACTGTAAAAAAAAACATTATGGTGCCTCCTCAACAGAGTTAACATATAACCGGGTAAGCCCCTTGCTGTGTGTCTGCCTGAACATTTTGAAAACATTTCTTTGTAAAGATATATGCACCCCCTATGTTCATTGAACTATTCCCTTATTCTTAAAACAAATTATTTGGCTTCTAGACCATTGTATTATTTTCTTATTGCTTTTTTTCCTCCCCTCAATTACTTTTGTTAATGGTGTGTGCGTGTGCCTGTGTGTGTGTGTGTGTATTTCCCAGGTATTTGTTCTGGACATTTATCTTCTTTTCTAAGCCATTTCCCCTCAGTAATTTAGTTCACTAATAAATTAGTTGATTACAATAAAAGCTCTATCCTCAGATAAGCCCCTTTAACTGGCTGACTCATAGGCACATCATCATTAATATGTTTACAATGAACCATCTTTATTATCTTGTAAACTTTCTTTTCTCCTATATTCTTGAGATCCTTATCGTTTCACTAATCAAGTCATTTCCCTTTTAAATATTAATACATATTCTGAGTTAATACTTCATACTACCTTTTCTCCATCTGTACTATCATTATCTGAATTCAGATAATGAAATAAGTAATCATCACCTATTATTTACCACCTAGGTAACTGCTATAGCCTTTAAAGTAGACTTTATTCTTTGGTTTTGATCTGCTAATATATTCTCACACTTTTGTTAAAAGGATTTTTCTTGAAGACACGGTGTTAAATTACTTTTCTATTATTTAAAACCAATCAAAATACAATCCAAATTTTTATTAGCCCATTCAGGTCCTGGCAGTTGCCTTCACTTCATCCTCACCTCTAAATATTTTTTCCCTTTCCAACATGTGTGAAAATCAGAACCAGCCAAAATATTTGAAGCTAAATTAATTTAATTTGTCTTTGCATTCATTTATCCTTCTGCCCTAAAGTACTCAACATACAAATAATGGGTTCATTTCATGTCACATTTCAAGTTTTAACTGAAGGAACTTTTTCCAAGGTACTGTGTTCTATACACACTTTCTACGGTTATTACCATGCTTGTTTTCATTTATTTATATAATATTAACTATTTTTACTGGCTTCTCAGTACCGCATAAATGTCGACCATATATTGTATTCATCCATCTTCCATCATGCCAAACATAGTAACTTGTGCTTAATAGATGACCAATAAACCTTTGAATGAATGTGTATGTGAATGTTCTAATAGATATAACCAAATAAGAATTTCAAGAGCTTGTGTTTCTGAGATATGATGATTTATTTTTGCAGAATTTATATTCAATGAGATCACTCTTATTGTGTATATAAAATATTAAATCTTTACAAATTCAATTTTCACATACCGTATTTGCCGGCGTATAAGACGACCTTTTGGCCCTGAAAAATATGCCTCCAGGTGGGGGGTAGTCTTATATGGCGAGTATATAACAAACTCTGTATTTTTAGTGGAAATGTTAGGGGGTCGTCTTATATGCCCGGTCGTCTTATACGCCGGCAAACACTTATTTTTCCGGGCCAAAAAATCGTCTTATACGCCGGCAAATATGGTAATATTTATTTGACAAACTCCAGCCAGACAATCCACGATTCCCATTTCTGACAGTCTGTTAGTCTGCCAAAGATGAAGAGAGGTGGGGAAAATAAAAGAAGGGAAAATGAAATCAAAGACTTTGGCATGATCATACGTTTTATTGTCATAATTAAATATGATTTAACAGTGGTAGTTACATTGAAAATGAATAGTTAACAGGTGACCTTTTAAATGAATAGGTAACAGAAATATATGTGTAAGAATGAATGGCAGAACCCTAGAGGTTATAGTATTCACACAGTATTTGAATGGAATAAGCTAGAGGTCAGGTCCTAACTAGTTTGGCTTGGTGGATAGAGCATCAGCCTGCAGATTGAATGGTCCCCAGGTTCAGTTCCAGTCATCAAGGGCACATGTCTCGGTTGTGGGCTTAATCCGCAGTAGAGGACATACAGGGGGCAGCTGATCAATGATTCTCTCTTCATCATTGATGTTTCTCTCTCTCTGTCTCCTTTCCTCTCTGAAATCAATAAAAATATATTAAAGAATAAACAAAAATAAACAAGAAGTCAGATTGTCTTCTAAACTGTATAGATGCTATAGGTATCTTTTGTAGTTTTAATGTTTTGGAATTGAAATTTTAAGAAACATTTATCAATTTTTGGTAGCAAGTACCAAGCAAAGAGTAGGTTCAAACAACTTGGATCCTTCTGTTAATCATTATGTATGTGATACTTTTATGACACAAATTTTATGTTCTTCTTGAGTTATTTTTAAGAGGAGAAGATGAGAATTTTTTTTGTCATTGTTTGAAAATATGCAGTATGAAACTCTAAAGTTAGGAGTGTCTAGTACAGAAGATACAGTTAATTATGCCTGGGAGAGTAACTTTTAATTGGGTAATAAAGGCAGAAGTGAATAAACCAAAACATTTACCGAATTTATGCCAAAGGCACTGATTGTCCAACCATCAGCAAGACCCGTGGCCCTTCCTCTCTCTGAACCCAGCAGCATCATTCTCTCCTGGATTAAATTATAGTTTCCCATGGGATCTCTCCATGTTTCTCTCACCATTATCCAAACCACATTTCAAACAGAGTAATCATTATCAAATACAGATTTTATCACACTGTCTCTTTGCTTAAACTGTTTAGGAGATTGATCACTATCTTAGAATAAAGAACAATGTCTTTGTCTCTCTGCAGGCTATGGTAGACTGTGTCCTAGCTGTCTTTGCAGTCTCATTCCTCACTACCCTTACCCTTTTTTTCCTTCCTCATTTTTTTTTTTGAATATTCTGCTTTTCCCCCCCTGCCATAAGAGCTTAGCACATGGTATGTTCTCTGTATGAAATGCTATTAATGAAGTTAAAAGTAATCTCTATAGTAAACACCAATGGAGATTTAAAGTTATATAAAGAATTCTTTGTAAAAGTTATAGAAATGTTATCCCTTAACAGAGGAATTTTATGCAGAAATATAAATAAACACAATGTGGTCATAAAGTATATTTAAAATGAGGAAAGTATATCTAAAATGTAATCCAAATTTTATATTGTCTAGTCAATAATATATTTTGTATTACCATGTAGATATCTCCTCTTTATCCACTATGATAAAATTATGAAAATTGATATTCATTTTATTTTGACACATTTTATATAATTATATGATACTGTATATCAATAATAGTTAGGCTAAGTGCTAGTGAATGCTTAGATACACTCAACATAATTCCACTTATGATAAAATTTAATTTGAATACTAAACCTGAATGCTTTTTTTTAACTATGAATGTTTGCCATTATCAAATAATGTTTTATTTTTAATTTGTCTAAATTTGTAAAGAGCTTTGAAGTACCCGATAACATTTTATGAATGTTAAAATAGTGTCAATATGGTTATGATTTAGTGTTACTCAGAAATATGTGTGTGGGTGGATGTCTATTATGATACTTGCATGCATAAAGGTGTAAGTTATATTAAAAATATATTGGTCTCCTATCTAATTTGACATGGTAATGAAAATACAAAGAACCATTGCACTTTTTATATTTATTATTTATAATATTGCATTTTATTACTAACAAGTAATAATGTGAATGATCAGCTACTCTAAATAGATCATATAAATTCTTCTCCAATAGCTCCTAATTTGGTTTATAGTAGACAATTTCATTACTTTATAAAGAAGAAACAGTAAAAATTCTGTCTTGTACTATAGATCAGATTTTATAGGGATGTTTTTATGCCTTACAAAAATGAATATTAAGCTATTTTGTTCTCCACTCACTTAAAATAATATATTTTTCTTCCCAGAATACTATAGCATTTAGAAATCTGTGTTTTAGGGTTAAAAGAAAGATTTGTCTAATGTTTTTCTTGTTTATCATGCCACAAACTTATGAGAAACTAATTTCATTTTGAGAAAAAGAATGGTATAGAATTAAAAATATTCAGTGACAAGTATTAACATTTAAAAAATATCCTTGTGGTAGAATAGAGTGAACATTTTATTTCCCTTATGTGGACATTAAGATTATTGCATTCATTTCCTATCTGGCCACTTTTCCTATCTGTTTAAGATTTCCCTTTCCAAACCCCCAACAAACAAGGGTGCATATCGTAGCCAATCTAATCTTCCTAAACCACTATACTTATCATAGCTCTCAACATTTTAACTATCTGGAATATGACCTCATATATATATTTTAAATTTCTTTTCCCCTGATAATATATGAGTTTATAGAAAGTAGATATCTTTTTTATTTAACAATGTGGAAAGTATTGTGCCTGCAGATTACTACAATCCTGCCTTTTAAAGAATAAGTTCTAGCTCACATGAAATTGTAACAATTTTCCACTAACATAAACTTAAGGACAAGCTGTGAGAAAGTACCTCTTATGTATCTAGGAGTTACAAAGCCAGTCCTCATGAATTGGGGTGTAATGAAAGTGAAGTTTAAGTTGTGTAAGTATATTGACTTTTTGCTTTTAAATGATCAATTATCTAGGAGACAATCACCCAAGGATAGTTTTCCATTGATATTTAGAGAGAGTGGGAGGGAGAGGGGGAGACAGAGAGAAACACCAATGAGGTAGAGACACATCAATTGATTGCCTCCTGCATGCACCTAACTAGAACCTGGAGCCTGCAACCGAAGTATGTGCCCTTGACCAGAATCAAATCCAGGACCCTTCAGTCCACAGGCAGATGCTGTGTCACTGAGCCAAACCAGCGAAGGCTATTGTTTAAAATCAAATACTGTACCTGCATTTATTTATTTAGCAGATATTAGAATATGCAGAGCACTGATGTCGATATTTGGTAAAGTACAGAAAGTCTACTTTTTGCATTTTTTTTTCATACATTCCTAGCAGTCAAGAACTAGAGATAATGAAATAATTAAGTAATTATATAAGATCCTATTTGTGTAGCTGCTTAAGAATGGAAACTGTAGTACTAGTATATGGTTCTAGAGTCTATATTTCCAGCTTCTCTTCTGATACTGGACTCTAATTTTACTGAGACACTTTTCGTTTCTCAGCATATCATGTACTTATTTATATAGCCCAATGACCTTGTGCGTAATTTTTATTTCGCTATAATATTTCCTCCTTTAAAATTCTCCACATTTATCTCCCAGACAATCTCCTCGCCCCCTGTTCAGCCCATTTTCTTAGGCTTTCTGAAAGACATCTTGTCTCCTTGGCACATTTTGTGAACCTCATAGTATTTGGCTCTATTAATTATAACAATGGTTGTAGTAATAACAACAACGTTCATTGAGTTCTCACTATGTTCTGGTCCTGTGCTCAGAGCTGTTCAAGCATCCCATGTATGATCATAAAAGCCTTTATGAGGCACATCCTGCCTTCGGGTTGAGGTAAATGAGGCTGAGTGAGGTTAAGGCATATGCTCACGTTCCATAGATGGTAAAGATTAAAAACCCTGAACTATCTCAATCCAGAGTCCATAATCATAAACACGACTTTATATTGTCTCCAAAGAGACACAAACATCAGATAAATAGTTCTGCTCTCCCTTTTTATTTTTAGTTCCTGGAAGATGAAGGACTATGACATTTAAGTTTTAAAACAAAACTCCCTCATTCAGGGCCTGCCGTATAGTAGACGATCAGTCATTACTGAAGTAATGGATTGAGTAAGTATACCAAATACTATGTGCTAGAGGGGCCACTACAGTGTGAGTTTCAGGGTAGAAGGGGTAAGAAGAAAGTCTTGTAGAAAACATGGGAGTAAATTGAGCTAAATGCATGTATGGGCAAAGAGAGGAAGGTAAACACTGTGCATTATCTTGGAGAGTAATAAAGGCAACAAGGGCAAATTCTCAAAGTCCTGGCATTGACCAGGAAAAACTGAGAAGTTTTTTTTCATTACAAAGAGGAACAAGGCAAGTGTAACCTCAATCATGACTATCATTTAACATTTTTCTGAAGGTAAGATAAAGAAATTAGTAAATTATTATTATTCATCACTAATATAATTATTTACATAGAAAACTGAAGAGAGTTATTTGGAAAACAAAAATAAAATTATTTAATGTGGGAATATAAATTTTAATGCACTAATAATTAAATTACATTCTTAATTCCAGTAAAACTATTTAGAAGAGGCAATGGAAATAAATATTCCATTTAAAATAGCACCAAAAATAATAAAGTACTTAAACTGTATGTGAAATAAACAAAATGATTTCAAAGAAAATTTTGAATTTTTTTTAGTACACAAAAGTAATCTTGAAGAAAATGAAGAGTGGACGTAGTTCTTGATAAAGAGAATTGGTCTCATAAAGATGTTTTCCCAAGTTAATCTACAAATTAATTACACTTGAATAAATAATATTTTAAAAAGAATAATAGTAATATAGATGATTTGTAGCACTTAGGAGAAACTGAACAAATAAGATAAGCTGGACACTTTGAAAAGCAAGAGTAGGAAGAGGGTACTAATCTTGTCAGATATTAAAACATATAAAACTACAGTAATTAAAAGGAATACTACTCTACTAGACATTAAAATTTATTGCAAAACTACAGAAATTAAAACTTGTCATGGTTACATACCTAGTCAGGTCAGTTGGAGAAAAAACACACACAAACAACCATAAAAGTAAACATACAAGGCCCTGGGTGGTGTGTGTGGCTCAGTTGGTTGTTTTAAAACTTGAAATGTCATTTCTGTGTAGATTACAACTCCCACAGACCCATTTTTGATCCTTCACTAGGACCATCTGTGATTATGCAACAGTTACTGATAGCTGACAATATGCAGACCTATTCTAGGAGCTGAGGAAATAGTAACTGTCACCAGACTTCCTGGTGATACAAGGAGAGGGTGTTGTGAAAGTGAGGAGGAGGAACAGAGAAGGAAATGCTTATTTAGCCATGGTGTCAGGAGATAGTGACTACAATCTTCTCAAGTTTTGGATAGAGAAATCTACACATCCCAGAACCCGAATGAACCCCAAAGATGACAAACTGAAAGATATATTTCTCATAGGTCTATCAATTACAATGTTTCATAGCTTTCGTGGGAGATATTGATAATTGGGGAGATTTTAATTATGTAGAAGTTGGAAGTATATGGGAAATATCTGTATATTCCTCTCAATGTTGCTGTGGACTTAAATCTGCTCTAAAATGTAAGTCTAAAAACAAGTGCAATGCAATAGCAATAAAAATGCCAATAGACTGTCAAAGAGTAAATACATTAAAAGCTTCAGCTTTTTATTCATTTGTGTATTTCAGGCTTTGACATGATTTTTATTTTATAGAATATATAAATTTACAAATGTTAAAATTATACACCTATAATCAAGAAAAATGATAGATTAGGATAGGAAATTAGTAGCACTAAAATTATTTTATGAGGAAATCAGGGCAGAGAGTATCAAATTATAGTTGCTAACTGAGAGACATCTTTACCGTTACATCATTGTTGGAATTAATAGATGATAATAGTAGAGTACATGTTTTGGATGTGTCAAGGAAATTAAATCAGAAATTTAGTACATAGATAAGTATAACTTAGGTATAATTCCTCTTCAATTATTCATTGAAATAGAATATTTCAAATATAGCCTAGTATGTTCTATTGGTTGTTACAATTACAAAAATGAATTCTATTTGATGAATTTTTACAGAGCCAACCTTTTTAAGTGATATCTTTGCCTACTTTGCATTTCTGAGTGCCGTTTAGACACACTTATGAATTTTTATGTGTTCAAATTCATATCCAATTAAAATTACTTATGCATTCTATTTGGAAGTTTTTATGCTGGACATTTTTGCAGAGTTTGGTATCTTTAAATACTGTAACAACCAAGTAGTTTGAATTGAATTGCCCTCAGAATTTTTCATAGAAAATTTGCATAACTCCTGTGTGTGTGGTTTTTTTTTTTTCTAATGTATTCCATGTCTATTAGAAATTTTGCCATATTGTAAATGTTGGCACTTCTCAGTTTCTTCATTCTTCTCCCCAGTTTCATTTTGCTGTGATGGTTGCTTACTATGAAGTATAACTCTAAATACAAAGACTAAATACAAAACAACCTATATTACTCATTTTTTTTATTTCCAGTCAGTAAATTTTTATAGTCATTAACTCTACTGAAAGAAGAATATCAAGCCTCAATTAGATCATTTTTACCAAGACACACATAATTACAGGACAAACAGACTGAATACTTCTGGACAAGAACCAATTCTCTATCAACTATATTATGCTGTGTCTATAATAATGAAATGTTCATTGAAAAGAATGCATAAGCCTACACATTTTTTCTTTGGAACAATGGAACACATAATTTCTGTTCATTAAGTAGATACATTTCCCAAAAGGAAGAAGCTAATGATGAATTATAGAGTAAGAAAGAAATAGATCATCCAGATAAAGATCTAATTCAATTTATTTTTAAAATTAACATTGCTATCATATTGCTGGCACAGGTTTTATCTTGCTTTATGTCAGGTCTCCCTCCATACATATAATTTATATAATTATTCTATTCAATTTTCAAAGATCCTGTAGGTGAAGGCTATTAATATCTGCATGGAAACATTATATATAATGTAATATGAGTTATTTTCTCTATTTTCAGATGAGGAAAGTCAAGCTTCAGAAAGGACAAATAACATTGAATTTTTGAAACACTGCTAAATGGGGAAGCTGCGATAGGGAGTTAGGATTCTCTAAAGCTTGTCTTCTTTCTACTACTCCATGGCAGAGTAGTAGAGAATATGCACAGATATAGTATTCTTTTTGCTCTGTTATTATATGTCTGGAAAAATATTGAAAGGAAGATCACCTTGGTTCTTGGCATCTGTTCAGATGCTGATTGAATGACTCTTACGG
The DNA here is from genome assembly GCA_963924515.1 of Vespertilio murinus. Lineage (NCBI taxonomy): Eukaryota > Metazoa > Chordata > Mammalia > Chiroptera > Vespertilionidae > Vespertilio > Vespertilio murinus. The sequence goes on from OZ004704.1 coordinate 55,284,424, forward strand.
TAGAATTTATTAACTTCTGCTCTTGCTAAAACAATGGAAAAGACAAGGTTTCGTGCAACTTATGGCTGCCAAAAACTAAGTATAATGATTCACTTTATAGGATGCAGAGATTACTTTCATCTTAGAAATAGTTAAATGTGAATTGGTTCATTTGGTAGGCATTGATAACAAGTCCATTGAAATCATTATATTTTGAAATTTCAATAAAATTGATAGTTTGTACAACTTAAATTATATGGAAGACATCATATACATCCATTCTGTTTTCAAGATTTTAATATTTGTTTAGCTATAATATTTTGTAACTTTTAAATTTTTAGGATTTATAATATTCTATCCCACAATTTATATTTAGGATTGAATTGTTCTTTTAAGAACTAATTATATACTCATTCACTAATTATTAGTAGTATTAAGAACTAATACTCTTAAATACAATTGCAGTTGCAATGTTTGCAGTTACTTTAAATTAAAAAATATTGAAATAACTACAATATTTTCTGAAATGGAAAACTATAATATTTAATGTGAAAAATTAATCTTAGCTCTATAGTTTACAGTGCTGTGACTAACAGCTAGTATTTCGGATTCAGTCTGCCTTGCCTTAAACATTTTTAGCTGTGTGACTTTGAAACCTCAAGTTAAAATGTCTAAGCCTCAGTGATTTTGCCTACCAAATGAGAATGATATTGCCATCCTCATAGATTTGAATGAAATAATCAATTTAAAACCCAGAATGAAACGAATTTTAGCTACTATCTTTGGTTTTGCTTGATTATTATTAACTTATCTACTTATCCAATACAGATACCATTTAAGCCCATACTTTTCTTTAATAATGTCTGATTATATTTTAGAGAAGAAATTAAATAGTATCTATTCTGCCAGACAAAATAAATTAATTTATGGTATTTGTACTATTACTTACAGATTTTTTTAAAAATATTACAGGTTGTTAAGATTCAGATAACTTAAGACAGAAAAAATTGATGTGGTCTAAGTAACTTCAAACAGAAATAGACCTGCAGAAACATTTTGAGCAATCAATTCTATTTGGAAGATTCAAGTAGGCCTTAAAATTACTTTTCATGGGTCTAGTACAAATGTTGATGTCTACCCTTTTTAAATCAATAATGATGATCAACACACACACACACACATATATATATATATATATATATATATATATATATATATATATATATTTCTATTGAGAGGGAGCGATAGAAACATCAATGATGAGAGAGAATCATTGATTGGCTGCATCCTGCATGCACCCTACTGAGGATTGTGCCCACAACCCAGGCATGTGCCCTTCACCACAATCAAACATGGGACCCTTTAATCTGCACACCAACACTTTATCAAATCAGCTAGGGCAGGACATTTAAAAAAAAAAAAAACACCTTTTGTCCAAATTATATTCAATTGTAGAATACATTTATTCATTTGAAGAATTCTAGTGCTATATTAAAAACAAATATGTAACATATTATTTAATAATTGCCTCTAATGTAGTTTTAAAAATTATGTAATATTTTTGTAATTGCTCACATAAGGTATAAGCTACCTATCAAAGGTATTTGCCTTCACTTCAGTATTCTGTACAGTTAATCTTGTGTCCACTTGATGGCAGTATTGTACTTAATACAGTCAGTCTTAGGTGATTTTTATACATGGTTTCCTATGTAATACTGTAGGTAAGCCTTTCAATTAAAACATGAATTATGAGAGACTTATTTTCTTATAATACCTAAGTGGTTATAATTCAGAAATGTTTTATGGAGGAACCAAACTGGAACATATTAAAACCATGTCAGAGAAGAGGCACTCCTGAGAAAAGAGGGAATTATTGTTTTCCAGGATTTACAATTCATGGCTCTGAAAGATTTTTAGTTTTTATCATTCTTAATAGTACCTTAATTTATAGAAAAAGGTAACCAGGAACTGCATTACAAAAGAATGCACATTCATTGATTAACGTGTCAATAAGCTTAAAATGAGAGGAAACACAGTGTATGTCACAAGAAGTTATTAATCACTAATGGCAGGGCAGATGTTTCTGCGTTTGTCTGAGTGTTTGATGTAGCAACCTATCAGAACTGTCAGGTCAGCTCGTTTACTTCAATAAAGAGTAAAAGGGCATTTCCTGCTTCTCAAATTTTAAAGCTTCATTGAAAGTTCTACAAAAGTATGCACAACATATTTTAATCTGGAAAAAAAAAAGTCCCTGTTCTTACCATTAAAAACTGAATCTCAACAATTCAATAAACCTCCTATAAAGTGTTCAAAGACATATATAGAATTCTTTGAAGTAATCTGATTTTAAAATACTAGGAAGAACAAGTTTTATAGCCAAACTGAAAATAATCTCTTTGACATCTACATTCTTAACTTTTAATAGACAATAAAATTGATCAATTGGGATAGAAATGTGGTGGGGAAAGTAGAAAATGTGAGTTTTTTTTGAAATATCTGTCTCCTCCAAATTCAGGTATTCCTATATTTGTCTGAACTCATATACTTTTCACAAAAACCCCAGTTCTCTTTATTACCAAAGATGAAGTTTACTATCGAAACTTGAAAATTAAAGAAAAGACTGTATGAATTGTCATATGAAATTAAAGTGGAGAACCACTAAAATAGATGATGTTCTGCTTTTAGTACTTAAAAGAAAATTGCAGTTTAAAAATTCTGACATTTGAGTTAGTGAAAATATAAACTGTGGAGTAAAAGTTTAAGCCAATTCAAAAAATGATTACCAAAAATAAGCTCAAATATCATAAAGAGTTTATAGAATAAAGACCCATGTAATACATTTTTATCTTTAAAAATATCCAGGTAATTCTATTTTATGTTACATCTTTGTTACAATGCAAGTAAGTACAAGAATAAGGTATATAACTAAATCTACTCTGTGCCATAATTCTCCATTCTAAAATTATCAAAAAGATCTCCAGGATATGGACAATAACAACAACAACAGCTGCATTTAAATCTTCTGATTCTTGATTCAATCTCAAGTTTCCTCTCCTGAGGGTTTTTCAAAGTAGAGACATGGTGCCATATCTAATAACTTTAAACCTCCTTTCTTTCTGAATGCCTGCCCTTGTCCTCACTCCACCTCACCCCCTGTAGCCATGCCTTGAGCCAGCCCCATTCCGGACTCCTTTACGTTTTTTCTCTGGCCTGCTATTGCAGTCAACATTTTGTTTTAAGGTAAGAGGAATTAGTACTAGGGTAGAGATTCCAGTTTTACTAAGGTTCTTTGCCAGTCCTTCTGAGACAACTTGAGTGCCAGCTGAATCTTCTTCTTGGGGCATTGAGAAGAATCGGAATCCAGGCTTGTTTAAGCTTTGTTGGCTAGTCCATTAGACGTCTAGTCACAGCCTGAAGTTCCTCCTAAATTATGTCTCCAAAAAGTTCCAGCGGAAGGTGAGGCTCAAGACTCTCAAATTTCTACAGAGTAGCCCAGCAAGAACTGTATGGTGCAGAAATAGTGAGAAAATCCCAAATTTCCTAATTCTCCCTTTTCAATTTAGATGCCGTTAATTTATTTTTTTTTTCTTGCCTAATTGTTCTGTCTGTGACTTCTATAGAAGTGGTGAGAATGAGCACTCTTTTTCCCCCCTCCCTAATCTTAGAGGAAAAGCTTTTAGCTTTTCATCCTTGAGTATAATGTTAGCTTTGGGCTAATTATATTTGTTTTTTGTTATGTTGAGGTATGTTTCTTTTTTTTTTAATATGTTTTATTGATTTTTTACAAAGAGGAAGAGAGAGGGATAGAAAGTTAAAAACATCGGTGAGAGCGAATCATCGATCAGCTGCCTCTTGCACACCCCCTACTGGGGATGTGCCTGCAACCAATTTACATGCCCTTCACCAGAATCGAACCCAGGACCTTTCAGTCCACAAGCCGACGCTCTATCCACTGAGCCAAACTGGTCTCGGCGAGGTATGTTTCTTAATCACATGACATTTTCAGAGAGAAGATTGAAGATCCTCTGAGCACACTTTATTGGTATTTGATTTGGATTCTTTTAAATGTATTCTGTAAGTCTCTCACCTAAATAGAGTATCAATTTTAAAAATGCCCTCCATAATTTTCTCTTCTTTGATAAAACTTTAAAAGACTCCATGGTGACTAACGTTAACACTGTATGCATTGCATACTTGAACATTTCAAAGAGATTAGGTCTTAAGTGTTCTCCTCACACAAAGTGTAATGTGGGTGGTGGATATGTTAATTAGCTTGGTAGTGGTAATTATTTCACCAATGTATCTATAACACTAAAGCATTAATATGCTAATTAGACCAGACGGCTGGAGGACCTTCCTGCTGAAGCTGGGGCTGTGAGGGCCAAGCCCCTTGCATGCATTTCATGCATCGGGCCTCTTGTATGTATATAAAAACATCCTGTCATACACCTTAAATATGTACATTTTTATTTTCAATTACATATATCTGATAACTAAGAACATTGAAAGTCTTAGCTTATCCCTTACCTACAGGAAACTCAATATCTCTGTTCACGTAATTTCAGGCTCTCTGTGCCATGGAAGAGTCAATATCTTAGGTGCTGGTGATGGGAGGAAATATGCAATGTGCTTATAATATATCTCTGTTCGGCTATCACCTACTTTGCCTTCAGGTATTATTTCAACGTTACCATCATTAAACTATAAATACATGACAGATGTATTTAATACTGAATGTTTATTAGGATGACTTATTTTATAACATAATTATACATTTTCCTCCTAATATTTGCTGAGAAGTTTGAATAATTTGTGCATCCATTGTTATTCAAGTTAAGAGAAAGAGTTGTATGGAATATGGGCATTCCTGTTATTTGAAAGAACACGGGACTCTTGGAACATGACAATCAGAGCCACTAAAATGTTATATAAAATTACAGAAAGATGATGGTTGGGCAAATAATATATTTTGAATCCTTATCTGACCATGGTAACTACCCTGTATGTTACTGAAAAACTTATGTATGTGTGCCTGTGTAAATTTCTTACTATTAAGACATATTCATTTGCTATTTCTTTGAGATATTAGGAAGAGATACATATGTGCAGCACTTTTAAACTTAATATGGCTGTGCTCCTTTAAAAACTTGAGGATCATTTGGTATATGAAATTTTTCTAGTTTATTTGATGCAAGTTAAAAAAAAATGAAGCAGTATCTTTTTTCTTGTTGAATGTTTTTACCTAATCTTAGAAGCTTTACCTAACAAATGTATTTATCAACCTTAGAAACAGAAAATGTTTTATGTTCTTGTTTATTTTGTTCAATTTTCAAAAATAAAGAAATTAAAATCTATTCAAGGAAATGAGCCATCTGGCATAGACATCTGCCATAACATTGACCTTAAGGGTGTCTTGGTTGCTCTGTCTGACCCGGCATCTTTCTTCATAACTCTAAGTTGTTCTTCCTCATTGGCCACCTTTTCTCATATAGAAGAGTGTTTTTAATTAAGATTATAGGAACATGAATGTAACTTTGTAGAACCTCTAAAATCAGATCTCAAAGGCCATGAAAAGTGCACTTATTTCCAGAAAATTTACTATAGATAGTAATTTTTCACACTATAAAACCAAAGCTTTAAGAAAGGGGATAGTGATCTTGAATTAAAAATTTCCCATATTTCATATGCTTTTGGTCATTGACATTTCAGCTTTTAAGAGTAAAATCGAACATTATTCAAACTTCAGCATGCTCTGTATTCCTTTTGTGGGGAATCTGAAAAACCACATAGCCTGCATTGCATTCTCTTTCCCAGCTTATTACACACATTCTTTTAGGAAAGCTCATTTTAAATTATCCTTTTCAGAGGATAAAGGCTTTTCAGATTTTTCCTTGAAGAAATCATTTCAAAAGCTTTACCTTTTGCACAGAACATTTTAATCGTGATTGCAAAAGATTCTGCAGGCTTAAAGCTCCTGCTGCTTTTCTTATTGTTATTTTTATTATATACATCTCCCCCCCCCCAAGGAACCATGTGAACTTGCAGAAGATGGAACATTTAATTTTGACCATGAATTATTCAGATTTGATTTTCAAAACTGACATTAGTTTAGATGGCTTTTAACATTTCCTTTACTGATTCTTAGATTTTCTACTGCAGCTCATAACATTAAATTTCTTAGCTGGTACAAAGCTTGATGAATTAGCTGCTATAGCTGTTGCAGAAAATAAGCCCAAACCTTGACTATAAATAACTGTCTAATTTTAATCTTAAGTTTCAGCAACATATAAGGTACAGATGCATATAGTTTTATTGTGTGTGATCATCTTTTCTACTTTCTCAGGGAGCCCCTGGGAGCAAATGAACCCAGTTAATCTTTTTAAAAATATCCCTATTTCAAGAAATCCATTGTCCTCCCAGAAAATAATCCATATGTTGATTTTTTTTTAAAGTAAAAAATGTGTGAAGTTTAGAGATAAATATGCCCTTTAAGAATTAGTCCTTTGGGTCAATTTCTTAATTATTGCTAGCAACTATAATTGAATATGTAAATCAAATTTATTTATAAATAATTGCTATGCTTGAACACAACACATATTTTACATCTTTTATATAGCTTGAAGTAGTGAGATGACTTCATTATTCAAAATATGAATACATATTGAAAACTAGTAATAAGCCAAGGAAGAAAACAATCATGTTATTAATATAAAAGCAGTTATGAAACATTAATCGTTACAAAAATACTGTTTTTTTAATTATCATTATAATGCTTGGAGTAATTTAGAGTTACAAGAAGTCTTAGAGATCATTTAGTTTAACCTGTTTTTATTATGGATGAGCAGACATGTTTAACTTAACAGTTCCATAAACTAAAACCAGTGTTAGGATGAAGGTCATATCACAGGTCAAATGAGACTGAGATTTTTCTTGCTGGTAATTATTTGATGAGAACCATGTGAAAAACCATCCTCTGATGATTGCTTGTATCAATTTACTGTAAATTAATGTGAGTGACTTAGAAAAAAATGAACGTGATTGGAATTGATGCAGACCACTAATGAAGAACCTGTTCACCATGAAGTTGTAACATCTGAAAGAGAAAACACAAAAATAAATTTAAAAATAAGTATTTAAGAATGCCTTCACATATAAAGCCATACAAATGGGTCTCTGCAGGCTAACAACTGTTCAACTACTGGTGAATATTCAAATTTGAACTCTTTGTATATGCTTGTACTCTTCAATTGCCATATATTTTCTGAGCCCTAGAGGACCTGGTTTCTGTCATCAGGAAGCTGAAAATCTTCCTGGGAAAAAGGCATGTTTAAACTGAAAATTAAAATGCACAACCTAAGGCTTATGCATGCATATAATTCTATGTTCTAGCCTAGGTAATTTTGTCATAAACATTTTGAAAATGGTATAACTCAGCCTCCATCGAGCAATAAGGAAACGTTCAAAATTTTAGTAGCAATAAGATAGTAGGTAATGGGAGAAGAAAACGATATTTGGAGAAGGATGATGAGTGGTGATATTGGAAACGTTGATATTCTAGACATGGTTATAACTATGAGTAATAAAGTCCTTTGTCTCTGACCTAGGGTTATTATGGCATATGCAAGCATAAACCACACTGAGGCAGGCTAACTTGCTGGTTTGTCAGTAATATAAAATTTTAGACTTTTCAAAGTTCTTTACAGTTTTGGTATGATGATGAGATGCTAACAAAGTCCTTAGTTTTAGAAGAGAATAGATGAAAGTTCATAAACTGGATTTGAAGATATTCTGCTGGAATTTGTAGCAAACATGTTGACTAGATTATATAGTCAACCAGGCAATTAATGATCCTCTACTTCAGTGTTTCCCAAACTTCTCTCATGATGAGAGTCACCTGGTGGAGTTGTTAAAATACAGATTCCTGAATCCCAACTAAGAAGTGCTAAACTAGGATTTTTGGGAACGTATAGTAAAATTGTATACTTAACTAGTGCTCTAAGCTTATATATACTTCATTGCTTTTTAGTAAGGAGGAATTAGAAAAGTGGTTCCAGATGGAGTACTGGGGAGTAGGTATAAAGAGACTTAAACAGTGCTGGGAGTGTAACAAGCTCTCCTCTCCACACGTAGGCAGGAGCATTTTCATTCCAATCTGGCTGTCAGTCTAAAGACTCCCCCCCCCAAAAAAAAAAAAAAACAATTAGAACCGATATGTTTCCTAGATTAACAGAATTCCACCCCCTTTGAGAAAAAAGTTACAGAATCTTCCACATACACTGAAGATGAAGGTAGGGGAAGTCATGACTACTATGAGGAGAAAATAGGTGAATTATCACAACGTTAGCTGGCTTACTTGGGAAATGAAAGTTTATGAAGAATGACAATACTTGGTCATTTTAAGGCTCAATCCCTTTTGTAGTCTACCACTAACCTTAGATATATTTCAACATGACCGTAAAATGTATCAGAGTATTTTTAATGAGGGTTGGAGAGGCTGTAAGGGTGTTTTGACTCAGCGGGACTGTCATAGAAAATCATAGATGAAGCTTTGACTAATATGGATTAGATTTGCAGTGCTAAAGAAGATGGTCCACTGGAAAACACTGACTCAAAAATATCTAGATAAATTCTTGCACTCAGTCCTGCTACCCGAGGTAATTCTCATAGCCTTTCTGATGAAACCATGTAAGGACATAGAGGCCATGGCAATGGGGCAGCAACTGTCATGCAGTGATGTAGACTTCTTAAAAAGTTTGTTGTTGCTCTGAGAGTCCAGACCAAATCTGCCGAAGAATCAGACCCATGGCCCTTGCGTGAATATTTAAGGATCATTTTGTCTGAAATTTGGTTTCAGTAGTAATAATACTGCCACTCAGGATTGGGTTTTGGAAGTTTGGTTAGTTGGTGCAGGAGTCACTGCCACACTACTAAAAATTGAGTGGTAGGAAGACTTGTTTGATGACATGGAACCTAGACCCAATCTAAGCAGCTGTAAGGAGAAAGATGATGGATGAGACTAAAATCTCCCTGTTCCCAGGGGGAAACAAAGATCATGATGATCCGTCTGAACATGCCGAGGAACTTTTAAACCCACATTTTATGGTTATATCTATATAGAGATATTCAAGTCATTTTTTATTTTTATGGTCATATGGGGAAGGAGCACCAAAATTCAACAGAAGAGATTTGGGCAAGGTTCTCAAAGGAGCAAAGAGCTAAAATGATTTTTGAAGTAAGGAGGCCCTTTGGGAAAATTCAGTGTGTTGCTTTGTGACTGTCACTTCTGAATACATAGCAGAAAATTGATTTGCATGTAGTTTCCTGTTCCACAAGTGCTAGGAAGAACTCTCCCAATAGGAATAATGCATGAGAAACGTGTTAATCTCTTTGGGGCCCCACAAAGTAATTACTCATCTGAGCTGAGATCTCTATCGGGGATGATTTTGCCAATTAGAGGATCTGGCAGAGGGAAGCAGCCTCCATCTGATAGGCACTCCTTGGGGTTTTAGTCTTACTGCTGCCTGATAGGGTTTTAATAGGTCCTCCTTCTGAAAAGCAGCTACTATTTTACTACTGCGCTCTTGTGATTCTTGTGACACTTTGGCCTGATATTTCCATTTTGGGGTGGATAACTAAAAAAACCAATTAGATAGAAAGGGCACAATAAGCCTTGCTTGCCAAACGGAATATTCAAGAATGCTATTGGCCTGGCCCTAGGGGCATCTCATCTCTAAATGAAAAAGTAGCACTTAATCTGTTGGGGGAAACTTTCTGTCTCTCTCTACTACCTGAAGCAAATTTCTTAATAGAGCCTTGATTCAGAGTTTCTCATAAATGGATGGGCCTAAAACACTGATTAGGCTGAATTGAAACCCAACAATACTTTCTGGACTGCTGAAGCTATAGAAACTCTCTACAGGCTAAGCAAAACCAAAATGCATATGGCCATTTCTCTTAATTTGGCAGAACTCACCTGCTGTCATAACTCTGGCCAGTATTCCCTTTGATGAATATTTTTATGTTTTTACTAACCCTTGGCAGTTGCAAGTCGTCTGTTTGATCTGCCATTTCGAAAATTAAAAATCAGAAAATAAAAGATACGCTTTGCGAGACCTGAAAAGTAGAGGTAAATTGCAGATTTAGTTCATTGTTTACTCGTGTAGACATTCACAGCACTGGCATTTTTTTCTGGCAAGACCCACTGGAATCAAGCTGTTGATCCAGCCTGAACTGCCCAGTTTGCCACCATTACTGAATCCATCATTGTAGTGGACATGGCAATAACACACCTACCATTGCAAACTAGACACGGAATAAAGGACCCTAGGTTCCTTATATAGAGGCTACCATTGCATGAAAGACATGATTCTTGCCAAAGTTGACTTGTTTTTCTTGCATGGTGAAGATAGTCCCATTAAATAGAACTTTGTTCCCGCCCACTTCTGGCACATTGACTACTTTGGACCTTTGTCACCCTCTTAACTCTGTAGACCCTCACTGATGTTGATACCTTTTCAGACTTTAGAGCTGTTTCTGTTCTATCAGCCCAGTTTAGCCAAACCTTTATGTACTTTGAAATTAATCTGTGTCATATATTCTGCTTTTCAAACTTTTGTAGTTTGACATTAGTGCTCTTTTCATCATAAAAGCCAGTATGATAGTTCAGATTATGAAACTTCCACACTCCCTATCAATCTATAGCTCTCTGTATTGGAATGTCCTGCTCAATAATTAAATCAGAGGTTTATTCTCTTCACCACTTCCTGGCCATAAAGTCTTAAGAATGTTTGGTCATTGAGTTCAGTTGTCCCCGGAGAGGGATCATTTCTTCAAAACCAGTGCCTGCTAAAAGGGGGAAAGGAGTAATAAAGATATATTTTGAAATTTTTGGGTATGCCTATTGTCATAGTGTGTCTTTTTTTCCTGCAATGGCAACCTCAATTTGGCCTGATTGGTCCACCCTCTGGGTAGCATCCCAGCCAAAATGGGACCTAAAGGGATTCAAACATAATTTTTGTTCATCTACCCGGAATCTTTTTGTTGAATTGACATCCTCTTAGATTGATTTTGTGCACTATTCTCAGAGAGGTCCACATGAAGCATGGGGGTGCCACGTAGGTAGGTCTCTGTAGGACTTAAGAATATGCCTTTGGCATCTTTCATTTTATTGCTTCCAGAAGAGAGAGTTAGTAATAGAAAAAAAGTAAAGTTTAACTACTGCAATGGGACATGAGACGTGTATGGTAGTAGAAGGAGAGCAACAACTCTAGAACCTGGAGAGAGAATAACCAAGGAGACAAGGGGAAGGAGGGACATTAATAGTCTTTCTTTTTCAGAACTACACCTGTTTCCCTCCACATGAAGGAAAACACCCTGGTGTGACTCTTTCAAACGTAATATTACAATAAACTTAAATTTAAATGAGTGCTGGGTCTACCATGTCCCACAAAATGGCTGTAACTACAATTTGAAAAAGCACCTGCCAAACTTCCTGATATCTTCCACACCCAGATTTTCACAATTGTCACTCAGTCATTTTTATAGACTAGACAAATGCCACCTGACTGATGCCATGGACGTCAAGAAAGGTTAGATTGATTTTCCTTAGGTAGTCCTTTACAAACAAGGACTAGATCCAATTATTTGAACTTAACTCAGTACACAAGACTTCCCAGCTGTCTTGGAGGCCACATTGAAGCACAGTCAATCTGTGTCCCCCACCCCCATTTTTGAAGGAGTAACACTTATGAAAAACACTTGTTTCAGGGTCATCCATATGTAGCTGTGATACTTATGTTGTTTTGTGTGGAAGCAAGTGATTGACTTGCCTCCTTTCTGAAAACATGTACATTATAGGGATGGCCATAATTGACTTTCAAGTATTTAGGGAAACACATACCAGTAGATCATGTAGCCCCTAGATAACTGCAGAGATTGCCTGTTATTACTGGGGGATTTTCAAATAGGAACAAGTGACTTGTTATTAATGTGCACTGCATATGCAATTATCCCTACAGTGGGAATCGCCAAATTGAAAAGTAGTATAGAATTTTCCCTGCCTTCAGCAGCAGTGATTAATGGCATGACTTTAGTTCTTGAAGGCATTCAGGTCATGCTCAACTCACTGACAAGAATAGTTATGGATGATAGATTTGCCATTGACTTCCTCCTTGCCTGCCAAGGCTGACTCTGCAATCTGTAATACTTCCTGCTGCACCTGGGTTAATGTTTTGGGTCAAGTGAAAAGGTCAGTGCAGAAAACCACGTGGCTTTTATGGCAGTTTCTGATCGGTTGAAGGATTTGTTCAGCTTTCTGGGTCTGGGATCCTGGGGGACATGTTTTGGGTTTTTTTGGTAGGTTTTTTTTTTTTTTTAAATACATTTTATTGATTTTACACAGAGAGGAATTGAGAGGGGTAGAGAGTTGGAAACATCGATGAGAGAGAAACATCGACCAGCTGCCTCTTGCACATCCCCTACTGGGGATGTGCCCGCAACTAAGGTACATGCCCTTGACCGGAATCGAACCCGGGACCTTTCAGTCCGCAGGCTCTATCCACTGAGTCAAACCGGTTTCGGCGTGGGGGGCATGTTTCAGTTGATTTTGCAAGTCAGCCTCATATTGTTGCTTGAAGTCTTATTGTGAGTAGCCTTCATTAAATGCTGTATGGAAAACATGGGTTGGATTTGGTCCCGACCTTGGTCAATTGAATTAATCATATTAGACAACAGAGTGTTGTGATGGGAATCTTTTTCAAAAAGTTAACACACCATTATCTAAGATTTACATTCTACCTGAACCTCCCAAACAAGGTTTGTTTCTCATCTCTAGAACCCAGTGTATGCACAGCTATCTCCTGGCTCTCTTTGCGTTGATTTCTGGTAATTTGTCCTTAGGAAATTATCACCAAAAAAAAAAAAAAATGCTGACATTCCATCTATTGCTTTTAGTGTGAGTAATAAAATTCTTTGTGTCTGACCCAAATTTTATGTTTTCTTCTAGCAAATATAAATCTGTGGTAGGCTAAAGGTTACCTTGCAAATAGGGCAAAATCTTAGACAATTCACACATACTTCTTCATAGATACATTATACTTAAAATTATAAAATAATATTATATGTTGTCCAAGATAATTTTCAGAGAGGAGATTATATCCTACTAACATTTATGACTAGGTAAAAAAATCTCAGTTTTTACTGAAATTGAGCTCCAGAAAATGCTGTGCTCTCCAAAATCTGAACATGTACCAAACTATAAGTCTGAACTGGTATAAGGGTCTAGATAAATTGTCATAATTTGGGTAGCAGGACTCTAAATCATTGTACAGGAAAATGGTTTATGTCAGCAACATATTAGAGCAATAGTCACCAAGAAAAATATCAATTGCACATAAAAAACTGTCAATTTGTTGAAAAAAATTACATCTGAAATATGGACTTCAGCAAAATAACAAGAAAATGATTAAGAAATAGAAATGGCTATGATTTTAATAAGACTTATATTAATCAACTTGTGAATATCATGTTCTACTAAGGTGTAGGAAACCCAATGTAACTCAATGTAACATCCTATATAATAAAGAGCTAATATGCTAATTAGACTGGACAGCAGAATGACCATGTGGATGACCTTCCGCATGACCTTCCAGATGAAGCTAGGGCTGCGAAGGCCGAACCCCTTGCTTGAATTTTGTGCATCAGGCCTCTAGTTTCTAATAAATTGATAGTAACGGAGATGAGTGTTTTAATGAGAGTAACAAAATATAATTGAAAAAAATAATTAGGCATAGCAACTGTGGATGGAAAATCTATAGAAAGTATTTGCAATTACATCTTAAAGCTATTTTTTTTCATGAAAGCAAGAAAAATAATAGAAATATCTTATTTTCTGTTACTATTTTTGTTTCATCTCTAATTTCTCATTGCCATTTAACTGTTATTTCTGATAAGCTGGTCTGACTTTCATTTATAGAGAAAAGACTTAGATCTTTAGGAGGAAGTGATCCAAAACCAAGGTTGCACCATGAGAATTTCAAGAAAAAAATTGTGTGCGTTCTCACTATAATCTGCATATATTTGACAGGTGAGAAGTTTAAACTATTTCTGATTGCAATTTGTAGTTAATCTTTATATCTTCAGCATCTTTTGATAATTACTGTTTAAGAAAGGGCCTGACTAAAACCGCATTGAAACATAAGCTCTTTTACCCCTTTATTCTATGATATCCCCAATATGCCTAAGGTAATGAAGCTGGATTTTACAGCTTAGAATTGCAACAAAAATCAAGAAGTATTTTAGTATTGCCCTAACTGGTTTGGTTCAGTGAATAGAACATCGGCCTGCAGACTGAAAGGCCCCAGGTTTGATTCCAGTCAAAGGCATATACCTTGGTTGAGGACACATTCCCAGTAGGAGGTGAGCAGGAGGCAGCTGATAGATGTTTCTCCATCATTGATATTGCTAACTCTCTATCCTTCTCCCTTCCTCTCTGTAAAAAAAAAATCAATAAAAACATATTAAAAAAAAGGTTTGGACCTGCTTTTGGACATAGTTGTCTATGTTGTTATTACCAAACTAGAAACCTGGTGCATGAAATCCATGCACTTGGTGGAGGGTCCTTCAGCCTGGCCTGCACTCCCTTACAATCTGGGAGTCCTCGAGGCATGTGTGACTGATATCTTCGGCCCACTCCAGTAAGCCAGCTGTGAGCCTGGCTTCTGGCTGAGTGGTATTCACCCTGTAGGAGTGCACTGACCACCAGTGGTCAGCTCCTGCACTGAGTGTCTGCTATCTGGTGGTCAGCGTGTGACATAGTGACCATTCTGCTGTGGGGCTGAAACTGGTTCTCTGAGAGGTCCTGGATTGTGAGAGGGTGCAGGCCAGGCTGAGGGACCCCACTGGTGCACATTCAGGGCCAGGGAGGGATGCTTGAGGTTGTACAACTGGGGAAGGACCATGGGAGGGCTCCAGTGCATGTCTGGCCCATTTGCTCTGTCCCAATCATCTGGACCCCAGCAGCAAGCTAACCTACTGGTCCACTGTCTGCCCCTGGTGGTCAGTGCATGTCACAGGGAGCTGTTGAGTGGTCCTAGCATATAATGAACATATTATGCTTTGATTGAGTAAATGGCAAACCAGTTGACCTGATACTTAGCATATTAGGCTTTTATTGTATAGGATAGTACATCAGAAAGCTACAGAGCACACTTGATTTTAATACAATATAGGAATGGATTCTTATACCAGTGAATTCATATTATTAAATTCTCTCTACAAGGAAGAGTAATGTATCCTATAACTTAAATATATAGTAACTTAATATTGCCAAATCTCAGTGTTTATTGTTTATGAACATCATTTACAATGAACAAAGCAAAAGAAAAATTATATGAGATTTGAAACACATTATAAAATCCTCTTAAGCTTGATACACAAGGTATATTGCCAGTATGAGAGTCAATAATGCAAATGATTTTTTTAAAAAAGTAGTAGAGACATAGTAGAGATAGAAACACAAGATCATTATGATCTATTGTAGAGGGTCAATTATTAGGATACTAGAGGCCCGATGCATGAAATACATGCAAGAGTAGGCCTTCCTTCCCCCCGCTGCCCGCTGGGACCTGGGCTTCCCTCTGGCTGCAGGCAGACACCAGGGATCTGGACTTCCCTCAGAGCCCTGGCTTTGTCTGGAAGGATGTCTGGTCTGACTAGCATATTATGCTTTTATTATTATAGACTAGAGGCTTGGTGCAATAAATTTGAGCAAGGGTTGGGTCCCTCAGCACAGCAGCACCCTCTCACAATCTGGGACCACTTGGGAAATGTCCAACTGCCAGTTTATTCTTGATATGATCAGAACTGGCAGTTGGACATCTTTCTCACAATCCATGACTACTGGCTCCTAACTGCTCACTTGAATGCCTGCTTAATTGCCCCTAACCACTTGCCTGCCTGCCTGCCTGCCTGCCTGATTGCCTGTAACAGCCTCTGCCCCAGCCCCTGCTGCTACAGCTTCCTCTGGAAGGACATCCGGAATTATGTCCAGAAGGTTGTTCAGCTGTCCAGTCTAAGTAGCATATTATTGCTTTTATTATTATAGATTACAGAACTTAAAGGTAAAATTAGAAGAATAGAATGCATATGAAATAAGATAGAAACAGAATGGAATCTGTTGGTATAGACCAGTCAATGTACTATTGAGAAATAAACCATGAAAAATCTTAATAGCTTTAAGCACACACACACACAAAAATGTATTCTTGCTCACACAAAATCCAATGTGAACCTGGGTCTCCAGGGCCACTTTTTTCATGTTATGACTCAGAGACAGTGCTAGAGGTTATACAAGATGAATTTAGGGTCAAACCTGTTAACATGGCTCTAACACAACTCCAAGGGAGTCTGTAATATGTAGTTTAATAACATCTGTAAGAAAAAGTTGAAGATATGGGGTTGTGAAACAAACAAAAATATGTTTTTCTTCATGCCTTCATGTCTGATAATCATGTGAAGCATACTCTGAAGAACTTGTCTGGTCTTTTGAGTATGAGGGATTGAATGCCCTCACATACCTTTTGTATATAGGGGAAGGGAAATTGTGGCATATCACAGAGGAGCCATTTATTTGAAACAGTGAGGAGTACTTGTGTTAATAAGTTAGGCATAATGGGAACCTGTGGAATAAAGATTAGCCATTTAACTTTCTAAAGAAAATGGAATATATAGGGCATAATATAAGAATCTGAGAGATATTCTCAGAATTATAATAAAAGCATTGGTAATTGTGGTAGAATTCTGAATGTATCAGAAAGTGGTTAATCAAAAAGAAGTGATACATCGTAGGGCACATGGATGATATAGCTGAAGTGAGAAAAATTATAAAAATGGAAACTTCTCTTATTAAAATAACTATGTTAAATTAATCTTCAGATAATAATTTTGATAATTTTTAAAATATAGTATTTTATTACTTAACTAGTGGCCTGGTGCACAAAATTCATGCATGGGGAGGGTGTCCCTCAGCCTGCACCCTCTCTAATCTGGGACCCCTCGGGGAATGTCTGACTGCCAGTCTAGACCAGCAGTCGGACATCCCTCTCACAATACTGGGCAGCTGGCTCCTAATTGCTCACCTGCCTGCCTGCCTGGTCGCCCCTAACTCCCCCAGCTCCACCGGCCTGATCTCCACTCACTGCCTCTGTGTGTTGGCCTGATCTCTGCATCTCTTCCTCTGACCTGTATCCTTTTCCTGTAATAAGTCATAATGGTGAATGCAGCTTTCAATAAGTTCTGTAATGTCTTCCAGGGAATTATTACACGTGTCCGTGCTTTTGTGAACACTCCAAATTTGCT
The DNA here is from genome assembly GCA_963924515.1 of Vespertilio murinus. Classification (NCBI taxonomy): domain Eukaryota; kingdom Metazoa; phylum Chordata; class Mammalia; order Chiroptera; family Vespertilionidae; genus Vespertilio; species Vespertilio murinus. The sequence continues at coordinate 55,301,758 of OZ004704.1, forward strand.
CTTGTCAAAAGTATGATCAGTTTGGGGGACTGTGCCCTTAGACCTTGTATTTCGTCTAACTTTGGATTGAATACTATTGTGGAAAAGAAGCTCATAGCTGTCTTATAAATTTTAACATTTTAGATTTTGGTGGAATAACAAAGAATAACTATTCTAATATTTTATTTTTGGGAAGAACATTAGGCAGGTTATGATTTGCTTCAATTCACAGAGATGGTTTGGTGGGTGGGTTAAGATTATCAATCACAATCTTTTGGGTTTCCCATTAAACTGTGTTATGTAATATAAGATTAACATCATAAATATTATTGAATATATTTTAATTCTATTTTATAAATAAAGTTACCACAATTCTTAATTTATACATTAGTAAACTATTGACTAATTTAATACTATGCTATATACAAAGATAAACTTAGAATAAAACCTTAGGCTTAATTATAAGAAAACTATGCATGCCTAAAAATACCTAGTTTTTTCATAGCCTCTGTCTTCATCTGGAAAATATCATTTTACATTGTGATTAATACTATTGTCACAGGTTTAACAAAATTACATATTAGGTTTTCTTTGGCTAATTCCAATTCAGTGTATATTAGAATATCAAAGTGATGGGAGGCGCATACAATTTTCAGAATCATATATACTTACAATGATGAAAAATAAATATTTTCAGTGAAGCTAAAATGACAGCTTTAAATAAAGCACATGTCAGAAATTCAAATTAGTGTAAGGTTAGCAATTAAGAGCCCTTAAATAGTCCTTTGTATTAAATGTGTGCTTTCTCTGGATAATATATTTTCCTCAAAATACTTAACAACAGTTTTGAAAAATTGATGTTCTAAAAAGGAAACTAATGTTCCTTAATCATCATCAAAATAGTTTAGAAATAACACATCTCATTTTCAGATAATAAAATGACATATTATTATAATATAATGCATAAACTATTATGAGGTAAAATATATTTTCCATACGCTCTAATAATAAAATACTAGAGAATCTGAAAGTGCAAGAACTCTCTTCTTAGAATCAGCACAAAGAAGGAGACAGTCATATATGTTCCGAACTTCTCTTGCAGGAAGTACAATGAATAGTCCAAATCATTGTCTTCTAAACAATTATACTCTGCTTCATGTGGGTACAATTAGTGATCTTATGTTCCATGAGAACCAGCATATATTGTATATAAAAGGAATTTTTTTTAAAAAAGCTTTTAAAAGTTCCTAACATTAACAAGAAGTGCTTTTCAGCACCTGTTGTAAGTGGTGTTGTAAAACAAAACAAAAAATGCCTGTGATATAATAAAGTTTGAATATGCTACCTTGTATTTGCTCTTTAGACATTTAGAGAAAGGAAATAGACTCAGTGCAATGAAAGAATGCAAATGGATTTTCAGAAAACAATCAGTGAATTTGTTATAATAATAAATTTGCAGGAAGCAATGTTAAAGAGGTAGATAGATCATATAATACAGTTTTGAATTTTAAGAGTTTTAGTATTTATTCTGTAGACACATGGCATTGACATTTTTACATATGTTAAGACAATGAGGACATGTATACAAATGAATCCTTTAATGAGAGCAATCTCAGAGTAGTGTGCAGAAAGCATTATAAGTGAAAGTTGAAGAATTCTTATGTTTTTGGCAGAATATTAACAGGAACACTAATTAAGAGAAAATGAAATATACTTCATAACTTTGAATTCTCAATTATCCTAGTACAAAAAGAAGAATGAAAGCTAGAAATGATGATCTCTCTAAAATCTCTCATGTTTATAAAATTATTTTGACAATGACACAATCTGAAGTTATCATGTTTGACTCAAGAAGATGATATCTGTGATAATGATTCTATTTTGTTATGAAAATAGAATGAAAAAGATTTCAGGTTTCTTCATGTTTAAATGATGAGAAAAAACTATGTAATCTTAAAACTAATAGCATTCATTAAATTTTAACTTTAAATGATGAATTTTTCCAAATATGTAATATATATACAATCCCTAGTTTCCTATTTTTATTTAAAAAATTAACTTTATTTCCTCACATAGTTTAAAATGAAAATGTTCAGAGTTTAATTTTAAATTGTGTGTGAATTCAAATTTGCTTAAAATCTATGTAAAATTTATGATTTTATGAATCTATATAAATCTTAACTTTTCCTAAAAAGTGAAATATTATAGCTTAGTATTTTAATTATAGTATTTAGTGCTGTGCAACTTGGAATAACTTATACCGATGATCTTTAATCAGTGTAGAGGTAATAATTAGCAAATTTTTAATAACTAACACAAGAACACCATTTATATTTGCAAAACGTATGTTTTTGTATTTGTAATATGAAACCTTATGAATGAGAGTAGATTAAGAATTAAGACAAATATTTGAAAACATTGATTAAAAATATATTTTGAGGTATACAGTCCATAAGGTGACTGGGAACTAGCAAGCTCTATTTGGAAGTGCTTTATTGCTGCTGTGTTGAATGGTAAAGGTAACTATCATAATCATTAAGTATGCTTTCTTTATGCAACCAGAAATCAAAACCAAATAATTATTCTTAGAGCAGTAATCCTATATAATAAAAGCCTAATATGCTAAGTGTCTGGTCATCCTGTCGTCCATTCAACCAATCAAAATGTAATATGCTAATGATATTCTAAGGCCACTCAACTGCTTGCTATGATGTGCACTGACCATCAGGGGGCAGACACTCTGACTGGCAGGTTACCTTGCTGCTGGGGTCCGGCCTCTCAGGACTGAGCGAGATGGGCCAGAAATACCCTGTAGCCCTCCCATGACCCCTTCCCCTGGCTGGTCCCACCCCCAATGGACCTCCATTGGGGCAGGCCAGCTGAACCCCACCTGTGCACAAGTTTGTGCACTGGGCCTCTAGTTATAAAATATTGTCGTGTTAATATCTTTTTCCAAAAACTAACTAACAGTGAAATCATATGAATAAAATATATGCATGTGTTAATGTATCATGTTCTCTTCTCCACTGCATGCATAGGTGTATACCAGCCACCTCTTAACAAATCGTTCCAATGTCTGTTCTGGATGATGAATTATTAAGAGTACTTTGCCACTCTTCTGTCTCTCATTTTTTACAATTTCTGTCAGTTTCTTTCTGGTGTACTGTGAACTATTTAAAAAAATTACCAAGTTAATTAGATTTACCTTCCTCCACCCCCAAATAAAATGGAAAATATAATTAAATGTAAGGCAACTCTCAGAATGTGTTTGTAGACTCACATGGAGAAGCTTGACTGAAAATCTTCTATATTAGCTGCATCATACATTTTAAAAAATAAAACTATTTTCTTTTTAGTCAATCTGTGGAAACTCCCATGATTAGACTACTGATAAATAAATGCATATCATAGCAATATCTGATTGTAATGTAGAATAACTAGAATTAGAATGCATGCTAGATTGACTATCCCATATTCATTTGTATAATTCTCTTCACTTGTTAACAAAATGATGATCAAAACAGTTCTGTTATGCCATTAAATCCTATATAATAAAAAGCTAATATACAAATTGTCCCCTCAGGAGTTCAACTGATCAGAGTTCAACCACTTGCTATGATGCATGCTCACCACCAGGGGGGCAGCGCGGAATGAAGGAAGGCCCTGGCCAGCAGCTGGCAGCTGGGGGAAGGAAGGCCCTGGTCAGACCTATAGAGGGTCAGGCTTAGGGTTCCTACCCAGGCACTTAGTTCTTGCACCAGGCCTCTAGTAGTACATAAACACCTATTGAAGTCCAGATCAGGATGCCATAGATATTTTAAGCCTGTTTGGAAAGTTCTTTGACTAAAATATAAAATTCCTGAAATTCAATTAAGCCCTGGCCTAGTGGCTCAGTTGATTGGAGCATAGTCCCATACACCAAAAAGTTATAGGTTCCATTCCAGGTCAGGGCATATACCTAGGTTGCGGGTTCTATTTCTGGTCAGTGTGCACAGGAGGCGATCGAGTGATGTTTCTCCCTCTCCTTCTTCCTTCCTCTCTAAACTCAATAAACACATATTCTTGTATGAGGATTAAAATAAAAAGAAATGCAGTTTTATTTTTTTTATTTTTTTTTTTTTTTAATATATTTTTTATTGATTTTACACAGAGAGGAATTGAGAGGGATAGAGAGTCAGAAACGTCGATGGGAGAGAAACATCGACCAGCTGCCTCTTGCACACCCCCCCACTGGGGATGTGCCCGCAACCAAGGTATGTGCCCCCGACCGGAATCGAACCCCGGACCTTTCAGTCTGCAGGCCGACGCTCTATCCACTGAGCCAAACCGGTTTCGGCAGAAATGCAGTTTTATAATGCCACAATTTAAAAAATAATATTGTTATTGATTTTTAGAAAGAGAAGAATGTAGAGGGAGAGGCAAAGAGAAACAATGGTACCTCCTGCATGCCTTCTATTGGGTATCAAGCCTGAAACCATGGCATGTACCCCGACCAAAAATCAAACCAGCAACATTTGGTGCACAGGATGATTCCTAACCAACTGAGCAACACCAGCCAGGGCACAAATTTAAAATATTTTAATAATTTAATAAACTCCTTTGAAGGAATTCTTCCTTTTTTAATCAACACTTCCTTGTATAATAACATGGCCCAGCTTCCATTATTTTTAGCAGGGTCCTAATATTACTCTTATAATAAAGAGACAAATCTAAAGGGTCATTTTAGAATGGGCCTTATGGAATGTCTGCATACTAATGGAGGGACCAGAACTTGTTCATTCAACTTTGTAACGTCAATTTTTTTTATTTCATTTCAGCCAATAGCAATCAGGCTCTGGAGAATTGATTCACACTAACTAAATACAAGAGATGGACTTATTTATAAAATAAGTTGGTATTTATTTACTGGAATACATTTATCTGAGACGTCTGTGAAGGAAGAAAACATGCCTGTTATTTTCATTATTACACCTCTAGAGTTTAGAAAGTTAATTTCTTAATTAATTAATAATTATTTCATTTTCTGTAAATGCCTTGAAGTTATTTAAGAGATTACATAAGTAATCAGTATTGTTGACATATTCCAAAATGGGTACTTTGAGAATACTTAGTAATAATTGTGATTTACTTAAACAATCAATCTATTAATCTTATGAATTTAGCATGTAATTAATACTTTCTTACAGTTAAACAATTAACGTTCTAAAATATATAGATTCTATATGCCAATAAATTGGAATATGTATTATATTTTAATGGTATTTAAACATTACTTGAACTTTTATATAATGAAATTCTTCCCAATGTTTTATTAAAATACCAAGTCTAAAATATCAGTTTATCTTAAATTCTTGAGCCAGTTTTAGAGAACAGAAGTTATGCATATTACAGTGATCCCAAAGCAAATCAATATGCTTTCCTACAAACTGGTGATTACTGTGCTCACACTAGAGCTTTACATTTATTCTATTTTTCCTTCTTACACTTTGCTAATCTGGAAATTTCATATTTCCCTGAGATTTCAGAAACACCCAAGTCTATTTTTATACTTCCCTTGGATTTAGTAACCATACCCTGCTTAAAAAAAAAAAAAAAAAAAAAAAAGAAGTTGCCTCTTAAATTTGTACATCCTAGGTTATTAACTATTGTGTGTGTGTGTGTGTGTGTGTGTGTGTGTGTGTGTGTAGTCATTCATTGGAATTTGTTACACATTCAGAGGTGATTTAAACTCAAGATACTGGCCATGAGGTTGTACTTACTTTTTCTTTTTCTTTTTAAATATATTTTATTGATTTTTTTTTATTTTTACAGAGAGTAAGGTAGAGGGACAGAGAGCTAGAAACACTGATGAGAGAGAAATATCCATCAGCTGCCTCCTGCACACCCCCTATTGGGGATGTGCCCGCAACCAAGTCACATGCCCCTGACTGGAAACAAACCTGAGACCCTTGCATCCACAGGTCAAAGTTCTGTACAATGAACCAAACCAGTTAGGGCTGGACTTTACTTTTTCAATTAAACTTTACTTGTTATATGCTATTAGGCCTTTTTAAAAAGTTCAACCCCAACTTTTAATTTTTTCTAATATTAGTGCCCCCTCACAAAATCATTTGCTTAAGTTCCAATTGCTTGTGTTACATACCAATATTCCTGTTGTTATTATTATTATATATATTCCTGTTATATTAATTTTATTAAAAACTCAGTCTTTTATGATTGCTTCTTTACTAGGAGCCCAGGGCACGGCATTGGTGCATGGGTTGGGGGGGTCCCTCAGCCCAGCCTATACCCTCTCGCAATCTGGGACTGCTGGCTCCTAACTGCTTGCCTGCCTGCCTGATCACCCCTAACCTCTCTGCCTGTTTGCCCGATTGTCCCTAACCACTCTATGCCTGATGACTCTCCCCTAACCACTCTGCCTGATCTTCCTTAACCATTTGCCTGCCTTCCTGATTGCTCCTAACTGCTCATTTGCCTGCCTGATCACCCCCAACCATCTCTGCCTGCATTCCTGATCATCCCTAGTCACTCACCTGCCTGCCTGATTGCCTCTAACTGACTCTGTCTGCCTGCCTGATCACCCCTAAACACTCTGCCTGCCTGATCACCCTTAACTGCCTCTGCCTTGTCCCCCAGTGCCACAGCTTCATCTAAAAGGATGTCTGGAATGATGTCTGGAAAGTTGTTCAGCCGTCTGATCAAATTAGCGCATTACACTTTTATTATTATAAATTTTTGTAGGCCTATTAAGTTTTTATTTACCAGGAAATAGGAGACTATTTCTGTGTAGTTACCATGTCTGGATATTTTGCTAATTTATCAAATGTCTGAAACACACAGCTGTGTGCACTTATATTATTAGTGTTAATTAAATGCTGGACTCCTTTTCCATTTGGTTATGTGTGATCATTAGTGTTGATCAGCCTTTTCTATTACTGATAAAGAACTAGTGCATTTGATGCAGTTACTTTACTTACAATTCTTTTCTAATACAAATGAAAATAAATGCCTTCGTATTTTAATTGTATATATAATTAAAAAAGAACCCCAGATATTAAGTATTTATTAAAAATGATATAATTATGCCACCCTGTTTACAGTTTTGAATATATATTATCAGTGCCTATTTATATCCTCCGTATTAACTTTTTTGTTTGAGTATTCTGAACTCTGAGCCTTCAAGAGACTCAAATTATTTTATTTACGATTTGTATTTTTTGACTCAAATTATTTTAATAACGATTTGTATTTTTTGACATTCATAATGTCAGAAATTAGCCAGGTAACAGCTATTTAGATGACTTTCCTTAGCCTTTCAAAACTGCTTCTGACTTTTTATTTTAGATAATTCTTGTTTTCTTTCTGGAAACAAAAAAATATTCCAGAGATATTCTGGTTGACTTGTTTCTTTCTTTCTTTCTTTTTTTTCTTTCCCCTTGATAACTAAGGAGTTTGGTTCTTTTTTGGTGGTGGATATTGGATAACAAGTATCTGAGTTATCCATAAGTGCTGGCAGAGAACAAAACTATTTTTGCTGCTATTGCTCTCTTTTAAGGAGAGATCTGGGAACACACATATACACACACACATACACACACACACGCACGCACATGCACGCACACACACACACACACACACTCTAGAGGTCCGATGCATGGAAATGTCCACCAGTGGGGTCTCTAGGCCTGCCCTGCAGGGATCTGAGTAAGAACCACTCCTACTATGGAACACAATGACCACCAGGGGTAGTTCCTGCATTGAGCATCTGCACCCTGGTGGTCAGTGCACATCATAGAGACCAGTTGACCAGTGGCTTAGGCATACACTCACACAACACACACACACACACACACACACACACACACACAAACACACTAGAGGCCCAGAGCCCACAAAATGATGTACGAGTAGCTTGCTTCCGCTTGCGTCAGCTGACCACCATGCTCATCGCCACTCATAGCTTGCTGCCCCACCCTCTGCCACTCATAGCTCTCTGCCACTAGTAGTTCATGGCCCGCGCTCCCTGCCGCGAGAGCCACTGTTTGTTTGGTTGTGACTGAGTTATGACATGATGGCCACGGGCCTTTTATATAAGAGAAATGTTTGTGAGTTCACATTGACTTTTCTTCTGTAACATATCATTTTGCTGCATCTATTTTCCCTTTATTGTGAAGTTTCACCAGCTTCAAAGACTGACCCGAATTAATAAGAAAGTTGCTTAGTAAGCAAGTTTTCAAAGCAGGCAATTTAGAATGAGTAGGTTTAAGTATAGTTTATCTAGACCAGTAGTAAATGTCAATGGTTATTCTAAATGTCAAGGGTTACTTACAAAATGAGAATAAAATTAAAACAATCTCGTGAGTTCTCCAAATTTAATTTGTTCACTTTGTTGGTTTTATTTTCATTTCTTTTTAAAAATATGTCTTTATTGATTTTAGAGAGAGGAAGGGAGAGAGAAATATTGATGAAAGACAAGCATCGATTGCCTGCCTCCTGTATGCCGATACTGGGGATTGAGCCCGAAACTGGGGCACATGTCCTGACTGGGAATTGAACCTGTAACCTCTCAGTGCATGGTACAATGCTCAACCTACTGCACCACTCTGGACAGGATGGTGTTATTTTCTTAAATGTTGGAATAACAGTGGCAGTATTAAGTATTTCCTTGTTAAATTTATTAACTTTATTCTTAAGTATTTCCTTGTTAACTTTTGAATTGTGGGTGGATCTATTAACTGTCAAAATTCAAAAGAAGGTTGAAAATTCCAACTTTAAAGAGTTTACTTCTTCATCTAGAGTTTAGGAGCTGCTGGAAGCACGAACCAGATGACCTACTATTATGGTATTTTTCTTTTCTTTTTTTTTCTTCCTTTTTTTTTTTTTTTTTTTTTTTGCTGCATAGATTTACACTGATCACATCCATGCAATGAAATCCAAGGTCCCTGTGACAATAGCATTTGCATATTGCAATATCCATCACAAAAAAACACACACCCTTTTTCTCATTTCTATGAAAGGGCTCTGATCAGCAATTTGGTTAAGATGCCTATCTTGTACTATCCACAGATAAACCACTTCTGGCCCATGTAAAGAACTTAGTACTTTCTTCTGTACCTAGATTGGGTTGTGTGGGGTAGTTTTAAATAAAAAGAAGAAATGCTGTGCAAACCATAGGAGGTTACAAGGAGGAAAACGTTCTCAGTTGGCATAGCAAAACAACAAAAATGCCACAGTCCTATCCCAGGCACTCATTTATTTCCTTTCCTCCCTGTCCCAACCTGCATTGTCTTCTAAATGGCGTTGGTTGTATTAATTTGCTGGGATGCCAGAACAAAACACCACAGACCATGTGGGGTAGGCGGCAGAGATCTGCAGGCCAGATGTGCCAGATCAAAGTGCAGGCAGTTTGGTTTCTCCTGAGCCTCTCTCCTTGGCTTGCAGAAGGCTGTGTCCTCACATTGTCACCCTTCTGTCTGTGTCCTAAAATCCTCTTCTTCTCTAAGAACATGTAATATTTGATTAGGGTCCGTCCATATGATCTGATTTAAGTAGAATTTCTTCTGAAAAGATCATGTATTATTTTTAAACACAATCATGCTCTAACATTCTGGGGGGTTAGTACTGGGGTTAACACTTTAATATGTAAATTTAGGATGGAGACAATTAAGGTCATATTATTGGTCATTGAAATCTAACAACCAAGTATAAAATTATTTAGGCCAATTTGAAGCTAGATAAATTGTTACACTTTCATTATAAAACTTTGTTTTTACCCTTTTATTGACTAGCAGATTAAGATTCTCCCATTTGGATAGTGCTTAATAAACACTTAAATAATATTATCTTTACAGAATTTCCCTTCTTAAAACTCTATCTTTTTCACATTTAACTTCAATTATGTTTCCTTTGTCATTTCAAATACAATTTTTTTTAACATATTGATGTTGGCAGCTTTTCTTTCTTTTTTTTTTTTTTAAAATATATATACTTTATTGATATTTTACAGAGAGGAAGGGAGATGGAGAGCTAGAAACGTCGATGAGAGAGAAACATCGACCAGCTGCCTCTTGCACGCCCCCTACCGGGAATGTGCCCGCAACCAATGTACATGCCCTTGACCGGAATCGAACCCGGGACCTTTCAGTCCGCAGACCGACGCTCTACCACTGAGCCAAACCGGTTTCGGCAGCAGCTTTTCTTTTGATGCCTATCTCTTATAACATCTTTTTGATCCTATATAAATAAGCAACTTACTCTCAAGAAGCTATCCTTGCCACAGTATATTAAAATACTTACAATGAACAGTGAATTTATTTATAATTTAAATAATTAGTGATCTTATAACTAATACAGATATACTACAATAAAATGCAATACAGTATGATGCAATACAAAATAATTCCTTGTAACTTTCATTTGTAGGAAGAAGTACTTAGATTTGTAAACATCTATCACCTTTGAAGTTATTGTGTGCTGTATTTATGAATGACATTTTCTTAAGTTTAATAATGTTAATTATATTTTTATGAGAGTAGCTTATTTATAAATTACAGTGTCCCCATTTTAATTCTGACGAACAAAGCATGTGACAGTATCATTAGTCTTTGCATAATGAATATTTACTTCTTTAAATATGAATTATGGTAACATTCAAATCAATGGAAAAAGTGATTGGAGATGTGGTATCAGTATTTAGGATCTTTTTCTTGCCCTATCATTTTCAGACCTTTGTCATTTCAATCTAGATCTCTAAATTTTAGTTCTTGCTTTTCTTAATATATTTACTATCCGTCTGTATACACAAATATGCAAATCAATCATTTATTCCTTTCTCCAAAATTCCCACCTCAGCATTTCACTGTTTTCCTCCAGGACTTCTCAATGTACCCTATTGGATAACTTAGCTGTTTGCCTTCTTAAAAAGAGAGAAGGAAGGAAAGAAGGGAAAGAAGGAAGGATGCTCAGAGCATTATGAATGCAGTAGTTAATTTTTAATCTAATTGATATTTATTTCATTCATCTTTTCTAAACTAGCTAATGTTTGAGAATTGATAACTGGATCCTCACTTCCAAGTGTGTTTTAAATTGATGTCTCACAGGTGGCATTGTGTACAATGTTTGTTTGAGGAACAATTTATTGAATATCTCAGAAAAATGTTACTTATATTTGGAAAATAAATATTGTAAAAATAATACTGTCTCATTTCACAGGCATTTATCCATTTGAAAAACCTTGTATCCTCTTTGTTCACTGAGTAAAAGTGTCACCTTTCCAACAATCATTATAAAAGAACTTTTGATTAAAACACATAATTTCCTGTATTCTAATATATTTGATATCTGCTCACATAGATATTTCTGTTAACTCCACATATCCTTTAAAAAGCTAACAGATAAATACTTGGAAAAGTTAGATTTTTGTAATAATTCTTAGAATTTTTATTGGGCTGATAATATTAAAGATAGTCAAATAACTTCTGGTTATCAGTTTAAATGTTTCATGTCTAATTTGAGAGGTTGGTGGTTGTTTTGCTTCACGGCATCTGTGTGTGAATATTTTCTCAGTTTTTCCAAATTCTGGTCTATAACTACTGACTTTGCTTTTTCTTCAGGATGTTTTGAATAATTTGGGATCTTGTGAACTAGATGAAGATGATCTAATGCTTGATCTAGAATTATTAGAGGAACAGACTCTTCATCCACCTGGTAAGTATGAAATAAATGCACACAATTATACAATTCTTTCCTTGATAAGCTATCTAGTGTTTAGACTATATTCATTCATATATATATATATATATATATATATATATATATATATTAAGGTATTATATGTATACATAGCTTACCATTGCCCCCCCCAACACCTTTCATACATGCCATCCCTCCCCAGAGTTTTGTGTCCATTGGTTATACTTATATTCATGCATACCAGTCCTTCAGTTGATCTCTTATCTCCCCCAGATCTTCCGACCCTCCCCACTGTCATTTGACGGTCTGCTTATTGTTTTACTGTCACTATATCTATCTTTCTGTTCATTAGTTTATAAGTTCTTTATTATCCATAAATGAGTGAGGTCATGTGGTGTTTCTCTTTCATTGACTGGCTTATTTAACTCAGCATGATGTTGTCCAATTCCATCCAGGTTGTTGCAAATGATGAGAATTCCTTCTTTTTTATGACAGCATAATATTCCATTGTTTAGATGTACCATAGTTTTCTGATCCATTCATCTGCTGACGGGCACCTTGGCTGTTTCCAAATCCTAGCTATTGTAAATTGTGCTTCTATGAACATAAAGGTGTATATATCCTTTCTGATTGGTGCTCCTGTTTTCTTGGGATATATTCCTAGTAGTGGGATTACTGGGTCAAATGGGAGTTCCATTTTCAGTTTTTTGAGGAAGCTCCATGCTGTTTTCCACAGTGGTTGCACCAACCTGCAATCCCACCAGCAGTGCACAAGGGTTCCTTTTTCTCCGCAACCTCGCCAACATTTGTCGTTTGTTGTTTGTTGATGTTGGCCATTCTGACAGGTGTGAGATGGTACCACATTGTTGTTTTGATTTGCATCTCTCGGATAATTAGTGACTTTGAGCATGTTTTCATGTGCCTCTTGGCCTTCCTTCTGTCTTCTTTTGAGAGGATTCTATTTAGGTCCATTGCCCATTTTTTAATTGGCTCATTTATTTTCCTGTTATTGAGTTGTATAAGCTGTCTGTAGATGTTGGAGATTAAACCTTTATCAGTGCTATCATTTGCAAATATGTTCTCCCATACCATGGGGGTTCTTGTTGTTTTGTTGATGGTTTCTTTTGCTGTAATAAAGGTTTTTATTTTGATGTAGTCCCATTTGTTCATTTTCTCTTTAGCTTCCATTGCCCTAGGGTTAGTATCAGCGAAGAAATTCTTTAGGCATATATCTAAGATTTTGCTGCCTGTGGATGTCTCTAGTCTTTTTATGGTTTCCCGTCTTATGTTTAAGTCATGCATCCATATTTAGTTTATTTTTGTGTATGGTGTAAGTTGGTGATCTAATTTCATTCTTTTGCATGTATCTGTCCAGTTTTTCCAACACCATTTATTGAAGAGACTGTCTTGACTCCATTGTATGCTCGTGCCTCCTTTATCAAATATTAATTGAGCATATTGATTTGGGTTGATATCTGGATTCCCTAATCTATTCCATTGATCTATATTTCTGTTCTTGTGCCAGTACCAGGCTGTTTTGAGAACAGTTGCTTTGTTATACAGCTTGAAATCTGGTATTGAGATACTTCCTACTTTACTCTTCTTTCTCAAGATTGCTGAGGCTATTCGGGGCCTTTTATTGTTCCACATGAATTTTTGGAGAATACTCTCTAGGTCTGTGAAGTATGTTGTTGGTATTTTAATGGGGAGTGCATTGAACTTATAAATTGCTTTGGGAAGTAGGGACATTTTGATAATGTTGATTCTACCAATCCATGAACATGGTATGTTCTTCCATCTATTTACATCTTCCTCTATTTCTTTTTTCAGTGTCGTGTAGTTTTCAGCATATAGGTCTTTTGCCTCCTTAGTTAAGTTTATTCCTAGGTATCTTAATTTTTTTGGTGCGATGGTAAATGGGATTGCTTTTTTAGTCTCTGATTCTGTGAGTTCACTATTGGTGTATAGAAATGCCATAGATTTCTTGGCATTGGTTTTGTATCCTGCTACATTGCCAGATTCATTTATTAAGTCTATTAGTTTTTTGATGGAGTCTTTTGGGTTTTTTAATGTACAATGTCATGTCATCTGCAAATAAGGACAACTTTACTTCTTCTTTTCCAATTTGGATGCCTTTTATTTCTTCTTCTTGTCTAATTGCAACGGCGAGTTCTTCTAGTATTATGTCAAACAGAAGTGGTGAGAGTGGGCATCCGTCTTGTTCCTGTTCTTAGAGGGAATGGTTTTAGTTTTTGCCCATTGAGCATGATGTTGGCTGTGGGTTTATCATATATAGTTTTTATTATGTTGAGGTATGATCCTTGTACTCCCACCTTGTTGAGAGTTTTTATCAGGAAAGGGTGTTGGATTTTATCAAATGCCTTTTCTGCGTCAATTGATATGACTGTATGATTTTTATCTCTCAATTTGTTTATGTGACGTATCACATTTACTGACTTGCAGATATTGTACCATCCTTGCATTCCTGGAATAAATCCTCTTGTTCATGGTGTATGATCTTTCTGATGAGCTGCTGGAGCATATTTTCTAGAATTTCATTGAGGATTTTGGCATCTATATTTATGAGGGTTATTGGCCTGTAATTTCCTTTCATTTTGTTGTCTTTATCTGCTTTTGGTATTATGGTGATGCTGGCTACATAGAAGGAATTTGGAAGTGTTTCTTCCTCTTGAATCTTTTGGAATAATCTAAGGAGGATAGGTTCTTCCTTGAATATTTGGTAAAACTCTCCTGTGAAGCCATCTGGCCCTGGGTTTTTGTTTGCTGGAGGCTTTTTGATGACTATTTCAATTTCTTTCAAAGTCACTGGTCTATTGAGATTTTTAGATTCTTCTTAATTGACTTTTGGAAGGTTATATTTTTCTAGGAATATATCCATTTTCTCCAGGTTTTCCAGTTTGTTGGAGTAGAGATTTTCATAGTATTTTGTATCAATCCTTTGTATTTTGCGGGGTCTGTTGTTATTTCAACTCTTGCATTTCTAATTTTGTTTATTTTAGTCCTCTCTCTTTGTTTCTTGGATAGTCTGGCTAGAGGTTAGTCAATCTTGTTTATCCTTTCAAAGAACCAGCTCTTGGTTTTGTTGATCTTTTGTATTGTTTCTTTGTTCTCTTTGTTGTTTATCTCTGCTCTGATTTTTGTTATTTCCTTCCTTCTGCTTACACTGGGCTTTTCTTGTTGCTCTTTTTCTAACTCTTGGAGTTGTAAAGTTAGATAATTTATTACCATTTTTTATTGTTTTTTGCAGTAGGCTTGTAGAGCTATGAACTTCCCTCTCAAGACTGCTTTTGCTGTGTCCCATAGATTTTGGATTGTTGTGTTTTCATTGTCATTTTCTGCCAGTATGTTTGAAATTTCTTCCTGATTTCTGTGGTAACCTAGTCATTGTTTAAGAGCATGCTGTTCAGTCTCCATGTGTTTGATTTATTTGGATTATTTTTATTGTAGTTGATTTCCAGTTTTATTTCACTATGATCTGAGAAGATACTTGATATGATTTCTATCTTCTTGAATTTGAGGAGACTTTGCCTATGTCCCAACATGTGGTCTATCTTTGAAAATGACCCATGTGCACTTGAGAAGAATGTATATTCTGTGGCTTTGGGGGATAATGTTCTGAAGATGTCGGTTAATTCCATTTGGTCTAGTGAGTCATTTGGTGGGATTGATATTTCTTTGCTGATTTTTTGTTGAGATGATTTGTCCAAAGGTGATATGGGGTATTAAAGTCTCCTACTATGATTATATTTTTATTAATCTCTTCCTTATTGTCTTCCAGCAGTTTTTTTTTTTTTTTTTTTTAATGTATTTGGGTGTTCTTGTATTGGGTGCATCTATGTTTACCAGGGTTATTTTTTCTTGTTGTATTGCTCCCTTTAGTATTATGAAATGGCCTTCATTATCTCTTATTATGTCTTTCACTCTGAGATCTAATTTGTCAGATATAAGTATTGCTACCCCAGCTTTTTTTTTTTCATTGCCATTTGCCTGGAAATCCTTTTTCCACCCTTCACCCTCAGTCTGTATGAGTCTTTTTTTCTGAAGTGGGTTTCTTGTAGACAACAGATACATGGGTCTTATTTTCTTATCCAATCCATTACTCTATGTCTTTTGACTGGGGCATTTAATCCATTTACATTTAAAGTTATTATTGATAATAATAACTTATTTGTCACCATTTTTATTCTATACCCCAGTGTTCCTTCTTCACTTACTATTTCTTTTTTATTTTTACAGCAGACCCTTTAGTATTTCTTTCATTGCTGGTTTGGTGGTGATAAATTCTCTTAGACTTTTTTTTGTCTGTGAAGCTCCTGATTACACCTTCAATTTTGATTGATAGCCTTGCTGGGTAAAGTATCCTTGGATTCAGACCCTTCCTTTTCATGACATTGTATATTTCATTCCATTCCCTTCTGGCCTGATGAGTTTCTGTTGAGAAATCAGTTGCTAGTCTGATGGGGATTCCCTTATATGTAAATATCTGTCTCTCTCTGGCTGCTTTTAAGATTCTTACTTTGTCGTTGGTGTTTGCCACTTTAATTATAATGTGCCTAGGTGTCGGTCTTTTGGGATTCATTTTGCATGGGACTCTGCGAGCATCTTTGATTTGTGTGGGTTTTTTCTTCTTTATCTCAGGAAAGTTTTCTGTCATTATTTCTTTAAATTCATTTTCTATGTCTTCCTCAGTTTCCTTTCCTTCTGGAACCCCTATTATTCTAATATTGTTTTGTTTTGGATTGTCCCAAAGTTTCCTTAGGCTCTCCTCCTGCTTTTTAATTTTTTTAATAGAAGCTGCTCTAATTGGGTATTTTTTTCCATCTTGTCTTCTAGCTCACTGATGCGGTCCTCTGCTTCTTCTTGTCTACTCTTGATGCTTTCTATTGAGTTCTTCACAGTAGCTATGTCATTTTTCATTTCTTCTTGGTTCATCTCCATTTCCTTTTGGTTCTTCTTCATTTCCTCTTGGTTCTTATTAATAATATCAAATTTGTCTTCCATTCTTTTTAGCCATCTTATGATCCTTTCTCTGCATTCTTGCTCTGATAGGTTGCTTGCCTCTAACTCATTTACTTCCTTTTATGGTGATGCATGCTTTTCTTTCATATGTGGGCTGTTTCTTTGTCTCCCCATGATCTCTCTTTTCAAGATGTCTGGTTATGTAGTTCCCTCCCTCTGATCGCTTCCTGAGTTGCTGAGAAGTGCCTGGCTCCTAGGGGATTTTGTTCTGCATTCATTCTTTTCAATCCTCAGTTTGTGCAAGGCTCTTGCTCTGCACCATGGACTCATGGTTCTGGTGATCTTAAAATATACTATGAAATGTAAATCCTTTTGGAAGAGGATTATAAATTTTTAAAAATTCTGTAAAATAAAAGTTGTTTATAAAACCAAAATCCACATTAAATGCTTAATGAAATAGTTAATATTTCTCGAGGAAAATAATAATTAAAATTCAATTTTTAATTTACTTTATATAACCAAAAGGAAGGTTGGTGGATCTGGATTTACTGTTTCAAATCTGTCACTTCATTAATAACTGCAACATTCATGTTGATGCAGTCAGTTGACCTCACAATTAATACTTACCAATAGCAACCGCAAATACATGTTCATAAATACATACTCACACATAAATAGAATGATAGTATGAGATAAATTCTTGTTGAATGAATTAATAAGGAAGTCCATTATATTAGCAATACTTTAAATTTATATTATTAAAGAATAAAATGTCATGTTGCCTATACCAAAATTACTCCCTTTGAAACTGTTGTAGGAATAATTAGTCCTTCAAATTTAGATATTTGACTACAAAGACAAGCTTTTATTTACTTTTTATTATTAATAACTCCTTTAACACTATCGTTTCAAGTCAAATTAGAAATAAAATCAAATTGGAGCTAAGAAATTTTGGATTCTTGCATATATACATAATGAGTCATTGAAAATTTTTGTATTTGCAATAGGACATTTGTATAATATACAGTGTAAGAAGTATAGGAAGCAGTCATTATAATGAATATTGAAAGTGTCACTATATGCTGTAGAATGATTGTAAGGATGTGTTATTGTTGGAGAATGTTACAATAATGGGTTAGACTAGCAATTCATAAACCCACTAATTAATCTTAATGTCACTAAAAGTGTAACAACTAGACATTCTGTCCCTCTTAATGCCTAGAGAATCTCATAGTTCCACCACTCTGTCCAGAAGTACTTACGTCTATTCTGTTGTCTTGGTTGAACTTTTTATGGGAAATATAGGGTTAGGTACAGCAGCCAAATATAGAACGTGGGGAATTCTACCTGATAATTGGACTGGTTTCTTCAACAAAGAAATGACACTATAAAAAGTGGAGATAGTTATTGTAGATAAAAAGTGACAAATGGAATGTAGGCATTCATGTTGAAGAACATAAAATAACCATAAAAATATATTTTTGAGTTAACCAGAGAAATCTGATAAATAATTGAATTATTATTTATTTTGTGGTGTGGAAAATCTTTATTTTTTGTTTGTATTTAAGGAGAGCTAAAGGAATGCATGGTTAAAATAATATGATATCTAATATTTGTTTTAACTATAAGTTTGGCGGTAATAATAGATGAAACAAAGTTGGAAAATTATTGAAAATGATCAATATTGAGGTGAGAGATTTATTCATTAGTCATAATAATTTGTTATTCTATGCACTTTTAAATATTTTACATCAAATATAAAACTGAGTAATAATTTAAAATGAGTATAGATTATGTAGCTATCTCAGTTATGTTTGGTAGGCAACCATGCTAAAGGGTAAAAATTACTTTAAAACGTAAAGGCTTAACTATTTAGGAACAAAAATGAACATTTTAAAACTCCTGTTTCTTTTTTTTTTTTATACCTCTCTACTTCATTAAGTTATTGTAAAGAAAATAATGATGTAGTAAATACTATGACTCTCCTGAGTCTACAAGATGAAGAGAGCTTGTTTAAAGTCACTAAAGTGCTTAGGAATAAATTGATTTAACCAAATTGTTCATAAGACAAATAGTGTTATATTGCATATACCATTATGAAATGCAGTGCTGGTAAATGAGATATTCCTTATAGTGAGTTGGCTTATTTAATGTTGCTTAATAAATTGTCCTTAAAACCTAATTTCACATTGGATGCAACATTATAGGTTTTGAAAAGGCCCCAAATATTTACTTAGCACATTAGTTCAGAAATAGGAATTTCTAGTAACTTTCTACAATTTATTTTTTTATTAAGAAACATAACTAGAAGTCTTTCCAGAATATAAGACACATTATTGTTAACTGATATTGATAAAAGCTTATACTAAACATTCTGAAATAATGGTTTAAATAAAAATGATTTTCAGAAGTCTGCAACTAAAATAATGATACCATAAATTTTACTACTTACAATATTGTAAATCATTAAATAGTTTTTAATACCTTTGCTAAGACAAAAAAATATCAACTTTTAGCTATAGAATCTTATTAAAACAAAGATCCATAGAAGTTTATAATAAGGCCAAGATAAATTTTTTAAAGAATCGGGGAAGTGTTTTTGTTTTAAAACTAGTAAGCCAAATATCAAATGTACTGGGTACTAATGCAGACTTTTTTCAATAGATGGAGTTACACATATATTGATATATATGTGATTTGATATGTATGCTATTTTGTTGTAGTGACAGCAGGCTTCAAAACTTCATATGTCAAATTTTCTGAAAGTGTTAACATTATAGATATTTTTACACTTAAAAATGTGGAATTTTGTGCCAAAAAAGAACATTTGTGGGAAGTTTTAATTCATTACTTTAATTTGAAGAAAAGTGCTGCTGAAAGTTTTTGTATACTTCAGGAAGCTTATGGTGAACATGCTCAATCTTAAGATACTTGTGAACACTGGTTCAAACGCTTTAAAATTAATGATTTCAATGTGAAAGACAAAGAATGTCCAGGTCAACCAAAAAATTTAAAGACCAACAATTACAAGCATTATTGAGTGAAGATTTGTGTCAAACTAAAAAACAACTTGCAGAAAGATTAAATGTTGCTCAGCAAACAATTTCTGATCATTTACAAGCAATGGGAAAGATTTTAAATGAAGGAAAATGAGTACCACATCAACTGAACGAAAGACAAAAGGAAAACCGAAAAGTCACCAGTTAAATGTTGTTTCAAAGGCATGAAAGAGTCTTTTTTGCATGGAATTGTGCCTGGGAAGTATTAACCCACCCACCATATTCACCAGACCTCGCTCCTTCAGATTACCACTAGTTCCAATCTGTGGCACTCGCACTTTCTGAGCAGCACTTCAAAACTTAAGAAGTGGAAAATTGGGTCTCTGAATGGTTTGCCTCAAAAGAAGAAAAGTTCTATTGGGATGGTATCCACAAATTACCTGAAAGATGGGGGAAATGTGTAGCTAGTGATGGACATTACTTTAAATAAAGCACTTTTGCTGTTTCTCTTATAATTATCGTGCTTTATTTGATTACAAAATCCTCATTATTAACTGGTACACCTGGCATTGTAGTAATTATCATATGTGGCATTTATAAATTTTATTTAGTTTAACATACAATTAGATTTGCAAAGATTAGAGAAATCACGATGTGTAGAAAATGTAGAAATTCTGCAGTCCTTTTTACCTCAGTATTTTGCATACTGTAGATGCTCCATTGGTATCTATTAATGTGATTTTTATTTAAAATATAGCCAAGCATCTTTGGAGAAATAGGTACATATCAGAATTTTTAAAACAAAAATTAGTTAAATTTAATCTTTGTCTTATAGAAAATCACACACCTTTAATTAATACATTTATTTTAATGGGCAACTTTTAAAATTTTTAATTAAAAATTCCCTGGCATTTTGAAAAATCCATATGTTGGATTCTGCTCTATTGAGTGATTTAATATGCAAATTGACAATCTAAAGGACAATAGCATAATATATGTACAACCTGCACTATGAGCAACATGAGATAAAGTATATCAACAAGCCAAGTAAAATATCAGAATACTAACAAAAATAAAATAAAAAAAAATACTGTGTGAATTGTGTGGTTCAAGGCCTGTGTCATAGAATACTTATATATTTACACATTTGGTTATGTACCTCTATATTTGATCATGATGCTCAATTATGTGTTTGTGACCGTGCCTACCTTAGTAAAGATAGTTATCTTATTGTAGTCATAATAATTCTGGACATGTTTAATAAGTGTTTGTTTTTTTTAATTCCATTTTTTTGCTACCTGCATTTTCATCTAAAAAGAATTATAAGTTTACAGTTTGGGTTTTAAAAATGTGTTGTTTTTTTGTTTGCTTTTTAATCCTCACTTGAGGATATGTTTCTTATTTGTTTTTTAGAGAGAGAGAAAAGGATAAAAAAGCAAAACAAAACATTGATCTGTTGCCTCCCATAGGCACCTCTCCTTGGTATTGATTTCACAACTTAGGTATATGCCCTGACTGAGAATCAAACCTACAATCTTTTGGATATAATTCTTTTTTTATTTTATTTTTAAAAATATATTTTATTGATTTTTTTACAGAAGAAGGGAGAGGGATAGATAGCTAGAAACATCAATGAGAGAGAAACATAGATCAGCTGCCTCTTGCTCACCTCCTACTGGGGATGTGCCCGCAACCAAAGTACATGCCCTCGAGCAGAATCAAACCTGGGATCTTTCAGTCCACAGACTGACGCTCTATCCACTGAGCCAAACCAGTTTCGGATATAATTATTTTTTTAAAGAAACCAAGAAAAGACAGTTTCAGAGAAAGGAAGTGTATGAATTAATTCAAAGTGAGACCCACAAGGGGATTTCCTTGTGGAGAAAAAATAAATGCAACTTCACTAAATAACTTACTTTGATTTTGGCATTATCTGATTTTTTATCTTTGTAAATTCTTACCTAAAATCCAAACTTTTAGATTAAAAAGCATATGGATAAGCATTCCAGATTTCTTTTGTTACATTTTCTTGAATTTTTGCTTAAATTACTCTTCTGGATAATTTTATGAGTAATTAATATACATTGTGTTTCAAATACAGGATTATAAATTTGCTTAATACCAGACATATAATTTCTCTTTTGGTAAAATTTATTGTTTTTATAATTTTTAGAATGCATTTAAGACCAGTTATTTTTAATTATAAAATAACAAATGTTATCATTTATACTTTGATAAATTAAAATATATATTACTGACCCTACCCAACTTTTCATCTCTCTGTGGTCTCTGAAACATGTTGTTATGGTCTTGCCTTGGCCACAAATGAGTCTTGGAAGAAGATGTTAGCAGTGATGTTGGTTAGATCAGTGGTCAGCAAACTCAGTCAACAGAGCAGCAAACCACAGTTTGCCGACCACTGGGTTAGATATATCTCGAGTGTTTAAAAACACACACATCACATACATAGTGACAAAATTTAATAGGTATAATACTCAAATGAGGGATCTAAAATATTTCTTTACAGTGCACTACATGTTATAAACTATGTAATCTGTCAAAGAAAAAATACCAGCAATACATGTTTACTTAATTTTAACTTTTTGTGTTTAGATTTTCCCCCATTTATTGAAACATCTTGCACAACAATAATAATTTGATAAAAATAGAGTAACGATAAAAGAAGGATAAGAAAAATAAGATGAAGTGATGTGGAATGTTGGCACACAGGATATATACTAGTATTACCACAATGAGTGGAAAAGATTACATGGTATGTTCTACTAGCATACATATGTGAAGAAAGAAACACAACCAGTTACATGATTAAAACTATGAAGTATCATTCAGTCAAACAACCAATGCTTTTTTTTTAATGAAGAAATTATTACTAAAATCTGAAAGATATTTTGCTCACATGCCTTCAACCACAATTTCTTCAGCAACTGTTTTCAGTACCGGTTGGCCACATCGTGCTCAGCAGAAGCAGTTCTAAATGGTGACACAGCAGTTTAGCCAAAAGCGCGGACCTTTATGAGGATTTCGCTTAATCTGAAACTTAGTTCCTTGTCCATAGTTCATATTCCAGGTATGGTTGTCATGTTGAGAATAGTTAAAGTACGTGTTGTCAAGCGTTTTCCTCAGCCATAGGTAAATACCACAGAGCCTAACAGAATCCGGTGTTCAGCACTGCTACTTCCCAACGAGTCCTCCAGAATGAAACCTTTGTGTGACTGAATAAGAGAACTCTTCTACAAATAGATGTGATCAAAACACCAATTAAATATCAAACAGTACACACTGTTCTATAAAGAAATAGGAATTTGGGTTCTGGAACACCTACTCTAGCTATTCTCTTCCTCAATGAGCTGGGACACGGTGACATTTCTCTGTGGGCTGTTAGGGTCAGTAGCAGCCTGACAGGGGCTGGAGCTGAAGGGAAACAGGTACCTGGCTAACTTGACAGCGACGCATCGTAATTCATCAAATGACTTAAAGCCAAAGGGAAAGAAAGCGAAAACACATTTTGCTGTTACCTGTTTGGAACACGGTCATGAAAATACTGTTTCTCTCATTCTTTCCTTGGCTCCTGTGTTAATAATGCCAGCAGTGGGTTGTGTATAAGGCTGAGCAATTAGTAGCTGGAGACCTAAGTTGATGGAAAGAAAAACTGAATCCCTATAATGAGCTATGTTCGTTCCCTCAGCTACTTTATTTTTTTATTGATTATGGTATCACATAATTGTCCTCATCCCCCCATTCCCATCCCAAACCCCTCCCTACATATTCCCCTCCCCCTCCCTGTTGTCCATGGCCACTGGCTAGGCCCATGTGCATGCACACAAGTCCTTTGGTTGATCTCTTCCCCTTACCCCCACCCTCCCCTACTTTTCCTCTGAGGTTTGAGAGTCTGATCAGTGCTTCTCTTTCTCTGGGTCTGTTTTTATTGATCAGTTCATGTTGTTCATTATTTCCTCTAGATGTGTGAGATCATGTGATCTAAGAAATACCCTTGTAAGAACCTAAACTGAGAAAAGCCATAATGGTTATGCTGAGAGGCAAACGAATCTGTCTGTAGTGAGTTCCTTTCTGGGCCAACAGTTCTTTGAGTCCCAATTTCAATGTCAAATATTTCCTTATGTGTACATGTCAGCCATGCTATTTCAGATCTGGTTGGTAGACAAATGGTGGTAATGCAGGTCAGACCTTCTCTGGTTTGGTCCTGGGCATCCTTCAGCAACACGCAGCTGCTGTCTGTTTGTCTGCTGGTATGGCGTGGCGTCGTCAGCGTCTTCCATCTCTGAATTGTGTCTTCTGTCTTCATGGCTGGAGCAATTCTGTCTATTCCTCTCTGTTACAGGATTCCAGAAGCTCTCAGAGTTGTTTTCTGAAAATATACAAACATATTCTCGACCAAAAGTTAATAAAGGGATATTTTCTATAATTTTGACTTTGGATCCCTTTTCATCCCCTCCCCCCCAAATGATTTTCCTCTGGCTTGCTTTGACATCCCTCAGCTACTTTAAGTTAATCCTCACACTAACTCTTAGAGAGAATATTTCATCATTAAGAGCCGCTCAAATAGATTAAATATATATATATATATATATATATATATATATATATATATATATTTTATTGTTTTTTGTTGTTGTTTTTTTTACAGAGAGGAAGGGAGAGGGATAGAGAGTTAGAAACATCGATGAGAGAATAACATTAGCTGCCTCCTGCTCACCTCCCATTGGGGATGTGCCTGCAACCAAGATTCATGCCCTTGACTGGAATTGAACCTGGGACCTTTTAGTCCAAAGGCCAGCACTCTATCCACTGAACAAACCTCGACAGGGCCCATTCAAATTTTAAATAAAATTACAAATTCACATCAAAAGAGAATGGCCATTTTGGAAACAGGCTTATTCAATTAGAATTCCAGCTTTGTCAGACTGTCCTTGGGCTGACGATCCCCTCTTTCTGAGCTGACTTTCCTCTTTTGTAAAATAAAAATAATAGAAATTATCTTAAAATATCATCCTACATAAGTGGATAACATATTTATGTGTAACATATTCATTTCACAGTTGTCTAGAATAAAAGAGGAGGCCAGTTCAAGTTGGTTACTTCTCTTAAATCTTAGTTTTAATTTCTTGTCAAAGAGTTTGTCCTATTATTATTTTCCATAGCCCTTAATTTCTAAATGATTCATTATTGATATGTATTATTTTAAAATATGCATTATTTGAATTTTTATTATTTAAATTCTGTATAACATTTCAAGTATTTTATTAGTACTTATTATTCAAAAATTAATTAAGGCACTTGGCTTGTCACAAGTGGTACATTTCTTTGTGTTAAAACCAATGCATTGAAATGCACAAAAACATTTTTTTTTTTTGTGATCTTCGTCTTATGTCCAAAATACTACAACATATTTAAAATAACAAATTCCTGTGAAATATAAAGAAATAACAAATTCCTGTGAAAAATAAAGAAATAACAAATTCCTGTGAAATACTTTGAAGCTTATTAACTCAAATTTTTAATATTCAGAAGGAAAGCAGGCTGTCACTTTGTATTAAAGTTGACCTTAAGAATTTGCAGCTGAGTTACTTAATTGAAAACACATTTTACTTAGATATTATTCTTTGATTAAAAGGATGTAATGGTCATTTTCATGGTTGAGTGAAGAAATTTTATATTGCTCATATTATTTATTTAAGATTATTTGTAGAAAAACATCTAAGGCAGTATCTCTCAGTATATATCTGGATGCAAATGGAAAGTAATGGCCCAATTAGAAATTAATTAGGTAGTTGCTAAATTATTTTGAGCTTGATGAGCATGCAACATAAAATTCTGCAGTGAGTTAGAAACTCCTCTTGTGCCTATTAATTAAGGAGGTAAATTTTGTTATTAATTTTTAATGGTTTATGGTACAGAAGAGCAGAGATGAAACCCTAGTGGTTTTGCTAATATGAATGATAATATCCAAATCACAATATTCACACAGGGAAAATTATAAAAATAAACTACAGATCTTTACAACTTTAGTATGTCTGGGTCAGGAGAAGTGTATGTAAGGTATCTTCAATTTGAGTGTTTAAAGCTACGAAATAAGTGACACTTGATTTTAGAATTCCAATATCCTGGTAGTAGCTAGAAATCTTGACTCTGGGCAAATCTCAGACAACAACCAGGCTATGTAAAACTTGAGCAAATCACTTAATCTTTCTTAGTTTCCCTTTCTTCATCTGAAAATGGGAACAACAAAAGTATCTACCTTATAAATTTGTTGAAATAAATAATATGTTTAAAAGGCCCAGTAGAAAGCTATCTCATCTGACCTTGGAGCAGATGCCACTTTTTATATTATGCATGATAAAAATATGACATACCTTATAATTAATAGGAATCTGATCTTGCAAATTTTGATGATTATTCCTTTGTCTATTAAAGGAATATCTCAACCTCATTTTCAAGAATAGCATTTCTCAAATTTTAACTATAGAATGCCACAACACATGCAATTAATTTTGTGATCCTTAGGTATTTCAAAATTTATACAATTGTAGCATTAAATGAAATGATAAAAGAATAACAAACAACATTTTGTTGAGTCTAAGTGCTAATTCAGTGAGTTACGTAATAACTTTCAGATTTGAGAAAATTGAGGCGTTGGGTGATAAAATGGTACAGGAAGTAGTTGTCTCACCTGGACCAAAGTTTTTCTGAGTCTGAAGGGTCTGTGTTTAATTTTTATGATTCTTTTGAATAATAAAATTAATTTATATAAAATTTAAAAATCACAGCTACACTATAACTTTTCTTTTGAAACTGGCTTTTTTTTCTATTGAGTTTTCACCTCCTGGCACAGGTTATATGTGTTTGCCTTTGACTTCATGCAAGAAGCTAAAATTAACTGATACTTATTTGCTGAAGCATCTGTGTTGTGCCAAGACTGGTCTAGGCATTCAGCTGTGTTTTTAAGCAAAAATTTATAAGCACTTGGGATGATCTCATTTAATTCTATCATCAAGCTTCTAGAAAGTACATGTATTACTATTTCCAGTCATGGACGAAGGGATGAAAACACCGAAAGAAGAGCATTGTTGTTGGTCCAGGATTACAATCTAATTAAGTGGCAGAACTAGGGTTTACATTATACTGTTTTGACTTGATGCCTACCTACTGTTTTCACTATATAAAGCTCTCAGTGATATTTAGTTTCTAGAAAGAGAAGTTACAATAAAGGTGCACAATGTTCTACTGTAATACACTATTTGGGTAGCAGATGTAGTAAAGATGAAAGTGTGGTGTTATTTACTACTTTGGTTTTGATCAGCTGGTGCCTTTGCTTTCTTCATTTCTGTTTTCAAAAGGTTAGAGTACCTGCTAACTGCTTGGTAGCCATTAGATGGCAGTAGCGTGCTGAAAATGACGAGAGTGATCCTATAACCATTTGCATTCAGTTTACAGTTTACAAGGGATCTCAAATATGTTATCTTCCCATCAAATCATCACACTAACACTTTGAAATAGGTGTTAATATATCTCAAGCACAGTGGAGGAAGCAAATACTATGTAATTAAAATATTTATTGCAGTTCACACAGCTAATATTAACCCAAATCTTAACATTAAGTGATGGGTTCTTTTCACTATCTTTCTAGACCTTGATGCTTCTAATTTCACATACAATTGTAATACATTAGGTTAACATATTTTCCAAAGCTCTTGAAAATTATAGCTATCATCTTAGAAGAGGAGGAAAGGTTTGCTACACGCAGACATGCTTAATGTGGTGAGAAATAAGGACTGCTAGCCTAAAGGGAAAAGAAAAAGCAAAAAGCTTTCAAAAGTAGACAAAGTCATAAAATAGAACACGATGGGGCCATTTAATGTAGGAACACATGTCTCCATCTGTATGAGCTGGGCGTGAAATAATACTGTATTGCAATATATTACTCCATAGCATTTTAAAAATTGTTATAGCCCCAAATCACCAAGAAAAAAGTTATATTCTCTCTACTCTAAGATTGTAAGCTGTATAATTCACTTGGAAATGTACCCATCTAAATTGTTAGTTTTATCCATTAATATGTTATGAGAAAATAATCCTAATTCTTCAAAAACTTTATCCAAAAGTGTCATTGTATAAGATTTCTGTATTGCAAAAATGTGAGTATATTTTAAAGTACATTAAAATTTTTATATAGTTTTTAATATTTTTCCCATATTTCTTCCCCCAAGTTCTTGTAAATGACTGAATAGACATAAGAGAGATTGTGTAAAAATGTTCACTAATTGTAGTCTTTGAAAAAGCAATGATTTATTTATGGCTTATCATTAGGGTACAGGAATCATGATAGCACTTAAAAACAAGACTAAAAATTGTCAGTAATAATCTATTTTCAGTGTAGATATTTCAAGATTTTTATGTTTTTGTTGTTGTTTATTTGTTGTCTTTTTACTTGACCACTTCATTAATTGGTTAATAGGTTAATCCATTAATTTACTATTGAGTTTTTCATGTCGATATTTAAAATATTTGACTTGTTTGAAATAGGACAAACTCATTATTTTATGTATTCAATTTACTTGTTAAATGTTGCACTTAAATGACAGAAGAATGGACATAAATGGAAGAGAATTCCAAATAGTATGATGCTAAACCCTTCTACTTTTGCTCCCTGTGAATAGTCAGTGTTTTATAGGCCTTGCTTTTATTTTGTAGTACAAACAGGCCTGTTAGTAAGAGATTGGATTTAGTAGGTAGAAATTGCAATTAATTATTTTATTTTTCATACAAGGGCCCACAGAGTAACCATTTGTATTTGTGGATTTAAAAGTGCCTCTGCTCTTTTGCCCCTTAGATTTTGCTATACTTCAGGAAGATTGCTTAGCTGCAAAGAGGGCACTTAGGTAGAATCGTTTTTAAAACCTAATCAACTATAGTTGAAAAATGTTTACATATTCTGACCTAATTTAATATTAAATGACAGCAATTTTAATGAAGTCACAGAACTGACTTGTAACTTGCTATTGTAGCATTTTCTGCCATTATAAACTCTCTTCTGCTGTGCAAAAGGTCAGTCAGTGGCTCCAGTGCAGAGGATAGGGTCAAAGGGAAAGATTTCCTTCATTCAGCATGGTTTTTCTGGAGCAATTAGAAAGAAAGTATGTGCCTCTATATAAAATTTCATGGCCTCTAACAATTATGTGGTGACATCTCCATACAATTGCTTGAATAATGCCAGCCACATCAGCTGTCACTATCAAAATGAACAAGTAATTAAGAAAGCCAGTGCCGGTCTTTGTTCTGAAGAAGTAGAATATTTATGTGTTTAAAATCGTACACCACCAAGAAAAATAACCACTGACGTGTAACATAATTTTGTACAGTGCCTTAAGCAGAAAAGAGAGAAGTAATAATGAACATTTCACACTATTATAACAAATTAAATTATAATTGTACACACTAAATACAATTACAGAATTTTTATTCCTTGGATTATAAAAAATTAACAGCATTATTTTATCTGGCTTTACTAAAGCATTGCCCCTTTTATTTATATCTTGATGAGCCTGCAGTGAAATTGGGGGGTTCCTTATTCTTATATAGATTGCCTTTTCTATAACAAGACATCTTAGTATGCTAGGATAACTTAAACACAGACTTAATTTGTCTGAATAATTAGTAGATTTGAGTGATACCATGATAATGCTGCCTCCTTAAACCTTTGATAAGACCTGGCTCAGTTTTTCTTTACTGAGGTTAGGGGAAAATGTTACCTCCACTGAGCTCTGGTTATTTTGTGGAGAGGGAAGAGCAAATTAGGGTTTATTAAGAATTTGAATTTGGTTTAAGATGGGCCTTTTATTTTGGGAGCCTGACAGATTGGGTAAAGATGAAGATGTTATAGTTTAAGAGAGTAGGATTGGAAGCAGCAAGGTAAGGATTTTAAGGTGAAGGATTTCATGCTCTTTAGACCATAAGCTATCTATTAATGATTCCTGTTGAAGAATTGATGGGTCTTTGGGGAAATCCTACTAATGAACAATAATGTTAATTGGAATAGTTAAGTTATTCCAGTTAATACAATGAAAGAGTAAATTGATGTTCATAGAGACAGTCATCTACCTATTTGGGGATGGGCGGCTTTAGGTTTGAATCTCCGCTTCAAGGGATGAGAAGAATAGATCAATTTTAACTGGAGACATGATCAATCCATATTTTTACTATTGTTTGAGGTGTCACAATCACATGCCAAGTTGATGTCTAATCAACCATAACAGTCAGAATTTTTATTTCCTTCTGTTACGTGGGCTTTTCTCAACCAGATCATTGATGGAGGAGCAGTTGGATGATACCATTTAAGACTCTGGAGATGATACATCTGAACTGTAACACAAACAGTAAAAGAAAGGTTCTGATTAGGGTTTATTGTTTACTTTCAGTCAGAAGTTGAGTACACAGATTAAACAGGAGATAAATCTCACCTCTATTCTGATGTTGATTACTAAAATACCAAATTTTCTGATGTCTGGGTAAGAAAACAAAGCATTTCCTGTGTAGGCCTCAAATGGATATCTGAAAAAGGTTTTTGTAGAAAGAGAAAATTTCTCCTGGACTAAAATATTTTAATACTTTGTCTAAACTGATTCTCAGCATCTTAACAATGATAAAACATATACTAGTAGGAACATTAGTTGAATGATGAATTAAACCAGTTTGTCATTGTAAATTTGTCCATATTTCAAGGTGATTAATATACCTAAAAAGTCTCTAGATTTATTGTTGCTGTGTGATGCTATCTCCTAACTAAACATCACTTGTATGCATTGAAAGATCTGGGTTCTCTTTGGATATCTTGGGACTAATAATAACTTGGGTCTGCTCCCTCAATTAGAATACTCATAATTAGAAAATTATTAAAAATACATATTATTTGGGGAAAATAATGATAAAAATATTCTAAGGAAAATGTGAGGAGGGTCATTACCATTTTGCCAAGTGGTTCTTTTAAATTATGACCAGGGTCCAGGATGGGAAGGAGCCTGCAACAGAGATACATGCCCTTGACTGGAATTGGACCCTTAGGTCTACAGGCTAATGCTCTAACCACTGAGAAAAACTGGCTAGGGTGAAAATTACACCTTTATTTCATATTCTACATTTTTATCACTTCATGAAGATAAGAAGTCAACCTCAATTGTGAATCATAAATATTGATCATAAAGTCTCTGCTTTCAGTTCAGGCCTCTCTCATGATATACATGTATATAATTTTAATAGTCTGTTAGGAATTTCACCTAGCATTGTTAGTTATATGCTTTAGATGTAATACATTAGAGATTAACTTTATTTTTCCTGCCTAATAATTTGTTCTTGCCCTATTTATTTCTCTCTTGGTGATGGACACCAACATCATGCAGACAAAAAAAAAAAGAAAAAAAAAGAAAAAAGAAACCAGGTCTAGCTAGCTTTAATTGTTTCTACTTTGTAGTTGTTCTTGATTCTACCCCCTTCTCTCTACAATTCTTGTTTCCACATTTATTCAGGCCAGCTCCGCTTTTCCTCTAATTCTATTCCCAGTTGGTATTGGAGGCCTTTTCCCTGGCTCCAGTGGGCATTAGTGTCATCCTTTCTTTTTCCTTTCTTTCTTCTTTTTCACTTAGTGCCAGAGTTGATGCAGGGGTTGGGATCTCTTTCATTTTTCTTCCGTTACCCCAGTCCACAAGGTTTTTCCATCATATAAAACCATTCATTCTTAATGTTGATTTAATCTCAGATTTTTGAGGAATGCATAGTAATCAGTGCTGGTGAGAGCATGGCAGTTGAAAGTGCTGGCAGACAGAGAGAGAGAGAGAGAGAGAGAGAGAGAGAGAGAGAGAGAGGGAATATGAATGTAGAATATTCAAGAGTTTCCTTT
Source organism: Vespertilio murinus (assembly GCA_963924515.1). Taxonomy (NCBI): domain Eukaryota; kingdom Metazoa; phylum Chordata; class Mammalia; order Chiroptera; family Vespertilionidae; genus Vespertilio; species Vespertilio murinus. The sequence goes on from OZ004704.1 coordinate 55,333,336, forward strand.
TGCTCTGTCTTCTAGACTGACTTTCTTTCCTGCAGCCACATTGTTATTCAAGTTTGGCCCATTTGTCTTCTTCCTTTCTTAATTCACAGAAAGAACACCTCCAGGCTGGTTTCAGGTGTTAGTTGGTTCACAGGCCCAAAGGCACAGATTCCACTCCCAACAGTGGTTTAACAGCATTTTCCCCAACAAAAGCAGAACTCTTCCCAACTGGATCCCCATAAGTGCTGCAGGAAGGTTGATCTACTCTCTGCCTCGCTACATTTGCTTGTCTCCTGCTTTTTCTCTAAGTTTGACCTCTAGTCAGTTCTGCATATCACCCTCAATGTGTGCTTACACACCAATCTAATCTTGGTCACTGATAGATTTACAATCTCCCCCCCCCCCATTTTTTTGCATTACCTTTATTGTACATTATAAGTTCCTTACCTTTGTTTACAAAGTTTTCAAGCTTCCACCACTTTTTCTACATGATAAGATTGAGTTCCAGCAAATATTTATTGAAGGTGTATGTACTGTTTGTCCTAGAATTTTTATATTAACACACAAGGTTTTAGCATATGGTCTAATGGAAAATTATATTTTGAAGCAACTATCAAGGAGTAAAAGAGCAGTGTACAGTGAGTGGGAAAAGGTGGAAATTTTGGTGGTGAAGAAAGACCTCCTGAGAAAGTGGCATTTAAGCTTTTACATAAAGGAGAAGTGGGGGATAAATTTGATGTTGGAAGTGCAGCTTTATCATTCTGAAATGTTCTTTCTTTTCTTATTAACTATTGGGTTCACTTGCTAAAATAAAGTCTGAAAACCATTGATTTATTTGACATCAGTAAGGTGCTCTTGAAAAAAAATACTTCTAAGGCAATGATGATAAGGAATAAGTAAACATAAGATATATTCAGGGGAAAGAGATATTTCTGCCGGTTGCAGGTGGTGGGATAGGTTTGAGGAGCGATTGTACTTGTATTTAAATAAATTACAATGAAGTCTAGTGTGGGGAGGCACTCAATGGGCAAGAATCAATATAAAGAAAAGTTTAAATACATAAATATTTAAATATATCTGAAAATTAATACAGGTTAAATCAACCTTGTGAAGATTACTTGTGAATTGTACATAAAAAAATAATCCTGTTATTTTTTGTCAAGTGTTTTTAAATAGTCAAAAACAAAGTAAAACTTTGTTTCTGACCTTCCTACAAAATAAAGTCTTAAATGTATAAATATTTGAATAAATGCATAGTTGTTATTTTTCAACATATAACTGTACTGATATATGTAAATAAAAATCCTCATGAAGTATAACCAGGGGAATGAGCTTTTTGTATTAGATCTTGGCAATATACATTTCTAAATAACTGTACTTCTATTACTGGCAGAATTATTTTCAGGTTATTCTGAACAATGAAATAAGCTGAAAAAAATCTTGATAATTATTTAAAAATATTTTGAAAGCTTTTTTTTATGAGATAAGAAAGTTATATATCTTCAGAAAAAAAGTAAACTTTATATGTAACCTTTAAAAGTAATTATACAGAGAATCCAGAAACCAAACCAAGTCATTATGCTCAATTAATATTCGACAAAAGAGGCAAGTGCATACAATGGAATCAAAACAGTCTCTTTAATAAATGGTGGTGGGAAATTTTGACAGATACACACACAAAAAAAGAAACTAGACCCCCAAGTTACACCATATACTATACAAATACAAACTCAAAGTGGTTAAAGGACTTGAATATAAGATGTGAAACCATAAAAATCCTAGACAACAAACTAGCAGACATATGTCATAGTAATATCTTTACAGACATAGCCCCTAGGGCAATGGAGACTAAGGAGAAAATAAACAAATGGTGCTACATCAAACTAAAAAGCTTCTGCACAGCAAAAGAAATCATCAATAAAACAAGAAAGCCCACTGCATAGGAGAACATAATTGCCAATGCTATTTCCGATAAAGGTTTAATCTCCAAAATTTACAGAGAACTCATACAACTTAACAAAAGGAAAATAAATGATTCAAAAAAAATGAGCAAAGGATTGAAATAGACACTTTTAGAAAGAGGACATATAGAAGGCCCAGAGACATAGGAAAGCATGTCCAAAATCACTTATCATTCAAGAGATGTAAATCAAAACAACAATGAGGTACCATCTCAGACCTGTCAGAATGGCTATCATCAACGAATCAACAAATGACAAGTGCTGGTGAGGATGTGGAGAAGAAGGAACCCCCCTGCACTGCTGGTGGGAATGCAGACTGGTGCAGCCACTGCGGGGAACAGTATGGAGTTTTCTGAAAAAGGTAAAAATGAAACTCCCATTTGACTAGTAATCCCATTTATAGGACTATATCCCAAGAAAAAAGAAACACCAATCAGAAAGGATATGTGCACCCCTCTGTTCATAGCAGCACAATTTACAATAGCTAAGATTTGTAAGCTGCCTTAAGTGCCCATCAGCAGATGAGTGGCACATCTACACAATGGAATTAAAAACTGTGGCACATCGACACAATGGAATACTATGCCGCTATTAAAAAGAAGGAACTTTTACTACCATTTGGAACAGCATGGATGGAACTCCAGAGCATTTTGCTAAGCAAAATAAGCCAGTCAGAGAAAGATAAATATCACATGATCTCACTCATATGTGGGATATAATGATCAACATATTTGATGAACAAGAATAGATTAATCTAGAGACAAATGACAGGGAAGGGGGAGTTAGCGAGCAACAAATGGACTTATATGCATGCATATTAGCATAGCCAATGGACAAAGACACTATGGTGGTGGGGGCTTGCGTGGGCTGGGAATGTATGGGGGAGAGGGTCAATTGGGGAAAAGGAAGACATACGTAAAACTTTGGACAAGAAAGAAAAAGTAATTATTAAAGTCAACTTTTTTTTCTAGCCAGCTTGTTAATGTTAAGAGCCATTTTGTGTGTCTGATAGCCAAATATGTGTTCATATTTTTTATCCTAGTGAGATCCAATATAGATATTTTTCTGAGGTTAGCTGCTTAGTTCTCTGAGGATTGTTTTTCTAACAGTGGAGAATGAGGACAAAAAGTATTAACCTCACTAAAAAGAGCATACTATTTTAGAAAAGGGAGATAACTTAGATATATTCTAATCTAACAATATTTATATATGAGGACATTCAAATCAATGAGTAAAATAACTTACTGTCATCTAACTTGCAAGAAATAGAATATGGAATTGAGCATTTTGAATTAATTTTAGTTATATATGGTTTAATAAAGTTAATGCATATTAAAAATTAAAAATTAAATTGAAGCTTTAAGTGACTGTGAATCTCAATAATATACATACTATGAGGTTTTTCTATGGGATTGCTTAAAATGTTGTGGTTGACTTTATGTAACAAATATAATTCAAGCTATAATGATGATATTTTTGAACATTATTCAACAATAGTGGAACGAATGTCAAACAAAAAAATAAGCTAGGGATTTCTTTAATAACTCTATGGTCCTAAGTGTATAGGTAGATCTGAGCTTCAAGTGTATTTTTAATTTGATTTTAATTATATTCAGTAATATATATTTATATGTGCTAATTTTGTGCTTAGAGGCATGATGAGATTTTTATTATTCTAGTATAAAGCAAACTATACTCTTAATGATTAGAACATAATGTTAATCAGCCCCATTTTCAATCTAGCTTTTATTATAGCCACGAGGAACAGAAACTCATTTCTGTAAGAGGTGTACCTGTGGTTTGGTTATATTAGCCAGACCTCTTTTACTGACTGGTCCTGCCTGACAGTGCAGAGGTGATGCTCAGAGGTCCTAAATCGAGCAAGTGTTACAGATGGATTTACTACTTTATTTCTTATTTTTCCTTTTTTATTTTATATTTTTAATACGCCTCTGGAGATGAATACATTTACTAAAAACAGAAAAGCTTTAGTCTATTATGCAAAACGCAGCATTGCTTTATTGGGCAGAATTTCACATCAGAATCTGTCCCTTTTATTTTTTACCTTCTACATTATCATCTTACTGACCCTTATCTTTCTCTCCAACAACCCAAAAAGAAACGCTCCTGTATACTTAGTGAGTAATATCATTATGCGAAATGCAAATCCTTATTTTCGACATACTTAGCATTAAGTAAACAATAAGACAATCTAAAATGTCAATGTGATGTCTTAAATGAGCATAATTGTGAATGGTGAATCAAGGTTGCAGCTAAAGAATGTTGTCTCCTAGGAAACATACATTATGACACATAGTATATGTACTTACTTTAGGAGATGCTTTGTGTTTATGTGGTTTTTCTATAAATATCTCAATGGTCTTAGGCCTTTCAACTTATTCTCACATATTTGGTGATTTATTAGAAGTAAGTGTGGCCTCTGATGTCCGCATAGGAATGCCACTTATCCTTTGGTAGATGTTAATTAGCTTATTATTTGCAAAAATAGACAGACACTAAATGTAATTTAAATCTCTATCCTAATATCAAAGCTATCAGTAAACTACCTATCTCATAGGAATTTGAAGTTAATAAAACAAAGTAAACATTTTAAATTTTGTGATTATGAAACATTAGAAAAACAAAAACCTCAGTGTAAATATTTTTTAGGAATATTTACATAGAAGCAGATTTTTGTGTAGCTAAAACTAATAAAATTGAACTCTTTTTCTTCCAGTATAAATCAGTATTTTATTTTGTGCATTGAAATAAAGTTCAATAAATAGTTATTTTAAAACTTGTTCACAGAGTGTAGTAAAACTAGGTATATACCGTTTTCATAGACGTTCTCTGTGCTCTCTTACTTTTGAACAGAAATAGGTGTGTGTGTGTGTGTGTGTGTGTGTGTGTGTGTGTGTGTGAGAGAGAGAGAGAGAGAGAGAGAGAGAGGTGAAAGAGAAATATAGGGGAGGGAAAGAAGAGCTATTGGAGAGAATTAAGCAATGAATAACCGAATGTCTAAATTCATTATAAAATATATTATAAAATACCCTATCTAATAAAAGAGAAGTATGCAAATTGACACCCACAAGCTATGCCCACCAGCAATCAAGAACGGTTATGCAAATTAACCCGACAAAGATGGCGGTTGCGATGGAGATGGAGTGAGCAGGAGGCTTGGGTTGTCCCCAGTGATGGAGGAAGCCAAGCTTCCCACTTCCCCTGTCCGGCCCTCCGCTCAAGGCTACAAAGTTTCAATTATAGAAAATAAACAAATCCCAGATGCCTGCTTCCAGCTGGCTCTGGCCTTTGTTCAAGGAGGCACTGAAAAAAAAAAAAAAAAAAGAGCTTGGGTCACCAGGTGCCATCACCAACCTGCAAACAGCCACCAGCCCCTCACCCAGGCTGACCAGGCACCCCAGCAGGACACCCCACCCTGATCCGGAACACCCTTCTGGACAAACCAGCCAGCCCCCACCCATGCACCAGGCCTCTATCTATATTAATATACTAATTAGACTGGGAGATCTTCCAGACATTCTTCTGGACAAAGCCATGGTGGCGGGGCTGAGGTAGAGGAGTTAGAGGCCAAGAGGGGAGGGCAGTTGTGGGTGATCAGGACAGGATGGGATAGCAGTTTTGGGTGATCAGGCTGGTGGGTGGTGGGGCCATTGGGGGTAAGCAGACCAGCAGGATGGCCAATTGGGGGTGAGGAGGCTGTCAGTAGGGGTCAGTTGGAGGTGATCAGGACATCAGGAAGAGGGGCAGTTTGGAGTGAGCAGGCCACCAGGGAGAGGGGGGGTGAGCAGGCCAGTAGGAGAGGCAGTTGGGGGCAAGCACCCTGGCATGTGGGGGCAGTTGGGATGATCAGGCTGATGGGGGGCATTTTGTATTTTGGGGTAAGCAGGCTGGTGGCAGGGGCCATTGGGGGAGAGCAGGTCGACAGGCAGAGTGGTTAGGGTCCATCAGATAGGCAGGCAGGCAGGTGAGCGGTTAAGAGCCAGCAGTCCTGGATTGTGGGAGAGATGTCCGACTCCTGGTTTAGGCCCTATCCCTGTAAACTGGCAGTAGGACATCCTTCGAGGGGTCCCAGATTGGAGAGGGTGCAGTCCTGGCTAAGGAACTCCCCCCACCCCATGCACAAATTTCATGCACCGTGCCACTGGTTATACTTATAAAAAGATTAAGATCCAATTCAATGATCCATAACAATATTTGATTGGAAATCTTTAAGAAGAGTTATAGATCAGGAGGCATTTCAAATAGGTTTTATAAAAAATATATATCTGTAACTACAGATGCTTCTCTAATCATATCATGTTTGTTGCAAAGCAAATTCTATTTATCAGAAATTTGCTAGATTATTATTTATTTAGTCAAAGTGCTTTTGGATAAAGAAAAGTAATGCACTCATTTTCATTTACTCAATTGCTAAAGAGAAATAAAAGTCAATTATAAAGTATAGTATTAATTATTAATTATATTTTCTACCTGGTACATTTCCAAAGAGGCTTACAATTGGCATTTTCTTTCTATAAGTTAATAAGATTAGAGTTAAAATTTGGACTTATTCATACATTAAATGAATTTCTGGTAAATTGTGAGAATGAATATTTCCATATTCAGCTATATCTAACATTTGAATGTCTAGTTCAGATGTATTTCCTTTAAGGAAGAAAGTGATCCCAACTGTGCAAAAAATGTTTTTAAAATCTAAAAAGGAGTTAAAAATCACTTGTGACAATGTCAAAATCCATTTTCGAGGATATTTTTGCCTTTGTGTACAGAGTTTACATGCATTTAAATCTCTAGTAGAAACTCTGAAATTCATCAAAAAGAAAATTCACATTATCTTAGTAATCTTTAAAAGCATATGTAAATGAAAATATGTCACATAGCTAAGTCCTATTTAATTGACAGTTCTCATTGCTTCTCAGGGATTTGAATATTTAAATATTTTAGCAGCCACACTGGTAAGTGTTTCAGGAATAGCACTGCTTTAGAAGCATAGCAACTCACAACCTGTGAGAGCCATACAGAAAATTTTCTTTTAAGGTTTTATTTTCTTACAACAAAGTATGTGATTCCTATGTTTATGTGTCAAACACTATCTTTTATCCAGAGAATGATACGTAAAAGCTTATAATAAATAATAAATGTGTGTGTGTGTGTGCGTGTGTGTGTGTGTGTGTGATAACTGACTAATGAATAACAAGGTAATCTTTAGAACTTCAATAGGAAAGCATTTGCAGCATTGCCTGAGCTAGCAAAGAATTTGAAGACATTTCAATACTTCTGTGATAACAAGTTTAACTAATAGCAGAAATCCAAGTGAGTAGTATAAAACATTAGAAATGGAAATAATATTTTTCGTGTTTTATTACATTCATAAATCTCAATTTAGGCAAATTAAAATTGTTTAAGGAGATCTCTTTTGTAGAAGAGACTATGAATAGAAAAATAGAACTCACAGAATTTGTTTTCATTTTAAGGAATTATGTTTATGGACTTTTAACTTTATCTCTGTAATGCTGGCTTAAAGAAAGAAGGGTTTACTAAAAGCTCACATTTTAATAGTTTAAATTTCCTTGGAGGCAGTGATGGGTAGAGGAGTGGAATAAAAATAGTGATATTGGGGGAAAGCACCCTTGCAGCTGATTTTGCCCCGGTCAAACAACTAAAGTTCTTCAAAGGTAAGGCTGATGGCTCTTTTTAATTTCACAAGAGGCTCAGTTTACACAGATGAATGCTTTATGCTCTTTTTTACATCTTTAGCCTGAAGGAAGTGATGATTTCCTACAATGTACGCATTTTATTATCTCAACCCACTCAAATATCTTAACTCTACTCTCCAGTGGAATAACTGTAAAACTAGGAAGGAAGAAATGGAATATAATCATAAGAATCTGAGAAATGTTTAAATGGTTAGATGGATAACATTAACCAGTGAGTCATGAGCAAAGCTTTCTCTGCCTGAAAAATGGGTAGCAGAAAACAGGTCTCCAAACTGCAACTGTCAAGCAAGTGTTATGTAAATTGATGGCAGTGAGTCAGTTGATACAGTGTATAAAAACAAAACCCTTCACTTTAGGAATCATTTAAGTTAACCTGGCTGTACATTCACACGGACAAATCTGATGACGGGACCTTAAAGTAAGGGTAATGACAAAAAACACTGTCATGACAACATCGAAACAAATGCCTACTGCTCACAGCTTCGTTAGGGAAGAAAAGTAGGCCTTTACTTGACGTCTCTGCTGTGAGTGAAGTTCAAGTTTTATGGATCTGACTAGTTCTGCAAAGGAATTAGTGTGGTTAGAAATAATAAAATAACGGAACATACATGATTCATCTCTAGATGTGTTCTGTAAATCTTTAGGAAAACTTCCCAAGAACTTGCCTTCGATAGGAATAAACTCCGTGTGGGGCAAGCCTCCTGCTACTTCACTCCAAACATAAAATCCACGTCAGTTTCCCACCCACTATCACAATGTTTAAGGTCTTTGGAGCCCATCGATTCCGAGATACTTAGGTAGAGAGGGGAGTTTAGCAATCCCCTGGACATGTCCACAGACACTAATGAGGGCCCCCTGGCATCCGTGGTGGCTCTGCTGAGGGCCAGCCCGACGTTCTCATTCTAGAACGCCCAGATCTTCCCATGGGCCTGACAGTCCGGGATATTCCTGGAGAACAAACACATTGTGGCACATCGAAGGTCCTTAAAATGTTGTATTAAGAGAATGAATGATATTTATTTTTCTCCAACTGGCTTACTTGGAGGAGAAAAATAAATATCACATGATCATACTCATTTGTGGAATATAATGAACAAGATAAATTATAAACAAAAAATAGATCCAGAGACATAGAAGCATGGAACAGACCGTTCAACCCCAGAGGGAAAACAGGGGAGGTGTGTGTGTGTGTGTGTGGGAGGGAGATAAGAGATCAAACAAAGGATTTATATGTGTGCATATAAGCATAACCCAAGGACACAGACAGTAAGGGGGTGAGGGCATGCTTGGGAGTGGGAAGGGTCAAATGGGGGGAAAAGGAGACATATGTAATACTTTAAACAATGAAGAATTTAAATGACAAAGGAATGAATGAATGCAATTTGAATTATTATATGAAAGAGTAATTAATTAAAATTTGGGGCCTTAAACTTTTAAAATATTGAAAGAGTTATGGTAGGAATCTTCTTATTAAAAGAATAAAGTCTTAGAGGCAAATTTTAAAGATAATTTACTTTTCTGGATTTAAAACAGAGGGAGGGAGCTTAGCTTTTGCCCTGCACAATCACCTATTCTGTTTTCTATCTATTATTAATCACTCAAAACTGAAATCAGCCACACTTTTTTGATCCTCAGTTCTGACACTACCTATGTGCACTTAGCTACTTAACCACATTTAAAAATTTTTTGTTTACTGTATAATGAGCAAAGCACATATCTAAATCATAAAATCCTAGAGGCCTGGTGCACAGAATTTGTGCACGGGGGTGTGTGTCCCTCAGCGCAGCCTGCACCTCTCCAATCTGGGACGCCTCAAGGGATGACAGACTGCCCAGGCAGTCAGACATCCCTCTCACAATCCAGTACTTCTAGCTCCCAATCACTGGTCTGACTGCTTGCCTGATTACCCCTACCTGCTTCTATCTGCCAGCCTAATCACCCCCTAACCACGTCTCTGGCAGCCTGATCAATGCCTAACTGCTCCCCTGCCTTCCTGATTGCCCCTGACTATCCTCCTCTGCTGGCCTGATCACCTCTAACTACCCTCCCTTGCCAGCCTGGTCACGCCTAACTGCTTTCCTGCAGGCCTCATCTCTCCCAACGGCTCTCCCCTGCAGGCCAGGTCAACCCTAACTGCCCTACCCTGCAGGCCTGATTGCCCCCAACTGCCCACCCTTGTAGGCCTGTTCCCTCCCAACTGCCTTCCCCTGCTGGCCTGATATGCCCACAACTCCTCTCCCTTGCTGGCCATCTTGTGTGGCCAACTTTGACCACATGGGGGCGACCATATTGTGTGTTGGAGTGATTTGCAATTGCCTCTTTATTATATAGGATAGCTAATGATTGTAGTAAACAAGGAATACTGAATATGAAAATATTAAACATTTAGTAAATATGAGTTATTATTCCTTCTTCCATAAATTATTTTTTTATTTCTAGAAATCTATCTTTAATTTTTTTTTTTTTCTGTCTACATTAAAATCTTCTGTACTGAGTACTTCTCACCACCATACTCCTTAAATATTTGGTATGTTCTTAGGGTCAGTTCCCACACCTTTAAAAAATTCTGCTTACACCTGTACATTTGATTATTTCATCCAGTCTCCTAGCCAGTTGGTTAATGCATACAGCTTCAAGTTTCTATCTCCAGCTCAGAAATCTCTCTGCACTCAGCACATATATTAACTATCTACTTGAGATCTCCCTGTATATGAATTAGGCTGCTGGAATATGTCCCAAACCAAATTCCTACTTTTTAATCTTTAGCCCTTGAAAATTTGTTCTTCTGAGTCTTATTAATTTCAGCAATTGAGTCCTTTCTTTCAGTTGCTAAGAGTTATTAATTTGGGGGCTTCCTTCTCTCATATTTTTTCTTTATGAACAGCATACACATTACCTCTTAAAAAATTCCATAGGCTTTGTCTATCCTGATGAATTTTCTTATTATTGACTTATTTTTCAAGGAGGTGGAGTTACTATTATGACATTCTTAGACCAACAGTTCTTAAAGTACAGTCAGCAGCCTCTTGAAGTTTGCCCCAAACCCTGTCAGGGAATTCATGATGTCATTATTTTTTCTAATAATACCAAGACATTTAAATTGTTAATGTTTTCTAATCTATAGCATGATAATAATGGTAGTAGTACCACTAGTAGCACAGTGTCTCACACATTTTATTCAATAAATACTACTGAATAATTCCTTAAAATATTAGTGAATATTTTGGAGCTATTGAAACAAATCAGTGGGCTGGCCAGCAAGTTAGATGGCATGTCATCCAGAGACAGGCTCTTCACCATAACACTGAAGTCTCAAAATAAAGGACAATAATTTTTTGGAAAATTTACTTGATGTCAGACTTCTTATAGTCGTGTATCTTCTTCTCTTATGAGGTCTTCATTTGTACTCCTCTACATAAAAATTGCCCTCTAATTTTATAGGACAGAGAAGATAATGGATTTTGGGGATAAAAATGTTTATAATTTTGATTGTCTAGCTTTACACTGGCATATTATATGTCAAGATGATAAGATAAATTATAAATCAACAGTTGTGTATGGGAAACTACTTTACCATATATTCTCTTTAGAATTGGTACCATTTTCAGGTTTTTCCTATTTTGATACTTAAAATGTTTATATTATTTGAATTTGCTATTTTCCAGTCACAACTATGGTTGAGTCAGTTTTTTAGTTATCTATTTGTCTTCTGTTTTCTTATTAGAATTTTTTCTCTTTTATTTATCAGGTTGTTCTTATTAGAATCTTAGTTTACATTCATAATGTCATTTCACAGACAAGCTTTTGCATTCATTTCTCTTCTTTTTTATTTTGTTCTTGGAAGTTAAGCAAAAGTGTTCTTGACATTTGATTTTATTATGAAAACAGTGTTGCAAGTGGTTCAAGAAGACAATGGGAGAACAATTTACTACTAGTTTCTAATATTTAAATGGTTCTACTCTTCTCTATTTTTAATTGGTAAGATGGGTTTTTAACCCTTTATTACCTCTAGATATTCTTATGCAGTGAAAAATGGGGTCATCATATTTTTTAAAGCTTATAGCCTTACTGTGACATAAAATTGCCAAGTCTTTAGAATGTGCTGTGGCTGCATTTGGAACCACAGCACCTACTGAAACCCAACTGAAGCTCAACAGACAACACTTGATTTTAGTTTTAAAGAATAAGGAGGTGTTTGCAGGGGGAAAACAGGAAACAGAGCAGCACATTAAAGATAGGCGAATGGTTGGGGCAAAGACTGGAAACAAGGGCAATCAGGGCATTGCAGGTAGTCTGGTGTGATTCAGGAGGAGGAAATAGGAGCTTGTGAAGCTAGTGGCACATGGTTGGAGGAAGCTTGTATTCCAGACTAGGGAGTTTATGCTCTATTTTCTAAGTACCCTATTTTTCGGACCATAAGACGCACTTTTTCTTCACCAAATATGCAGTCCCCAGGGACACGGAAGGTCCCACGGGACCCGCTGCCACTCTGCAACTCGGACCATAAGACGCAGACACTACTTCTATTCGGACCATAAGACGCAGGCACTTTTCCTCCCACTATTTGGTGAAGAAAAGGTGCGTCTTATGGTCTGAAAAATACGGTAGTTGGAGATTTGATAAATATTTTTTTACACATGATCAAACTATGATCAAAGTTGTGGTTTGAAAGAGTTCATACAATTTTATCGGTTTGCTAGGTTATCTTTCTTATTGAACCCTACTCCAGTCTCCTGCCTCCTCTTTATTCTTCTTATTTTCTTATTAGTCATCTATGTGGGTGTGTTGTCCTCTGTATGATTGTGAAAAGTACCTTAATATTCTTATGCCAGGATCATCAGTTTTCTCATTCTTTCATCTTCTTCATTTTCATGATGTTTTAAAAATTTTATTATTATTATTATTTGTTGTTGGTCTTAATCCTCAATCATGGATATTTTCCCATTGATATTTAGAGAGAGTGGAAGGAAGGAGGGGAGAGGGAGAAAGAAAGAAAGAGGAAGAAGAGGGGAGAGGGAGAAGTAGAAAAAGAGGGAAAGCAAAAGTGAACCAGAGCAAGAGAGTTAGAGCGAGAGCGAGAAAGCAAGAGAGAGAGAGAGAGAGAGAGAGAAAGAGAGAGAGAGAGAGAGAGAGGAACAACCACGTGGGGAAGACACATCCATTAGTTGCCTTTTACACATGCCCCAAATGGGTCTGGGGAATCAAACCTGCAACCGAACTACATGCCTTTGACCAGGAATGAAACCCTCAACCCTTAGGTGCTCAGGCCAGTGCTTTAATCACTGAGCAAAGCAACCGGGGCTCATTATGTTCTTTTAATATAAGGAAGATTGATTTTGACTTTTGAGTCTAATAAGAGAACATCGTTACAAATATTTAATTGCCTGGCCAGTATCTCTCAGTGGTTGAGCATCAACATATGAACCAGGAGATCAAGGTTCATTTCCTGGCCAGGTCACGTGCCTGGGTTCCAGGCTTCATCTCCAGTGTGGGGCCTGCAGGAAGCAGCCAATCAGTGTGTCTCTCTCATCATTGATATTTTTCTATTTCTCTCTCCCACTTGCTTCCTCTCTGAAATCAATAAAAATATATATTAAAAAAGTCTCAATAAGCTCATAGAATTATAGCTTACTCAGCATTACTAATAAGTAATCATTGTAAAGAAGCAAGAAAAATAGCAATTTATACTTGTGAAGAATAGGAAGAAATTAAAATTTACTAATATTTTTGTCAAAGTTTTCTGCCAACTTTTTAAGCTTTTGTTTAGTCAAGAATAACAACATAATGGAGATTTTAAATAACCATCCTAGTGTTTTATATTGATCCATTCAATGTAAAATTAGTTAACTTCTTAGAAATAAGAAATATATAATATATAGGAACCAGAAGCCATGCTTTTATTTCTGAATTATTCTGTCCTCTTAAATTTTATATCCTGTAATTATTATTTATTGAGGAAGAAACTAATAAAATTAATTTCAGTGTAGTGCTTATTTAGTTGATGAGTTGTTTGGAATGTTTATCTCTTGAATATAAACTTAATGGAATAATAGGATTGTATTCTTCTTCTAAATTAATACTAGGCCACTACAATTTATTCCTTTGGCTTGTAATTATTTTTGAGTCTTTGCAAGAGGGTGGGGAACATTAAGTGATGGCAGATTAGCAGTGTTTTATTTGTGCTGATTTGTGCACATCATAAATATGACAACATGTTAAGTTAATTGTTTTTCACTTAAGCTGTGTAATTTATGGCTGCCTCTGATAATGATGCTTAACATTTCAATCAACATTAATTTCTTTTCCCTGGGCAGTAAATGATAGAAACTCATTATATATTTAAAATAGTCCATATTAATGCTTGCTTTAGAATAGTTTAAGCTAACTTTTTTTTAGAAACTATAAAGCTAGTTGAACATGAGGACTATTTTAATTTTGTTAATTTGTTTAATTTTAATTACTCTTAAAAACTTAAATTATGTTGCTAACAAGTCAAAGTACAAAAATTTCAGTATCCAGCATCTCATAGAGTAGTAGAAATTTACATTTTCATTTACATATACTGGTAAGATATACTTGATAGAGGTCAAGACTAAATTCAGATAAGGTTCATAACAAAAAATCTATAGCGGTTCTTAGCAACAGGATTGTGTTTTTGCTTTTGTATACCTGCACAATCAGTTACACTAAGGGAGATGCCCTGCCTTGATTAATGGGATTATTCATCAATGGAAATGAAAATGTCCTATTCTAGAAGCTAATTTGCCTTACCTTTTAAAAAAATTTAACAACATTCCAAATAAAAGTCAGATCATTATAAATTTGCTGTTACGAATCTTCAGCAGAAAACTATGTCTCAAAAATATGTCTCAAGCTAGAAGATACAATTATGCTTAGCCTAGCAGTGATATGAATATTGTGAATCAAGGGACATTTTTGAATACCACTTATATTTCAAAAACAAAAGCAAAAACTGAGCTGAGAATAAGAACTTATAGCTAGAAGAGAGTTAGAAATCATCTAATTTTTAGTTCTCCATAAATATTGAGACCTAAAGTAATATAAATAGTTAAAATCAGATCTAGTTACAAGAATAAAGTTTTCTGACTCTAAATCTAGTATGTTTATACCATAAAAAAACTGATACATCTATCACTTATAATGCCATACATATTTAGAAAATTATGTAATGGAGATATAATTTATATTCAACATAGGTATTTATTGAATATATGTGGACATGTTTATATTTATATATGTCTCTCTATATAAATGAATAATATAAATACATTTATACTTCTATATGCATATTTTTTGAAACTTGGATGATAATTGACATCCATCATAATGGACAGAGATAGCGTGATGAGATAGGAATAGAGAGGTGGTAGCAAAAATCTGTAAATTTCCCCTTTTACTTACTAGGTGGCTGTCTTTGGAAAATTGGCTAATATCCCTGAATCCATTTGCTTTCTCTCTTGTAAAATGGGGATAATGAAACCAAATTTGCTGGTTGTAGGAAAGGTTAGAGATAATGCAGATAATGTGGTCTGCAGTCATTTTGTATTGTTCTGTTTGTATGACACATCAGCACATTGAGGCCAGCAGACTGTTTACGCCTCAATATAATATTTCTAATGCACTAACACGATTTAAATATGAAAAACGTACTACTGATTACTTGGGTACATAAGTACTAGAACTGGAAATATTATGTTTGAATGCATGAAAAATTATCTTCAGTCTTTGAATAGCTAGTTATGATTTAATGTCCAAAAGGCTTTATTACTCTTGGCTAATTGTGATAGGAATTTTTTGTCAACAGTAGGTAAAAACATGGACTTTGCAATCAAAGTGACTTGGTTTAAAGTCCTGGATTAGCCACTTAATTAGCTGTGCGAGCATTTTATTCACATCTCCACATTTCTGTGTAAATAAATGAACCCTGTATAATAAAATCATTGTGTGCAAATTGTCCCCTTGACTGGAAGTTCCTCTAGGATTTCTTCCTGGAATTCAACCAAGGGGTGGGGCCCGTGGGGGGAGTGAGGGAGGCCTGGGCTGGCTGCCTGCAGCCACTAGAGACCTCACCAGTGCATGGATTTAGTGCAGTGGGCCTCTAGTAAATAATGAATGAATGAATAAATGGATAAATAAATAAATAAACAAACAAATAAATAATAAGTAAACAAATTTCTTGACGGAGTTGTTGTGATGGTTAAATGAAATAGTACATTTAAAAAGGTTTTCTCAGTGCTTGATTCAGAAAATTCAATAAAGTTACCTACTATATGTCATCATCGTCATTACTAATTCAGTGGCCCTTTTCATTTCTCTTAAGAAACTAAGTTGTGAGTAGCCAGGGAGGGATCCAAGGGAGAAAAAGGAGATGTATATAATATTTTAAATAATGAAAATAGAAAAAAATAGAGAAAATAAACTTTAAAAAAAAGTCTTTGCACAATTGCAGAAATGTGAAAGTTATGGGGAACTGAGTAGACTGCAGTGCTTTTTGGATTAATATATATAACCAGTGATCCCTTGGAATTAACACGGGGAGACAATAAATGAAATAATTTATTTTAAACAGATATCATGTTTTATTTAGTTAGGATACTTTCAAAATCTGATTCAGCCCTTGTTATATAGCTTTTTTATTCTTATACAGGAAAAGGTTGATATATTTCTATAATGTTTATATAATTCTATAAAAACTACATCTTTATAAATGACATTGTTAACATAAACAACAAAACAAAAAATTGGTTAGCGCTATGATAGAGCAATAATGAAAGATGATGTTAGTAGGAAAAGGAAAATAATGACTCACATACCAGGATAACATAAACTTGTGAAAATAATTTAATCATGTAATCTGAAAATTCAAATATACCCAGCAATAAATGCACTGGATTTATTGAAATAAAACAAAGTATTTCACATGATAGATCAACATCCCTGACCTTAATCAAAATTAATATTTCTTTTAAAAAGACAGCTACAGAGTCCTACTTTATGTATCTATCTATCTCTCTGTCATCTATCTGTCATTTACCTGTCTACTGTCAAAGACCAAGTTGATTACACTCTGGTCCTAAATTATTAAAAAGGAATTTTTATTTGGGGCAATACAAATAACAAAATAATGGATTTATCAATATGAGCATATTTGAAATATGAAAATTTACATTATTTGTGACTTTTAAACTGTCATGCTATTGTCCATTAGAAAATAATAAAAATAGCTGAGTGGTAAGACATTATACAGTTCTAATTTCATTCCTATGTCATTTTGGTTACTGTTATTGTAAGAGAGCTTATAAGGGAATGTACTTTAAAGTATAGATTTTTAATAATTGATAAATATTGTCGCATTCTTTTAACTTATTTGCAAAAGGCTATATTCTAACACATCTCTACCCAATACTTGTTGATTGGAGTTGACTGAGGCAGCAGTGTATTTTGAGTCTTACTCTGCTCTGTTCCAAGACTCTTCTAAAGTATCCCCCTTTCTTTTATATCTCCTAATTCTGGCTTAAGGCCTCACACACACATACACACACACACACACACACACACACACACACACACACACACACACACTTGCTGGACTGAGTTTGGTTGTAGTCTGTGCAGAGGAATGGCTTAATTATCCAAAAGATGTTGTTTTACAGTACAGATTTTCTAAATATTTTTCCCTATGCAATTTGGGTTGTTTTATGTGAGTCTCATAATCTTTTCTATTTGTTATTTTCATCCTTCTTTTTTTCTTAGGATACTAACACATGTGCCAATTGATATGGACCTAGGAGTACTATATGTTCACAGGAGAATTTTTTTTCCAGATCTATTTTATTTATTTTCAGTAAGTTTAAATCCTTGAGGGGCACAGCATTACACAGATGCTGTGCCCAATGGCCTTAGCAGGAAGGTTGCTTTGGAATTTAGCACAAACCATGCCACTGTTTCCATGAGCATGAGTTATCTTTTCCCCGATTACTCTGGTTTTGTTTGGTTTGCCACCCAGGAGTCACTGTGTCGTTCTTTGCTTTGTACCCATAAGCACATCTCTTGCCGAGATAGAATTCAGTTCCATCTCAAGCATAAACCAGAACTGTGTGCTCCCTCTGGTTCCAGAGCTCAGCTTATCGCCAGCAAAAACCAGCCTTGACCAGAGCCTTCCAGACTTACTGTCCTTACAGAAGGCCTGTGCCCAGCAGGCCCTCAGCGTTCAGCAGCAGCGATCTGCTTACAGGACTATTTTAAAAATTTCTCTCAGAATATGTCTGTCTTCTGTGTAGGTTTTTCAAATTCTTAAATATTTACTCTGAGGTCATACAGAGACCTGGGATTAACATTTAAATCTCTTAAAGCAGGGATTTGCCCTATTTTCAGGGAGCTTTAGGAGGCAACTTAGCTTCAAGGGTTTTCTTGTGACCAGAGGACAGAGGTGGCGGGTGAGAGAAGGTAACAGCAGTTAATTAGGTTCAAGTTATGGTTTGAAGTGTCTTAAAGAGATAGTTTTAAAACTTTTTACCTTAGTCAAGGAATCTTTTGTGAAGATCATTTTGGGATCTGAGTTTCTTTTTAGAAACTTCCTCAAACTAAGGAAAACGTAGACAATTGAATGTGTGAGATTTTTGCTTCCTTTTTGTTTTAAGGCTGTTTTCATATAAATCATTTTATTCATATTCAAAATTATCAAAATTTGTCTATGTTATTGTCTTATTTTGTCCAAGGCTGCCACAGCAAACTACCACAGAGACAGTTGTTCAAGAAGTTTATTTTCTCTCACTTCTGCAGGCTAGGATTCTAAGATCAAGGATTAAATATTGTCATTTTCTGGTGAGAGGGCTCTCTTCCTCACTTGTAAACAGCTCCCCTCTTACAGTGACCCTCTCATGGGGAGAGAAAGAGACCAAGCTCTCTGGAGCTTCTAATAAGGGCTCTAGTCCCACCCTCATGGCCTCATCTAAACTTAATTACCTCCCAAAGGCTCCATCTCCAAATAACATCACATTAGAGGTAAGGGTTCCAAAATATGGATTTTGGGGAGATATTCAGTCCATAGCAGTTATCTATGTTGAAATGATTCAATTTAGAACACCAATACTCAAATTAGACTTATTATGAAAATGCAATTAGAGCCCAAACCGTTTTTGGCTCAGTGATAGAGCTTAGGTCTGCGGACTGAAAGGTCCCGGGTTCGATTCCGGTCAAGGGCATGTACCTTGGTTGCGGGCACATCCCCGGTAGGGGGTGTGCAAGAGACAGCTGGTCGATGTTTCTCTCTCATAGACGTTTCTGGCTCTCTATCCCTCTCTCTTCCTCTCTGTAAAATATCAATAAAATATATTTTTAAAAAATGCAATTAGAGACACCTGTAGAGTCAGCAATGTTTGGTTCAGTTGCTTTTGTCCCTTGTATCTATACTCCGGACAGTGGGCTGTATCTAATAGCAGATTATAGGAATCTCTGGTGGATGAGTATTTGGAGATAAGGCAAAACAAGGAAAGCCTAGAAAAGTTCTCATGAGTTTCTGATAGGTGCTGAGAGCCAGAATCAATCTCTGACATGTTTAGTATATGGCTAGAGGACATTATTTACACTTTAATAATGTTAAACTGCCCTTTGTTCTTTTTCAAAATGACAAAGAAAGGAGAAGATAAGTGAGGGTAAAGCTAAAGTGTAACCATTTGAAACATTGACCCTGGGCTACCCATATAGGAATTTTACAAAGCTGCCATTTTACTCATAGCTATTTTATGTTTTGCCAACTTATCAAAAAAATCACATCTTTTAAATTTTTGAACAAGTTTAACATCCTTTTTTAATATGGACACTAATCTTGGGTGCTATTTGCTAATATTGGTACTTCCTATAGTAAATGACAAAGCTTTCATGATTATGACATCATATTCTATGATGGAAGATTGGAATAGTATTAATAACATTTCTAATACTAATGTATCCATGTTCTGTGTTCTTTAGTCACAAATAAAATATTGATAATCCAATAAATATATTATCGGATATATCTATCTCAGAATTTGAATTTGAATATTAAAATTTTTAATTAAATATTTTATATACATATACTATTTGAAAAAAACCCTTACCAAAAGGTTTAAAAATCATTCATGGACCTGTACAAATTATTTCTCATGTCAAAGGATTTGACTATTAAGCATTCACATTAAAGAGCTTTTCAAAGAGTGATAAAAATACCAAAATTTGGAACATATGAGATAAGCTTTACTAAATTTAATGTTACTTTTTACATTTTATAGTTTTGTTTAAAAATTCCAGAATATAGTAATTTCATTTCTATTTCTGTATTCTTCCTCAAATCAGTTATTAGTTTAGTATATAAATAATTTTATGCAATTTTTCACATATTTTAAAATGATTCCCAAGATAATATTATTCTTACACAATATGGTTGCAGAATATTTTGTTTAAAATTTAAATTGTTACTTAAATTATTTGAAGGTCTTTGCTTCCTGCTTTTGCCAGTTCTTCATTCTTATCCATCCAAACCTTACTATAATTTTGTTTTTGTAATATAAAGAGAATTTTGATTCATTTAATGATGTAAGCAAGTACATATAAAATGTGAGTATCTGTTGGAAATAGAAGTGTGACAATTTCTGTTTATTTAGTTATTTGTTTATTGGGTGACGTTGGTTAACAAAACCATATTGGTTTCAAGTGTACAACACAGCAAAACATCTTCTGCACACTGCCTCTTGTGCCCATCACTGAAAGTAAAATATCTTTCTGTCCCCATTCTACCCCCTTCCCCACCCCCTCCACAACCACTTTACCTACCTTCATATACCCCACCCCTTTTCTCTCTGGCTGTCACCATACTATTGTCTGTGTCTATGTGCTTTAAGTATATATGGTTTCACTTATATGTGGAATGTAAAAATAAAATAAAAACAGATTTATAGACCAAAAGAATGGTTACCAGAAGGCAGGAGGTGGAAGGATGGGTGAAGAGGGGAGAGGAATACAGTCAGGAATATTGTGATAAGTTTATATGGTGACAGATAATAACTAAAATTAGTGAGATGATCACATTGTAAGGTATATGATGCCAAATAATTTTATTATACACAGGAAACTAATAATGTTAATATACTTATATGCCAGAAATACTTAAATTAAATTAAATATATGAAATGAAACCAGAAATTATTTATACTCTGCCCTAATAATTGCAGATTTTTGATTTAGAGGCTCTCAGAAGTTTTGATCATTTTTGGTGTTCATATAATTATAACTACCTAGAAGTAATTTTTGTTTCGAAAATGTGTATTTCCCATTTATTATTCCATTCACTTTTTTTGAAGTCATAACTTCTCTATTACTTAATTGCCTAACTTGCATTTATTACACTAATTCTTTTACCTCATGATAATGAAATTTAAAGATATTGAAACTTGAGTGTAATTTAATTTCAGCTAAATATAAAAGCTTAATCATTTAAATGGAGCTCCCAAACATTTATCTTCAGACAGGTTCATTAATTGTCACTTTTTTAATAGAACAATTAATGGGGTTATTTTCTTATTGGCCTAGTTATTCATTGTTTTAAATGCCTTAAATCTTTTAGTGCATTGTCATCTGTTCCAGCCTCTAGACCAGCCGTGGGCAAACCAAGGCCCGCGGGCTGGATCCGGCCCATTTGGATGTTCTATCCGGCCCACGGAGCCGAAAGAGCAGAGGGTTCTCTTGCTCTCCCCTCCGCTCCTTCACCAGCAGCCCAAGATGAGAGTGCCGGCATGGTCAGGTTGCTTTTGTTCTGGCCCTCCAGTCCAGTTTAAGAACCCATTGTGGCCCTCGAGTAAAAAAGTTTGCCCACCTCTGCTCTAGACCATACAAATTAAGTAATGATATTCAAATTACCTTGAGTAAACAAATGTTTCTTATTTTTGAAATTTTTATTTACTTACAGCATTTTCTCTATTTCTTTTTTTAAAAATAACTTAACTCCACTTTCTTTTATAGAAAACTAGGTAGATCTTTCACCTGATCTGGTCAGAGGGTGACTGCCCTAATATTTGAGAAATATTTCTAACCCAGCAATTTTGAATCCATGATTTTTTAATACATGAAATACCTGACTATTTGGTTAGGGGAATTGACCTCTTTTCCCTTAGATTGTAAAAAAAAAAAAAAAAAAAAAAAGCAAAAAACAAACAAATAAACAAACAAACCAAAAAAACAACAACACACAGCTAGAACCAACACAGTAGCCATCTGGTATGAATGAATCAAAATGATACCATTTTTTTTTGTCAAATTGTCCAAAATTATATTTTTTTGGTGTGCTGCAGAATTTTAGTAATTATTTGTGTGAGCCGTGAGATAAAATAAAGGTTGAAAATCAGTGCTCTAGAAGAATAAATCAAAACTTCATTAAACACATTTTTGGGGTTGGGGGCACTTCTCTATTGCTCAGAATTGAACCATATCAATTTAGCATGTTTCTTGGAACATCAGTAACTCACTAAATGTTTTTTGAATAAGGAAGTGTTACCTCAGAAAAGTAAATCAATAATGTTCTTAATCTAATTCTTCTCTAGCAGTGGTTAGGCAACAATGTAAATTTAAACTGTAATAGAGTTCTCTGCTCTCACCTGAGATGGAAATTATCTGTCAGAGATACAAAGCTCATGCCAAGAATAAGTACAAAAAATTAAAATGTTTTTTACAAAGAAAGAAAATCTGCTTAATGGCACTGGAGAGACAATGAAGAAACCAGGGCCCTTCCTTGAAACACTCTGAGCATTAAATGGTATCTCCTGAGCACCACAAGTTTGTTTCAATTTCAGCTCTTCTTAAAGTGGTCATCTGTTTTATTTTATTATATTAATTTAATTTTTAAATATGTTTCTGTTGATTTCAGAGAGAGAAGGGGAGAGGGATACAGAGAGAGAAACATTGATGAGGGTAACATCATTTATCATTGATCAGCTGCCTCCTACATATCACCTAGTGGGCATGTGCCCTGACTTGGAATAGAACCTACAGTCTTTTGGTGTACAGGGTCAACTCTAACCAACTGAGCCACTTAGCCTGGCATAATGGTCATCTATTTTATTTATTTATTTATTTATTCATTCATTCATTTTTAATATTTTTATTTTTATTGATTTCAGAAAGCAAGAGAGAGGGAGAAATATATAGAAGTATCAATGCTGAGAGAGAATCATTGATTGGCTGCCTCCTGCACGCTCCCTACAGGATTGAGCCACAACCCAGGCATGTTCCTTTAACCAGAACTGATCCCACAGGCCAAAACTCTATCCACTGAGCCAAAGTGGCTTAGGCTGGTCATCTATTTTATACCTTGGACTCTAGCTCTAAGCACAATAATAATTCAGCAAATATTTTTACAGGAAAATTGAAGAACCTGGGGTCATTTCTTACATCTTTCTCTTTCAGATCATGGCCCAACCATTATATTTTTGTCTTTCCATTCATTAATGTGTGATGTTGAGTTTAGTATTTCCCTCTTCCTACATTGAAAGGAAGTTGATTTGTTGTCTAGCTCTTAGTTCTTAAAATGAGTACTTGGATCAGTGATTATTGGCTTTTTATTTATGATCCAATCAAATATCATTTTCTGCACTAACAGTTTTCATTTCTTTGCTACTCTTTTATTTCCACTGGCAAATTCCTTTTCAGAGTATCATTTTTATAAAATGTCACATGGGCTTATCACTGGAATACAAGGGAACAGTACAACTACACACTTAGAGGTCTGTGCTTAAACTGAGTAGCATAAAGACCAATCATAAAGACTTAGAAAGAAGCAGTATGTATGAACCTGAACATGAAGCACATCACTTATTTGTGTAGTGATGTGTGGACTGAAGAGCTAGAAGAGTAATGTATAGTTTATACAGTTATAGCTGGTACACCATGCTAACTGAAATTTGAGACATATTTTTGTGGTATCTGGTGTTATTTAACTAAATCATGTATCTGAAATTTGTGCATATCAGAACCATGTAAAATGAGGAATAAAAATATAAGTATGTGTATCCTATATAATAAAAGCCCAGTGACTGAGCCAGTGGAATGACCAGAGCGACCACAGACCAGGGAGATCAGGCAGGCAGGTGAGTGGTTAGGATAAATCAGGCAGGCAGAGTGGTTAGAGGTGATCAGACAGGCTGGTGAGTTGTTAGGAGTGATCAGACAGGCAGGCAGAGGCAGTTAGGGGAGATCAGGCAAGAAGGCAAGTGGTTAGGGGTAATGAGGCCTGCAGGCAGAGGTGGTTATAGGTCATCAGGCCAGCCAGCGAGTAGTTAGGGTTGATGAGGCAGGCAGGCAAGTGGTTATGAGTGATGAGGCAGTTAGGTGAGTGGTTAGGGTGAATGACACAGGCAGGCAGAGGAGGTTAGAGGTGATGAGGCATGCAGGGAATTGTTAAGGATAATGACACAGGTAGGCGAGTGGTTATGGGTAACAAATGCAGGCAGATGAGTGGTTAGGGGTGATGAGGCAGGCAGGCAGGCAGAGGCAGTTAGAGGTGATGAGGCAGGCAGGCAGAGGGGGTTAGGGGTGATTATGCAGGCAGGTAAGCATTAGAAGCCAGGGTCCCAGAATGCAAGAGGGTTGCTCGACTGTCAGTTTAGGCCTGTTCCTCAGAGATCCCAGTCAGACATCTCCCAAAACCTCCCAGAAGGGTGCAGGCCGGGCTGAGAGGTGCCCTCCCCCCCCCCCTTCCCCCCTGTGCACAGACATACATATATATTCAATTTAGTATTAGTTATCAGGAAAATGCAAAATAAAATGTGATATCACTATACATTCACAGGAATAGCCATGGTAGGCAGAATTCTAAGATGACACATGACTGTAGCCTTGGTATAATTACTTCCACTGGGAAAATTATAGGACTTCACTGCTATAATTATGTTATGTTACATGGTAAAAGGGATTTTGCAGCTATAATTAAGATTATTAATCAGTTGACTTTGAGGTAATAAAAAAAGATATAATCTAGACTAATCACATGACTCCTTTACAAGCAGAGGAATATTTTCCCCAGCTGTTAGGGAAAAGAAGAAATTAGATTTGAAGCATGAGAAGTCCTCAATGTGAGGGGCGTTCTCCGCTGCTGAGATAGACAGGCTGTGGGTCACTGGCGGCAGGGAGATCAGAATGGTTCTTGGCCACTATCCGGCAAGGCGAAGGGGACCTGTGTCCCACTACTGCAGGAAATAAATTTTGCTAGCAACATACACAAGCTCAGAAATGGATTCTTGACCCATAGACTTCCGATAAGTGCAAAAATTGGCTACCATCTTGACAATGGCCTTCAGGGACTTTAATCAAAGGACACAATTGAGCCTTCCTAGACTTCTAACATGAAGATCTATGATAATAAATGTATATTATTTTAAGATGCTAAATTTGTATATAGCAATAAAATTAATACAGTATTAATTTTTATAAAGAAAAACCTGACAAAACCAAGTGTTGGAAAAGATGCAGAACTACTAAAATTCTTATTCTATTTTGGGGAATGCAAGTTAGTACAATCAGTTAAGAAACAATGAACATAAAATATATTTGCATACCTTAGGAGCAATTCATAAGCATTTTTTCAATATAAATTTATTTATATACCAAAATGGTACAAGAAAGTTTATAGACACTTTGAAATAGGCTCAGACCAGAAATAATCCAAATGTCTATAACCAATAAAGTGTGTGTGTGTGTTTGTGTGTGTGTGTGTATTGGGTCAGGCAAAAGTAGTTCTATAGCTGTTCAATATGGAAAATAATAAAATAGTTAAAACAATAATGATACTATAATAAGCTCTATTTTGCATGCTTACAGATACTTTTGCCCCACCATATATATTCATACATATACATATATCATATATATAGCATTCATTGGAAAGGATAAGAATGAACAAATTGAAATAAGCCACATGAAAGAATATACCAACAAAAGAGTATGATGTGATTTATATAAAGTTTAGAAGTACATAAACTAATCTGTGGTTATGTAAGTAATTATAATGGATAAGTTTGGAGGCTATAATAGTTACTAGAAAGGAGTACCACAGGATTTTTAAGGTGCTGGTAATGCCTATTGATTGACTTAAAAATATTTTTATTGATTTCAGAGAGGAAGGGAGAGGGAGAGATAGAAACATCAATGATCGGAACAAATAATTGATTGGTTGCCTCCTGCATGCCCACACTGGGATTTCAGCCCACAACCCAGGCATGTGCCCTTGACTGGAATTGAATCCGGGACCTTTCAGTCCGCAGGCCCATGCTCTACCCAATGAGCCAAACCAGCTAGGGCCCTATTCATTGGTTTTAATGCTGATTAAACAGATGTGCTTATGTTGCAAAGTTTAATTTAGCTCTGTATGATTTGTGTTCTTCTCATTCTTCAATGAAAAGCTTTTTTTTAATTAATGAAATACTAAAATGTTGGCAACACCTAGTGAGTGATGACTTAGTTAAGAAAAAGATAATTAAGGATAATGTAATGATAATTAATGTTTTAGTTTAGTTATCTCTTTAATTTGACTTAAAAGAAAAGTAGACAAAAGGAAAGTGAGAGTAGTTAATAAATAACTTTGACATTTACAATGAATTCTTTTAATAACGACAGTTTGCCGGGAGGAATCATACAACTCTGTAGTCTCATGTGCTGCCGTAGTGCTCACTCCCATGGAACCAACAATAGAAATGAGGAGAGAAGAGCTAAAATTCCCTGAACCTTCCAAACAGTAAGTTTTTTTTCATTTGATTTTTAGAGCTTTGTAAAACTTGTAGATAACTGAATTAGATTGCTCAGAAGTCGTGGTT
This sequence comes from Vespertilio murinus, assembly GCA_963924515.1. Lineage (NCBI taxonomy): Eukaryota > Metazoa > Chordata > Mammalia > Chiroptera > Vespertilionidae > Vespertilio > Vespertilio murinus. The sequence goes on from OZ004704.1 coordinate 55,359,868, forward strand.
TATAATGAATGTATCAATACTATCACATCGGAGCGCAGAAGTAAATTTTGCACAACATTAAAATTCAGTCTACTGTCTCAAGAGTAACTTCTGTGGCTTCCAACTTCCTGTGTTTGAACTATATCCCATCCAAGGGTCATGGTTGTTATTTTATCGTCAGAGCTTGGGTAAGTAGTCTAAAGCACTTTGTTTCCTTACCTGGGAATGGGGATGCACTGTTCTTGGATTGCTTATTTTGTAGCTGTAGGATTTTACTATAAACTTCCAAGCTTAAAGTCGGTTTGCATTTTTATAATTTAATGTATATTTAAGTTTGATCTTATATTTAATAAATGATAGTCCTTTTATTTATTATAATAATAAGAGACAACTAAATTCATGGTCACAAACGTGAGCTCTATGTCGGCTTGAAATATCAAATAAACTAGGATTATTTCTGGGTATGCATTAAATAAGTGAAAAAGGAAAGTAGTGCTGTACCTGCTGTAAGGTGGGGAACGAGGTGACGTAAGATGTTGCCTAGGACTGCTGGCTGACCACTTCATCAGTGAGGAAGGGTTCCCTTAAAGCACCTGTTCTTTTTCCCCGCTGATAACACTATTTAACAATGTTTGTTTCTTGATGTCTTTCTACTGAATAAACTCCTGAAGACAGAGTTCTCTGGAATGAAAATGCCTGCTACTCTTTCTGAAATCATTTAGAAAATCTATTAATGTTACATCTAAGAATGTTGAGTTCAAATGGAGTAATGTATATATTTGATTGAATGAAAATAGTGTTAATATCCTTATTATAGAGAGAATAAGTATTAAGCAATTCAGAAAGTAATGATTGTAATTCAGTTTTAATACGATCTAAAAGTGAAAACAATTTGACTACTCTTACTATAGTCTACTTTTTAGGTACCAAAAGCCATTTTTTGTCTAATGGGAGGAAAATTACACCTCATATATACCAATTAAATTATACTTGAAAACTCAAATGCATTATACATAGTGTCCTCAAAAATGTATACACACATTAAGAGCTAATAGCTAAATTTTAAAAATGAAATGTAGTTTCTTAAACACTACCTTTATAATTATTCAAACTCTGTGTAATAAGGTATTAGAATGCTGTAAGTTGAGACATTATCTTTGAATAACTAGTATTTCCTTTAAATTCATAATGGAATTAGTTTTCTATGTAAAACTTTCCCTTTAATTGTACAGGCTTTACATGATAAATGCATAAAAATCCATTGAGTTTTTCAAACATAGGACTCAAAGTGTCATATAATTAGAATCTCATCATATCTGTTGCTAAAAACTGTGGTAATCTCAGTATATTGGCTTCTGAATACATTAGAGTTTACATAAGAAAAAATATGTAAGATAATGGTTTTTGAGGATGACATAATCTAGGTAAAGTGGTAAAATATGCACCTATGAGACCAATGGTGGTATAAAGGCAACAGATGCTATTTATCTAATGTAAGGTATGGATTTGGGTTAGACATATGGTTGTTTAACATTAGGTCACATGTATGATATATTGATATAAATTCATGAAAATAAACTCAGAATATTGGTCTTAATTATACCATTGTATTGATATATCATTTTAGCATCTCAGAAATATTTTTTGACTGAAATATTTTATATAACCTTACCACTGGGGTGGGGAGGGTGATCAGGGGTGGATTATCAGGGGTGGGACCAGCAAGGGGAGGGGCTTCAGCCTCATAAGGGTGGTGGGGGCCCATTGGGAGCATGGTCAGACAGGGGGAGGGGATTCTGGAGGTTGGTCAGCCAGCCCCACCCCCTATAGAGGTAGAGGCTGTAATCAGGAGTGGACAGGCTGGGGGTAGGCTGTGGACCTATCGTGTTGGGTGGGCTCATTGGGGGTAGGGCTGGTTGCTGGTCGGGAGAAAGGAAGGGGGCATTTGTCCAGCAGCCCACTCTTGATCGGGGTGGTATAGTCTAATCAGGGGTGGACTGGCAGGGGGGAGGGGCCTCGAGGTTGGTCGCCTGGGCCCACCCCTTGATTGGGCCAGTTCACTGGCCACAGTGGGAGTCATAGTGACCGGTCGTTAGGGTCATTATTGACCATTATGGTCACTGGCTTTTGATATATATAGATGTTGAAATGCATGTACTCTGTTTATTCATATCATGACTCAACATCTGAAATAAAGGGATTTTACAGTCATTGAAAACTTAGAAATATAGAGGTGAATATAAGAGAGATAAATTATTCTATTGCTTTTGTCAATTTTCATGTTTTTTATTTTATATAGAGAAATCTAAACTTCCTAAGACATTTGGTGTATTGTTTCAATTTGTTGAAATGATGCATTAGCTAAATATGCTGTATGCGTTCCAGGTCCAAGGCCTCCTTGTAGTGCTTCGTTTCTTGACATAAAGAAAGTGTATTGAGTTGCTTCTGAAAGGGTGCAAATGCCACCGTTTAGTACAGCTTGTCATATTTTTAAGAAGGGCTAAAAGTAACCTATTTTACTTGGATAGGTTCTTAAGAACAAACATTTAAAGTTCTGTCAGCTCTTTTTATTTTGTCTTAATAAATAATGTATTACTAAATTTGGAAAAGCTTAAGTACTTTCTAATGTCACCTATAAAGTTGTTACACAAGCTGTGTAGCCTTATGGAAGTCACATGAAAGACTCCTCTTATCATCTAATCTTTAGCTCTACAAATTTCAGGGGATCCTATTCATTTATGATACAGATTTACTCATCTAATTCTTGAGTATTTGCTTTGTTCTTGGTCCTGTGCTCAGGGCTGGGGATTTAGTGTTGAAAAGCAAGTGCTGTCTCATAAACTTAAGGGTATAGTCAGGGATATACACAGTAATTTATTGCATCAAGAAATCCAAGACTGTAGAGGTAACAATAACTATAATGTAGAGGTAGTATCCTGTTATAAGAGCTTTAATATGGGGCTTTAACATAACCAAGGATGTCAGGGAAAAGTTCTCTGAGGAAGTGATTTTTGAGCTAAGATCTGAAGGATATCAATTAATTATGTGCAAGGGTAAAGGTAGAATTTTCCAGCACAGATAACAGCTTGTCCAAATTTGATGCATGTCTGGATACACACTACTATGAATATGAAATGGCCTTCTTCCCATGCAAGTTTTTAAAGAAATGGTACCTGTTTTATGATTTGGTCAATTTTAGGGTAGAAACAGCTGTCAGAAGAATTATGTGGAGAGACTTCTGTGCAGAGAGCTGTTGCCTAAATGTCAGTCCACCGAACAGCTTTCGGAGGAGGAGTTGTAGCTGGGAAGAGTAATCTTCTAATCTCAAGCGTAATGTGGAGTCTTTGGGGAAATCATTCAGAGAGTTTCAGATGTACTCTCTGCCGTTGGAAGCACAATGGACAGATGCCCATTTATGTCTGGAAAATGGAAGGGTACCATGGACTAAAATCTAGAGGATGAAGGTTGACCAGCCAACTGCTTACTAATGTTGATGTTCTTTAATGACACCTCCAGGCTTTTTAAACTTCAGACCTCACAAAACCTGAATCTTTCCCTTCATACCAGCCCCTTAGATCTAGGCAGTCAGAAAGGAGTCTTGCCTTGGATTCTGCACATGAGAGGATTGAGTTACATCCTTGCTCTAGCTGTGCCTCTTTTAACAAGGCAAAAGATCCAGAGTTAAGGGTTCCCAATAACCAGAAACCAGTGCCTCCTGCACTAGCTTGCTGGGATTTCCCTGCTCGAATGGCCCTAAGTCCTCCCTACTGTGTTGTACTGCCTGTGGCCCCATAGGCTGCAAGGAGCAGCTGATGGCAGTAGTGGTGGACAGAGCTGAGAGAGGTGGCTGGGGCACTCACTCTGTGAGGCCAGATTGCCCGGGAAGAAGCCCAGGGTCCAAAGGAAAGGGAACCTGTTTAATTAATTAAGCTATATCAATTTATTTCACTTATGAGAGGATCCTTTCCTGGTTCATCATATCTACTTACCTCATCAGCCACTGGTTTGTGAAACTAAAAAAAAAAAATAAGACTCAGAACATTGATTGTTTTCAAACTTCATGTGTTACTCAGGAACCGGAGGATATTAATACAAAAATAAATACATAAAAATCTCTGGAAAAACTGCTCCCCTTGATTGAGTGTTGTTATTTTATCTCTCTGCTGTTTATTTCTCTCTAGTGAGGCATAATATCTCATCCCTTGTGTAGACAGCCTGTCAAGTCAAGAATTCCTATTGTAATATTTGCATCTGGGTTGACAATCCTTCTTTGTGCATCGAACACACTATGCTATTTTTCAGATGAGCTGGGACAGCCTTGATTAGATGAGTGAAGTGTTTCGGCTCACCAGTGCAGTACAGTACCACTGTGTGCTTTATAGAGTAATATAAATACAATTTGTCAGACCGCTGAAAATGACTGCAGGGCCACCGCCATTGTTATGAAAGTAGCTTTTACACACAAATAAAAGGCATGTTGTCAACTTTCAACTGCCACTGCTAACATCATCTTGAGAAAAATTTCTGTTTTCAGATAATTAAGATATTTCACTTGAATTTATTCCATAGCATAAATCATTTAATAAAAATAGATATAGTCCCCACCATTAAATTTTGCTTCCCCCTTTCCACAGAAGATAGCCAAAAGAGAAATCAAAAGCTTTGAAATTTAATGTGTCTCTACTTAGCAGCCTGAAGAATGTAGACCATATTGGTAATTTTATTGAAATCAAGTGTCCTTGATAAAATAAGAATAATAGCACTTGCTTTGTAAGATTGTTTTAAGTATTCCATGTTTAAACGTAAAACTGGTAGAATAATTTTGGGCACAAGGAAAATAAACAATAACAAGTAACTGACAATATCTCTCCTATGAGTAAGTTGGGGGAGTGGTTGGGGTGGAGGTCTATAACAATATGAATTGTTCTATTAAATTTATGGTCTTAGATTTTACTCACTGTACCTAATCATAGGGTGATTGTCTGCTTATTATTTCTGGAGGGAGTATTATATTTTTTCTTCTGTTAGATTTGAATTTATTTTACAACAAATGTTGCCTTTTAAATCTTTTGTAATACTTACACTAGAGTCCCAGTGCCCAAAAGTAGTGCACAGGTGGAGTACTTAGCAGCTGCTGGCTGTTGGCTGCTGGCTACCACCTGCCAGCCAGGGCCTCCCTTGTTGAGGTTGGCTGGCCGGCCCCTCCCCGCTGGCAAAACTCCTGGAAGATAGGACAATTTTCATATTAGGCTCTTATTTTATAGGATAATAATTAGTAGGTACTAAACATACTAGAGACTTGATTATTTTGGAAGTGAAATACATTATCTTTGATTTAGAAAGTAGAACCAATTATGCTAGTTATTTTACACTATCAAATTGAAAATAAAGTTAGGTTTGATTAATGCATAGCCAATATTAATAATACTTTAATATTAAATATTTAGAAAGTTAATATGTCACATGGAATTCAAACAGTAATTTTATCACATGTATTCAAAAGAAAGAACTCTGAATGGAGGGTCTGGAAAACTGACTTTCACATCTGGGACAGAGCAGGCCATTTGTATTTCTAAACCATAGTTGCTTATAAAACAAGCATTTACAGCACAAACATCACAGAGAAGGTCTAAGTAGAGAAAGTCTAGGAAAGCATGCTGTAAATTGTGAAGGAGCCCACTTTTCTTTTTGTTGCTTTTTTAGAGAAATACATAATGAAGATTTTCAAATCTGGAATTAAAGGATCACCATAATTGATGGGAAAATCAGGGTACTTGGTAGACCGACTTAATCTCATTCACTGCTAAAATATTTCCACACCTTTATTGTGATAATCATGCATAAAATATAATTTCTTCTATACTATGGTATCTCTCAGAAGACATTGAAGACACTTTTTAAAAAACCCTAACCTAAGGATATCTTTCTGTATTTTTTTAAAGAGAGAGGAAAGGAGAGAAAGAGAGAGAGAAAGAGAAACTTCAATTGGTTTCCTCCATAAGAGCCCCAATTAGGGGCTGAACCTGCAGCCTCTTGGTGTATGGAATAACGCTCCAACCAATTGAATCACCTAGCCAGAGCAAAGACTTGGGGAAAAATATTTTCTATCAACTTTTGTCTTTGTTTTTCAATTTCTAGTGCTTAGCACAAAATTTTATGTTGTTGGCACTGGTTTATTATTTGTTGAATTTATATATATATTGTTTTAATTAATATATTAATTTATTTAATAGCACTTATCCTAATATATAAAAAGGCAGGGGCCATCACGACTGAAACAACCAGATGGGCAACTGAACGGCATAGGGTGACAAGGCCAGCAGGGGGGTTAGTGAGAGACAACCAAATAATTGAACAGTAGGCTGCATGGGGCAACCAGGCTGGTGGGGGATGGGGGGAGTTGGGGTTGACCTGGCTGGTGAGGGGCAGTTGGGGGGTGACCAGGCCAGCAGGGGAGGCAGTAATGAGTGACTAGGCCAGTGGATGGGGAAGTTAGGAGCATCCAGGCTGGCAGAGGAAGGCAGTTGGGGACGACCAGGCCAGCAGGGGGGGGGGTGTATAAAGGGTGACCAGGCCAGTGGGGGGGGCATTTAGGGCGAGCAAGGTGGCAGATGGGTGCAGTTGGGGGTGACCAGGCTGGCAGGGAGGGCAAAAAGACACGATTAGGCCAGCAAGAAGAGGTGGTTAGGGGTGATCAGGTTGGCAGGGTATGTAGTTAGGGGTGATCAGGCAGGCAGGCAGGTGAGCAGTTAGGAGCCAGTGGTCCCAGATTATGAACTGCTGGTTTAGATCCGATCCCAGTTGGACATCCCCTGAGGGGCTGTAGATTAGAGAGGCTGCAGGTTGGGCTGAGAGTACCCCCCTGTACATGAATTTTGTGCACTGAACCTCTAGTATAGTTCATAAGTGTTCTGCACTATTCTAAGCTTTATAAATACTAACTAATTTAATTCTCCCAGCAGTGTTATGCTGCATTATTATGCTCAGGTTATTACTTCTAAGCAAACCAAGTCACACAGAGATTAAGTACTTTGTCCAAGAAGACCCTTTAAAAAAATTATACTATACTTTGCTTTTAATTACTTTAATTACTAAATGTTAAACCTGACATACAATACAATCATTCTTTTTTCAAGTTTACTAATTTTATTAGGCTGTTATGACCTAAAAAAAATATGGATGTCTTTATAAACCAATAATACAAACAATGACTAGCATTTGCAAATCAATAGAATAAATAGAAAAACTAAACAGCAAAATTCTTCACTGATGATTATAACACCCAATCAGTACCTCTTCATTTGTACATATATTTCTACTCAAAGGAGCCAGGAAGAAAATAAAACTGTTTTTGTTTTGTTTTGTAAAGCTTCTGTCCCAGTTAATGTCATTCTTTTTACTAGCTACATTTTAAAGCTCGTTTTAGCTTCTCTTTTTTTACATTCCTCTGAAAATAACTTTTATTAAGTTAATATCAATAAGGTTAAATTATATATTTTGTCAAGGAATAAAAAGGCACATATAAATTTAGAGAGATGTATAAGATGGGGGAGGAGGCATGGTGTTCCCTCCAGCCATTGTATCCAGGTAAAATGTCACACGCTTTAAGATATGTCATAACTCTGTGCATTAAATAAAATATTGATAAAAACTTTGGATAGCTTGATACATTTTTTTAAAGGCAGTTATTGAATGACTTACCTTTTTACAGAAATCAGCTTAGAATTTTCTCTTTTATTTTGGATCAGAAATAATGTCATGGTCATGCTTCTGTGTGGCTCTAAGTGGCATAATGAAGCTGCGCAAGGAAGAGTACAAAGATAGAGTATGGTATAAAGATGGATTTTATAAAAGCCAATAGATGTACCGGCTTCTTGTCACTGATATGGTTATATGACCATCTCATATGAATAGGTTCATTTAGGCATCATAGGGTTAATGGGACCCAGTGAACTTTAAAATTTCTTTCAAGATGGAGAATGTGTTTCAAACAAGATCAACTAAAAAAGAAATGTAGACTCACAGAGATTTACTACCTAACTTTTTTTCAAGGAATGTAGTTCATATTTCTCTGCTGTCTAATCATTCCGTGCCAGTAGAAAGAGTGCTATTGTCGAAATAACGGTTGTGTAAACTTTGTAGTACATTCTGTATTCAGTTGGCACAAATAAGTCTTCTTTAAATTTGAAGGTTCTGAGATATTACTAGGCTAGTTATATTTAGAAAAATTAAGCACTGATCATTTCTCCTGTTCCGAAATAAACATATCATAAGAAATAAAAAGTTTACATTAAAATGGCATCTATGTATATGAAAGCCTAAGCAACTGGAACAACTGGAATGACCAGAACGACTGGAACGACTGGTCGCCATGATGCACACTGAACACTGGGGGGCAGAAACTCAATGCAGGAGCTGTGCCCTGGTGGTCAGTGCTTTCCTATAGCAACCTCCCCTAGTTGGCCAACCTTCCACAGTCCCTCTCCCCCAGCCGGCCAATCTCCTGTGGCTTATCTTCCCTATCTGCAGGTCTGATTGCCTGATGTGGCCCCTTTTCCAGGGGGCCCGAGGGTCAGCTCCCTCCTCAGGGTCAATGGTCAACCTCCCATGCCCTGTTCCTCTCCCTACTTGGGAGTCCCCAGTTGGCCCACTCTCTGCCTGATGTGGTAGCAGCACAGTGGTGAGGGACGGAGGAGGGGAGGGAAGTAAAGAACCTCATGGTGGCAGGGCACTGATGATGGCAGCATTAGCATCTGGCATCTATTCCTTATGCATCCTGCCTGGCAACTGTCACCTCCTCTCTGTCCTGGTCCTCATCGTCCTGGTCCTAATTGGCCCAGATCACCAGCCAGTCCTAGGAACCCAACCCATGCATGAATTTCTTGCACTGGACCTATAGTAATTATATATAAATTAGAGGCCCAGTGCAGGAAATTCGTGCATAGGAGAGGGTTTCCCTCAGCCCAGCCTGCACCCTCTCTAATCCAGTACCCCTCAAAGAATGTACGACTGCCAGGATGCAATCCAAGATCACTGGTACCTAACCACTCACCTGCCTGTCTGCTTAGTGCCCCCAACTGCTCTCCCCTGCCAGTCAGTTCACCCCCAACTGCCCTCCCCTGCCAGCCTGGTTGCTCTAACTGCTCTCCCCTCCTGGCCTGATCTTGCTCTTAAGTGCCCTCTCCTGCAGGCCTCAACTGCTCTCTCCTGCTGGCCCGGTCTCCCCTAACTGCCTGTGCTTTGGCCCCCACCACTATGGCTTTATCTGGAAGGAAGTTGGACATCTGGAAGATGGCCCGTTGACCCAATCTAGTTAGCGTATTTACTCTTATTAATATAGATAATTATATATTTGAATTTATAAATGGTAAAAATAATTAGATATATGTTTATAAAACTGCATAAATATAAATGTATAAAGGCTACTGTACTTTGTATTAAAATTAATATTTCTACTACTTATGTGTTACCTTAAAGTAGTAAATAACATTTTTTTAAAAAATATCAAAACTACCCAATGAGATACATGGTAATCTGAAAGTAGAAATTTATCAAGCATAAAATATAACTTCTCTACCATTAAATTGACAAAATGATGACAAATATAAATTTTACGTGAACTGATATAACCAATTTTATGCCTAATGGGTCAAAAATTTGTAGAATCAGTGTAATGTGGTTTCACTATCTTAAAATTTCATGGAAATCATAAGTAAAAGTGGAATATATATGTGCTGTTTTCTATACTATAACGTAAAGAGAGTTTTGTTGGTGACCTGCAGGACTCAACCTCAGGCCAGGATCAGTCAAGATGTTTATTGTTTTTAGTGACTTATGTAATGATCCCCTTTCAAAAAAAAATGTGTGGAAAATGATGTAATTGCTGTGTTAAACAATATGGTTGTTGTTTTTTTAAGAAACAAACTATAGCCATATTATCTGGAAGTTCTACTGTGTATAAACCACAAAAAATGCAAATAGGGACACTAACAGATATTTGTACAGCTATGTTCATAGCAGCATTATTCACAATAGACAAAAGGTAGAAGCAATCCAAGTTTCCATTAACATATGAATTGAGGAACAAAATGAAGTGTATACATAGAATGGAATATATACAGCCTTAAAAGTTATAGAAATACTGACTATTGTTGCAAAGTGTATGGACTTTGAAGGCATTATGCTAAATAGAATAAGCCCATCATCAAAGGGTACATACTGCTTGGTTCTACATCTATGAGGTTCTTAGTGTAGTCATATTCATAAAGACAGAGTAAAACTGTGGTTTCCAGGGGTGGGGGAAATTGGAGTCGGGGGTTATTGGTGAATGGGTTTGGAGTTTCATTTTGGAAAGATGAAAGAGTTTTGGAGATGGATAGTGGTAATGATTGCACAACAGTTCATTTTGTAGTGCCATCGAACTATAGATTTTAAAATGGTTAGAATTGTAAATTTTATATTACTGATATTTACACACACACACACACACACACACACACACACACACACACACTCACTCTATGGAGAATGCTGAGAAAGATAGTTTTATGCTGGTACAGATTTTCCCAAATTTCATCTATCAAAGACTAGTGCCAAGCTGATGCTGTTCACTAGAGCAATGGTTAAACACACATATTCCAAGAGTCTATCCTAATTGATTTATATTTCCAAACAACCTTTCTATTTAGATATGTTCAACATCACACTCATCTTCTCTCCTGGGATGTCACGTAACATCACAAACTCAGTAGGGAATTATTTGCCTGCCGACCATCCCACCAGCTTAAATAAACAATCAGACAGAGACATTTTTCTAAGACCTATTCTCCTCAAGTGTTACTTATCTAGCAATTAGCTACCTACCACCTGCTAATTGTTCATTCCTGAAACCATGGGCATTTTTGATATCACGTCTCTCCAGCAGGTTCTCTGTACATGTACTGTTGCTTCCTTACAAACCTCTCAGTGTTCACAGTTGCCTCCAAAGTAGAATTCTACAGTATTTTTCTTTTTTTAAATATATTTGTTATTGATTTTTTACAGAGAGGAAGAGAAAGGGACAGAGAGCTAGAAATATCAATGAGAGAGAATCATCGAGCAGCTGCTTCCTGCACACCCACTATTGGGGATGTGCCCGCAACCAAGGTACATGCCCTTGACCGGAATTGAACCTGGGACCTTTCAGTACAAAGGCCAATGCTCTATCCACTGAACCAAACCAGTTCCGGCTACAGTTTTTTCTTTACCCTCCTTTAATTCAGTATTCACAATTCAGAGAGCTTTCAAAAATGAATTCTCCTCAAAACTGTTGCTCTTAGACAAGTTAAATATTTTTTATCTTGTTCTTTTGGGCCTTGAATTATTATCTATCTTCCTTCCACTTCACCTTGACCCATGTAAGGCCAGTTCCCTATTTCTCTTCCCTCACACTGGAATTCAGTTCTCAAAATATATACTTCCTCCTTTTATTCATGGCTGGGCTATACAGGGGTAGGCAAAAGTAAGTTTACTATCATGTGTAAGGAATATAATAATATAATAATCCTATAAAGAAAAGCCTAATATGCTAAGTGTCTGGTCATCTATTCAACCAATCAAAGCATAATATGCTAATGATATGCTAAGGCCACTCAACCACTTGCTATGATGTGCACTGACCACCTGAGGGCAGGCACTCTGACTCGTAGGTTAGCTTGCTGCTGGGGTCCAGCTGATCAGGACTGATTGAGATGGGCCAGACATGCCCTAGAGACCTCCTGCAGTCCCTCCTCAGCTGTTCATCCTCCAGCATCCTCCCTGGTCCCAATCATGCACCAGGGGTCCCTCAACCTGGGCTGCACCCTCTCACAATCTGGGACCCCTTGGGGAAAGTCAGAGAGCCAGTTTCAGCTTGATCCTGCAGGCCAGGCCGAGGGACCCCACTGATGCATGGATTCATGCACTGGGCCTCTAGTCTACATTTTTAAAAGGCTAATATGCAAAGTGTCCCCTCCAGAGTGTGACCGGGAAACCAGGAGTTTGATTGTTCACTATGATTTGTGCTGACCACCAGGGGGTGACACGGAGCAAAGGAAGGCCCTGAGTAGCAGCCAGCAGCCAGGGAAGAAAGGCCCTGGCCAGCATCTGTAAGGCTCCGATTGGCCCTGATCACTGGCCAGGCCTGGGGACCCTTCCTGTGCACAAATTTCATGCACCTAGCTTCTAATTAATAAATACTACTATGAGGATAAACACTTTGTTTCAAATACTCACCACCTGCTTTTGCCCACCCCTAAATATCGTTGCCTTTGCCTAGAAGTTTCCTCTGATCTTTATACTGGCTGACTTCTATTCATCTCCCGTTTTATACCTCCCTTCTTCAAGAAGGAGCATTCTTTTATGTGCTCTACATTCTGTAGTTCTCCTATACTTTACTTAGCATACAATTGTTAAGTGTATGAAAAAGTACCAAATCCATCACTGTGAATGATCCCAAGTCATCAGTCATTGAAATCCTAGTTTTTCTTTATATTCAAATAAAAAGGCCTGCACTTTACCTCCAAGAACTATGTTGAATACAATATTCCTTACCTTTACCCACACATTTCAGAAGAATCAATAATTCTTTTCCTCCTGGTCATGTCTTTCTCCAATGTTCTGAAGTGCCAAAATTGTTGCTTTATCTCAGCTATTTCTGGCTGCTATCTGCAGTGGTCTGCCATCAGTGTACTCTTCTGTGCTATTTTTTTTCTTTCCTCAGTAATTTTTCTATCAAGTTCTTTCACCACTTTTCCATTCTCTTCCTATATATACCTCATATATGCTCCAGAGTTGCCATATCAGTTTTCATCATCTTTCTTACAATAGATCCCTTCTGTTTGGGAATCAGCCATGTACCTGCCACTGATGATGAATCGTGTCTGGTCTGAGGCTTCACTAGTCATGACAATCCCATTCCCACTCACTAGGCTTTTGTCTTCAGATGGTTACGTGAGTCAGTTATAGACAAGGAGGTATAATGAAACGTCAGCTGAGGGCTACTGAGAAATATTTTCTTCTTGATACATAGATTTAAAAACTTTTTCCCTCTTGTCTCCCTTCCTGTTTCTGGTTTTATCAATGAAGACAGTACACTTGGACCTGTAATACCCAGCCTGAGACTTTAAGACTATTCTTAAATATTTAAGGAGATAAAAAAAAAAAGCTGAGAAGAATGCCAATTCAACCTTTAGCTAGCAATCTTTATGTTAGATAAATAATGAATATCCTTATTCTTTATGACATCTTTAGAGGGAATTCAATTTCATACCACTTTGCACAACAATGTAGAATCCAGAATTCCTGTTTTTTTCTTAAACGGAGCAACTAAATTTTTTTTGTCTTCAACTCTCCCACTTAGATCATGCCCAGAGGTCTTTTCATTTTTTTTAAAGGTCCCTTTAAGTAGGTTACAGATGCCCATCTTCCATATTTTCAAAGTTTGTTAAGTGTATATCATATCACAGTGATTGTTTGTGATTTGATGAGTGAATGGACCCTCTTATTCACCATTGCATCTGAAGGCCTTACCATACATAGTGTCAGGTTCGTAGTAGGCGCTATAACATGTTGAAATAAGTGGTTGAAACAATGAATATTTATCTAGGGTTATATAGGTTGTAGTAGAGATGTTAACATATATTAGTAAAGATGGCTTCTCATAAGAAGATATATTTCAACAGGTTTGAATGTCCAAAAGAAAAATGGAGAAAATTAGATCTGCAGAGATAGTATGTTCCCCTGTTTCTGAACTGTTTCTGAACTGTTTGTGAGGAAATATAGGATGAAGTGTTGGACTACATAGGTACTTAAAAAACATCCTTTGTATTCCAAGATATATAAGAAAGCCCCATACAGAAGGTCCTCATGTTACACAGGAGATCTGGTTCCTACAGCATGAAGTAATGTGATCTTTGCCATAAGTGGGAACCCACCGACTAAGCATCTAGGTCACTCACATGGAGCACATACACAGCAGTAATGAAGTAAAACAGAAAAAAAACAATTAAAAGAGAGATAACAATTCCTGACCTTTACTTGTGGCAAATGAATAATAAAAAATATAAAGCACATATGTACATATGTTGAAATGATGAAACTTTTTTTTTTAAATAAATAAACGGGAGATGGCGACATAACCACAAAATGATCTAATTCAAGTCCCACGTAACCCAAGGACTGCCTGTATGTATCTGAAGATAATATGTATAACAAGAAGTTCTCTAAATGTGAACCAGTAGATATGATGACCAAAACTTTGTAATAGTGAGAAAAGATTTAAGTGGCTGAAAACTAAAACAGTGTGATAATAATTTATCTTATATTTTACATTTAAATTATAACTGTTTGGAAGGTAGGGTATTTTGGACAAAATAGTGATGTCTCTGAAGATAGGACATGCTTCACTTCAATTGTATATTATTATGTTAACAGAATCATTCGTACAACAAAATACGAGGATTTCATTGACTTTCACAAAAGCCTTTAAAATTATCAGTGAATTTAAAATCACCCTTTAAGCACTTTGTGCTGAGGATGGGACTATGTATGGGGAAAGAGTATTTGAGGGAGCATTAACTTTATAATGAGGGAGCATTTCACTTGTGAATATTTTATTGTATGGCAATTTTTACTTCTCTGCTCAGAATCATAAATATGGGGACTGTAATAATAAATACTAGGATAATGAGAATGCCTTATACTTTATTAATCCTGGGATTAATAATTAATGATAATTTTCCAAATTCATGATGAAGTTTTCTCTGATAATACATGCCATTCTTCAACATTTATCTATTTTATGGAGGATACTCTCTTGATTCATGTTTTAGAACATTATACAAGGTAATTAACACCAGTGTACATGGGAAGATGAAAAATATATTTCTATATTGAGAAATGGAATATTGTTTCAAGTATAAATGAATTTCATTGTCTTATAGTTCAATCTTATAAGGGAACATTCTCTTATTTTGAGCTGCAAGTGAGAGCTATGTGCTATTTTAAGAATTATACTTTTTAAGACAGATTTAGAAAATATACTGGACAGAGTTAAAAACCAAAAACAAAAACTCAGTCTTGGGAGTCAACTTTCATGTAATACTGATTGAGATTTCACTAATCCTGGCAAAGTGGAAAATTTATGTTTTGTCTCTTGAATATTTGGTGACATTGAGCAAGTTACATAAACTTGCTGCATCTTAAGGATTTACATTTCGAAGTTTACACCCAATTTGTAAAACCCTTAGAAAAATTTTAAATGGCTGAACGTATAAAGGATATAGTTGGTGCTCAATAAATAATAGCTAGACTTTTTATTGAAAACTGTCTGCTTTTCTCAAATAACAATTAAAATAAAAGTCTACCATTTGGTTAGCTCTCTATACCTTAAAATTCATGCTCCTAACCCCAGCATACTTTCCGAATGGTTCTTGCCGTAGACAAGAAGTGAGAAAGAAGGTACTTCTTGGGTAACATAGCCATTGGTTCAAAATAATTTTCTTTTCCTTCTGCTAGTATGGCTCTGCTGCTGCCTATATTCCTAGCTTTAATATCAGAACCTGGTTCTCCTTGCCTGGACACCTGATTTCTGTAGTCTGTTCCCGTTGGCATTTTTTTTCAGGTGCTTTCATAATTTCTAGTTCCTGATATTAATCTGGTATCAACATTATCCTGTCTGTGAATTTACCAAATATTGAAATGACTTGATTCTTCTAGGTTCTTAAGGTTTTGGCCCAATTGTTCCCTTAGGTAAATATTTGCATAAACTTTAATATGGTGTAACTTCTCCCCAATTTTTCATATCTACATTCTATGTTTGGCAATTCACCTAAATTTCTGAGTACTTGTTACCTTTCGTTGAAATGGCTAATGTCCATAATTTAACAGTGGTTCTCATAATTAGAAAACAATGCTTTAAAAATCACAGCAACTTTAAGACTTGCTGTTGTTATGAATTTGAGTTGAACTAACCCCATGAGCATTGTTAATGGCCAGCTTGATGATTTCCCAAATCTGTTAGCTTATTAAGGCTTACTCTGTTTTCCTATTTACTTTAGAAATGGGCATTTAGGCATCCGCCAGGAAGTTACAGCTTAGCTCTCCTGACATCTACTTTACTTCATCCTGAGTGCCTGAAATAATAGATGTCAATGTATTTCATGTCAACAAATGTATAAATCATTTCCCCACATAAATAATTCCCCATTGTAGAATTAAGTAATTGAGCTAAAGGATGCCCACTGACTTTCATATGGATACTTAAAAATGTAATACTTATGACATGTAACTACAGTTCTGGTGCACAAATTTGTGCATGGGTGGGGTCCTTTGGGGTGGCTGTGGGGATTAGGCCCAAACTGGCAGTCCAATGCCGCCTGGTGCTCCTGCCTGGCTCTCCCACTCATCCCAGGCCCAGTCAGTTGTGCCCAGTCAGTCCCCTTTGGGAGAGCATTGTGCTGCCACAGCAGTGCTCGCCAGCTGTGAGCCCTGAGTCTGGCTACCCTCCTAAGGCGAATGGATGTTTTTGGCCCTCTGGGAAGCTGGTGGGGCATCCTTGATGGCCCTGGATCCTGATCTTTCCAGCTGACTTTTGTGCCAGTTGTCAGGAGCCACCTGGCGGCTGTCTTTATACAGTTTCTAACTTGCTGAGCATCTAGGCAGGGGAAGTGGCTGCAGTGCCCAGGCTGACTTCCAGGAGCCCTGTGGCAGCTCTGTTGGTGGTGGTGGCACTGGAACATGCTGGCAGTACCAACCAGTCCATCAGTGGCTGGCCTGTTCTCTGGAGATTGGACCTGAAAGACTACAGGGAATGCGTGGCTGACCGTGGGTTGGTGGGCCACTGGGACTGGTTGGTCAGCTGAGCTGTGCTCCCACAGCGGGAACGCACTGACCACCAGGGATCAGCTCCTGCATTGAGCATATGCCCACTGGTGGTCATTGTATGTCATAGCAACCAGTTGACTGATCATTAGGTCACTTATATATAAAATAATAGAAATGAACAATGATTCAATGATTTATAGTTTGTGTCACCTTGTTATAGTTTGTAATGACAGTTCTAAATATAAGGCAAATTGTTATTTACCAATATTGAAGTTGAGGATCCATGACTTTAAATAAAAGGCCCCAGTTATTCAATTTGGGGTTCTAGATTGTAAATAGGTATTTCTATAATTATTAGGCCCCTGAAGCAATGAAATAAAATGGAAGGAGGAGTACTTTTACTGATTAAAAACAGTTTGATATAAAAATAATTAAGATAAACTTATGTTTTTACTTCCCTCAGGAAGGGGATTCATTCAAATAATATCTTTTGTAAAAAAAAGTCGACATGTGATATCCTCTTGTAGTTTAAAAATAAATATAAACCTCTCAAAGAATAAATGAGACATATTTCATAATGCAACTTGAACAATACTGCTGGAACATAATTTTTGTAATATAGGTCCAGAGTGACTCAATGAACGTGTGATAGAGTCCACTTGAAGACACAACAGTTAAAGCAGCTTGAAAGCATGTACTTAGTTCCTATGGTGATACTCACAGAGCTATTGAGGAATGGACAGCTTAAAAAATGTCAAATAATCATTGTGTTCTTTTCAGAAAATGATCTGTGATGGATCTACTTAAAGTGTACAATAGAAAATTCACACTTGGGATGATTTCACTCTGTAATATTTCTGTGTTGAGTGGTTGGAATTTAAAACAAATGTTTTCAATATAGATGGACTGGTGACCGATTCAAATGGAATTCAAGGCAATTCATTTATCAATAGGTTTCCTACATTTCACTATTTATAAAATACGAATGGATTCTGTTTCTTAGAATTGATTTGTACTCATAAACTGAGGTGTGACTAATTTCTATTTTTCCAAATTTTCAGGAGGCTCTCTGGTTAAACTTTTAAAAAAAGGATTGGTCATTTTAGGCAAACACATAAGTTTGAGCAACCATGGTTAATTCAACAAATATGTTCCTTGAAATGTATTGAAAACTACTATAGAAACGTCAAAGAAAGTAAAAGTTATCAAACACATAGTATGGAAGAAAAGCAAATATGAATCGTTGATTATATAATTTCTAAGGCAACAATATTGAAATATTAAAAGTAAAGGTAATATTGCAAAGCTATTTTTGCTCACTGAAATATGATCATTATCAGCAGTCATTATTTTGAATGGTTCCAAATTAACTGAAACCCATGCATTTTGGAACTCTGTCATTGCTTTGATCAAATTTCAGTTACTGCTGAACCATTCAAAAGTGATGCCATAGTTCTGAACATGGATGAGTTTCAGTTAAATTGGTACCATGCAGTCAGAACTGTTTGTATTTAACTGTAAGATAAATTGCTACAGTATACTAAGAAGACCAAACATGCAAGAATCATCAATCAATATTGATATATATTAAGCATATGAAGAATTGTAGAATTATTTTTTTTTCTTATTACATTCTCCTCGTAACTAACAAAGAAAATAAGTTACCTATAGCCACATCATTTTTTCTAATGTTATCTTAAATAATTTGTTTTTACAAAATATTTGGGGACTTTTCTTTTTAGTATTTTTTGTGGCAAGGGGTTATTTAATCATCCTATCTAATAAAATAGTCATATGCAAATTAATCATCACCCAGCTACATCCTCAAGACACGTCCACCAATCACACCCACCAGCCAATCAGAGTGAGTATGCAAATTAACCCCAAACAAGATGGCTGCAGCCACAGAGAGTAGGAGGGAGGCTTGGGTTTCCCTGGCAATGAAGGAAGCCAAGCTTTCTACACACCCTGGCAGGCGCAGGCCTCCACTGAAGGATACAAAGTTTCAATTATAGATGATTAATCCCAAGAAAATGGTAGCAGCCAAAACCGGTTTGGCTCAGTGGATAGAGCCTCCCCAGGTTCAATTCCAGTGAAGGGCATGTACCTTGGTTGCAGGCACATCCCCAGTAGGCGGTGTGCGAGAGGCAGCTGATCAATGATTCTCTCTCATCGATGTTTCTAACTCTCTATCCCCCTCTCTTTCTCTCTATAAAAAAAATCAATAAAATATATTATTTAAAAAATGGCGGCAGTCATGGAGCTGGAGAGAGAAGTCTAGGGTTTCTTCCATCGAGGAAGGAAGCCAAGTTTTCCAACTGCCCTGGCCTATGCCTCCACTCTAGACTACAAAGTTTCAATTATAGAAAGTGAATAAACCTCAACACAAATGGCTGCCACAATGGAGAGAGCAAAAGGCTTGGCTCCATTTCAGGCTACAAAGTTTCAATTGTAAAAGATAAATATATCCCAGATACCAGGGCCTCCACTTGGGTCACCATGGGGCATGGCTGGCCTACAAACCACCACAGGCCCCTTGCCCAGGCCGCCCCATGCCCCAAGGAAACCCCCACCCTGATCCTGGACACCCTTCAGGGCAATCCAGCTGGCCCCCACCCGTGCACCAGGCCTCTATCCTATCTAATAAAAGAGTAATATCCAGATTGACCATCACTCCAACACACAAGATGGCTGCTCTCATGTGGTCAAAGATCCTGCACCCATGTGGACACAAGATGGCCACCACAAGATGGCCAGCAGGGGAGGGCAGTTGTGGGGGGACCAGGCCTGCAAGGGAGGGCAGTTGGGGGCAATCAAGCCTGCAGGGGAGGGCAGTTAGGGGTGATCAGGCCGGTAGAAGAGGAAGGATTGGGACAAATAGAATGGCAGGGTGTGAGTTAGACATCAATCAGGTTGGTGAGGCAGTGGTTAGGGGGTGATCAGGCTGACAGGCAGAAGTGGTTAGGGACAATCAGGAAGGCTGACAGTCAGGCAGTTGGGAGCCAGCAGTCCTGGATTATGAGTGGGATGTCCGACTGACCTAAATGGGCAGTGGGACATCCCTCAAGGGTTCCCAGATTGGAGAGTGTGCAGGCTGAGCTGAGGAACAACTCCCCCCCACACACCGGTTGCACAGATTTTGTGCATCAGGCCTCTAGTGAAATATAATGTTTAATATATTGTAGCATTTTCTTTCAACTGTGCTGCTGTATTAAAAGTGACACTACACAAATATGTGTAATGTTATGATAACTTAGAAGTGAAGAGAAAATCAGTTTAGAGCTAGAGGAAGATACACATTACTATGTTTGGTTTCCTGAACTAATATCACAGAACAAACAACGGGGCATCTCAGAGCTCAGTGGTCTTAGGATCAACCGAGCTTTTGCTTTGCTTTTTGAAATCAGCTGAAGCAGCTTAACGTGACTTTGGCTAAGAGTTGGATTTAGAGCTCGTTCCCCAGTCTCCTTGTTCTGGCATTGGTAGCTACTCAGGGAATGATCTGAGGTGGAGTGCAGTAGTACAGGAACCTGAGATGGAATCATGAAATATCTCTTAGAGGAAATATTAAAAACGAGCATTCTGGCACTTCTTCCTATATTCCACTGGTTACATGGATACATCCACACTGAAAATTGGTCATAAAATATAATCTACTTATAGGAAAGATATAGCTGGTAGGGGAGGGGAGACCTATCTGTGAACAACAGGTTCTATCTAGCACTCACGCCATTCATTAGTTTCAATGCACTCGCTATCGTTAAGCTTTAATATGTAATTTGATTGCATTAAAAGTAATAAAAACATTATTTTTGAAGTTGTCATTGTATTCAGAATAGTAACATTTTCATAAGGTTGATGTTGAGAACATACTCATAAAATCTGGTATGATACAGGATTGAAGTTAAACTTATGAAGCTTTTCTGCCTTCATTTCAAATCAATGACTTGATGACGTTCTATCAACAGTTGTCTTGTTTAATATTATTTCATTATATATAGCTGCAGTAAATTTTAAATGATAAAAATTATGTTTTGTCTATTCGGTGGTAACAAAGGGTTAAAGTCTTCTACAAAACAGTGACACCAGGCTTCATTTTTTAAAGTCTTCATATTCACATTACAAAGAAAGTTAAAATAGATAAAAATACCTTATATTATATGGTTTAATCATTTACAAGTCTTGGCACATAATAAATAGTAGTATCACATAGGTCTTTAAATAGAAGAAGAAATTGACTCAAAGACTACTAAATTAGGCATTATTTATTTCTAAAAGGTTATTGAATACACTTTGAAAATTTAGATCTTATTTAAATCTAATGCTAAATTTCCAAGGGTCCTACTGCAAGTGATAAGGCAATGATTATCTAATAATTATGCTATAATTATTAGGAAATCCTTTATCAACACATAAGTCCTATGTTTCTAAAAATAAAATTAGCTATGAAATGTACATTTTAAGGTGACCAGAGGTCTCGCTTTTGGAGGGATAGTACTGATTTTTAACAATTTGTCCCATGTCCCATGGCATTTTAAAAAAGTCCCGATTTTTGGAAAGATTCTTTTGGACTTTTTTTAAAACACCGCGGGATGTGGGACAAATTGTTAGAAATAGGGACTGTCCCTCCAAAAGCAGTACGTCTGGTCACCTTAATAATGTCAGACTTTAAGGCCTTATTTACTTATGGCTGAATCCATGCCCTACTTTCACAATGTTAATTACATAACTGTGTATTTTTTTAAAAAAAATCTAAATTCTTTATTGTTTCAAGTATTGCTTCCTTTTCCCCCCATTGACCTCTTCCCAGCCATCCCCACTCTCCAGTACATGTTCTCATCCCCTCCGCCCCCACCCCCCACTCCCCAATCTGTGTCCATTGGTTATGCTCATATGCATGCATACACATCCTTTGGTTGATCTCTTATCCCCTCACCTCATAATTTGAACAGTCTTTTTGTCTTTCTGCCTCTGGTTCTATTTTTGTTCATCAGTGAATGTTGTTCATACTGTTCCACAAATGAGTGAGATCATATGATATTTATATTTCTCTGATTGGCTTATTTCACTTAGCATAATGATCTCCAGTTCCATCCATGCTGTTGCAAATGGTAAGAATTCCTTCTTTTTATAGCAGCATAGTATTCCATTGTGTAGATGTAACACAGTTATCCAATCCACTCATCTGCTGATGGGCACTTAGGCTGTTTCCAAATCTTAGCTATGGTAAATTCTGCCGCTGTGAACTTAGGGTGTATACTAGTATATCCTTTCTAATTGGTGTTTCTGTTTTCTTGGGATATATTCCTAGAAGTGGGATTACTGGGTCAAGTGGAAGTTCCATTTTTAATAACTGTGTTTTAAGTGTCTCCTGTGTAAACATACTAAAATGTATGTGTTCTAAATTCCCTAGTAAAAGGTCACCTGGTTCCTACTCAAGAACAATCTGGAACCTTATTTTATATCTCTAAACATAAAATGTTACCTCCCTCCCCCTGCTCAAATTTCTCCCATTTAGCACCTATTTAAATGTCTTTGCTTAGCAAAATATGTGCATGTGTGATTAAAGTTGGGACATCTGGTTAATAGTGCTTGAATTAAACTCTTCATCACTTTTCTGAAGGCCTGTTTCTCAGTGTTTGAACTTAGCTCTAGATTCATGGTAATATATATGTAAATTAGACAAAGGCATTGCTTGTATATTTTTCACCATGTGTATTTATCTTTTTTGATAACCAGTGCTGACCATACTAAAATCGTTCCAATCCTTTTTCTAACAAATGAGTCAGAATAATATCATAAGCCCAGCAGAAGAAGAATTTTTAATCAGATCTCAATGATGGCTCTAAGCAAGTAAAAGGATTAATAAAATTGTCTTGCCATGTTTTCTCATACCTTGAGGTTTTAGGGCATTATCTAAAAGGAATACTTTGACTGTTTGACTGCAACCAAGCCATCAGCTATACCGCCACTGGATATTAATTCAGAAAGCAGTAAGGGCAGGTTTATTTTACCTGGAGAGGCCAAATCAACCATTTGTAAGAATATTTAGATGTTTTAATTGCAATTTCACAAAGTACAGAGGTAAAAGAAGAAAAATATAAAGTTGCTGCATGTAGCATTCCTTTCCTGTTAATGATTTCTTCTGTTGCAGTCACATTTTGGCCCTTTTTCAGTTTGTAACCAATAAAGATCCTGGTGTTTAAAAGCCACATTAATCCTCCCCTGTTTTCATACTAGAGAACATCTCTACGAATTCATCATGCAGTAGATTAATTCTGAATTGCTGCTCTCATATTACTTTATAGCCCCTGGTACTTAGCCTGTGTTTGAATTATCCCACCATGTTCTAAAATGAGCTTGTGCATGAGAGTTGTATAACAAGGAAAAAGCAAATTAGAGTAAAAGAAAGGCTGTGTCCTTGCTCCATATCTTTTTTTTCATTAATATTGATGTCACCTGGAAATTGTTAGTATATAGATCAATGCATATATGAAGAAATGCAATCAAGAAACCAGACAAACAAGCAAACAAAATCTACATTAATAAAAGAGAAAGATGCAAATTGACTGTACCTTTGTGATTCCCACCAACCAATCAGGAGTGAGTAGGCAAATTAACTTAACAAAGATGGCAGGTTAATTTGCATACATAGGCACTGCACCGCCCACGGCTGCTCAGGCTTCTGGTCAGTCTGGAAAGGTGGAAAGGCCGCTGCGGGCAGAAGCAAAGGCAGTGCTGGCAGTCAAGGGAAGGAAGGCTCATTCTTGTGTGAATCTTCGTGCAGTGGGCCTCTAGTAAATAAATAAAATACATTTGTCTTTTTGTTTGCGCATATGTTTTCTGTTAATCCTTACTTGAGGATATTTTTCCATTGCTTTACTGGGAGAGTGAAATGGGCGAAAGGAGGGGGAGAAAGAGAGATAGAGAAACATTGATGTGAGAGAGACAACCTAACTGGTTGCCTCCTGCACTTGCCATCTAAGTATATATCCTTGAATGCAAATTGAAACCGTGATCCTTTGTTGTGCAGGTTGAACCTCTTACCACTGAGAAAAACAAGCCAGGGTAATAAATTCCTTTTTTTTTAATTTATAAACTGTGAAGACATATTTTGGAGAGGATGTGTTAAATGATTTCTAAAATCAGAGTGATCATAAGAAATTAGTAGCAGCCCTGCATTGTTTCAGAGTTTTATGAATTCATAAATAAAATATATACAGTGACAATAATTAGGAAACAAGGGGAAATAATGTCAAAATCTTCCTAAAAGCAAACAAGCAAAATAAAATATCAGTAGTTTAATATGGCAAAGGTAGAAGAAATATATGTGGTGATGGCTGTTAACTAGACTTCTTGTGGTGATTATTTCAAAATAAACAAATATCAAATCATTATGTAGTACCCCTGAAACTAATGTTATATATTAACTAGAGGCCTGGTGCATGAAAATTCATGCACTCAAGGGTTCCCTCAACCCAGACTGTGCCCTCTCAGTCTAGGACCCCTCATGGGATGTCCAACTGATGGTGTAGGCCCGCTCCCCTAAGCACTGCTGTGGAGGTGGGAGAGGCTCCCACCACTGCTGCTGTGGTGGCCAGCCATGAACCAGCTTCTGGCTGAGCAGCCCTCCCCCTGTGGAAGCCCACTGAGCACCAGGGGGGAACTCCTGCATTCAGTGTGTGCTCCCTGGTGGTCAGTGCACATCATAGCCACTGGTTTTTCCCAGCCGCTAGGGTCAATTTGCATATTACCCTTTTATTATATAGGATTATATGTCAATTTTGAAAACAAAAGACTATATGGAGCAAACAAGTACAAGTGCAACTTTATTTATTTATTTATTTATTTATTTATTTATTTTAAATATATTTTATTGATATTTTACAGAGAGGAAGGGAGAGAGCTAGAGAGCTAGAAACATCGATGAGAGAGAAACATCAACCAACTGCCTCTTGCACACCCCCTACCAGGGATGTGCCCGCAACCAATGTACATGCCCTTGACCGGAATCGAACCCAGGACCTTTCAGTCTGCAGAACGACGCTCTACCGCTGAGCCAAACTGGTTTTGGCAGTTTTTTTTATTTTTAACATTTTAGTAGATAAAATAGTTTTTCTTCATAGAAACTGGCACAACATGAAAAATGTTAAATATTAGGGAGGAATTTATTCCTTTGTACTTCTGACCTTCATTAAAAGTCCATTTTAAAATCATTTTATTCTTGATGATAGTGCATTTGATATTCATGCAAATTTCACTTGGAAAAGATAAAATATTTCATAATAATAGTATATTGGCTAAATAGCTAGTTATTGCCTACTTAAATTTCTGGTCTTTAATTTAAAGCAACATAAAAATTCTTGATACTGGTAATAATGATATTAATGTCTGTTGATATAAAATGAAACTGTGTTAATCCTAGCATCATAGACCTTGTTAAATTTATAGAATTATATTTTAGCAAGTAGATTGTATGTTTTGATTTAACTTTATTTTATTTTTGCTTTGAACTATTTATAACAACCAGGTTGCCTTTTAGGTGCATTTTAATGCTTTCTATGACAGTTGAGTTACTAGTCTCTATGTTCATAATGGGGAAATATTAATGGAAGATATTGCTCTAAATATTACTTTAAAACATACAAATATATCAGAAATGTAAGCTATATACCTACTTGGTATATGTTTCTAAGCTATAATGCGCTGTTTGGAAAGACAATGCAATCTTATTTTTAAAATAACCTAGCAAATAGAGGTTAAAAATTAAAAATTCCTTTTTCTAAATACATTTTTGGCCCTTTCAAATGAGATGTGGGTAGCCTACAGTTACATTTTTATATATGAATACAAAACAGTACCTCATTATTTTACCCAACTTTAATTTTTTAAAACTCTCAATGTAAATAACTTTACCAAAATCAATTTAAATTTACCAAATTTCTCAACTTCCAGTTGACTAATAGCTAATAAAAAAACAACATATATATCTTAGAAAAATGAATTTAAGTTTGTCTGAACTACCTCAAGCATAAGCATCTACCATATATGTTGAGCAGAATATTTCACAACATATAAAATAATGCAACTAAATATAAGTTAAAAGCTAAAGATGAATAATTTTAGTTAAAAAATTTATATCCTACAAACACCACAGCACTTTGTACATAAGAGGAGCTGAATAGATAGTCTGCTAAAATTATTTGAATTTTACTCTTGAACAATATATATATATATATATATATATATATATATATATATATCTATAAATATAACACTCCTGATATAATTGGAACTTGACTATGTCTAGTTTGTGGGAGTGATCTCCCTTCCAACTTACTGACATTGAGGCTCAGCCCCAAACTTGTCATGCCAGCTGTTATACAGGTGCTGATAGAACAGAACAAGACATAATAGGACTGAATAAAAAGTCCAATGAAAATCAAGCTACACAAAGCAACAACAAGAAAGACTAAGTAGGGAAAAGAAGAGAAAGTAATACAAAGCAAGAATAAAAATAACACTAAAAGACAGGGGATCAAAGACTTAAAGGAAAAAAAAGAGAAAGAAGAAGAAAAAATGGCAATATGGGAACAAGAAAGAAGCTAAATAACTAGTATAGGAATGAAAAGAAAAGAAATAGAAAAATGAATGAAATAATCATTTAAATTTTTTTAAAAAGGACATATTAAGATATAGGTAGCAAAGTTAAATGGGAAAAGAAAAGTGAAAAAAAGAAAAAGAAAAATTAATGATAATAAAAAGAGACAACAAGAGAATAGAACCAAAGGAATGAGAGAAATCAGAGATATGAAGAAAAAAGAGGAAAAAAATGGGGGGGGGGGCGGGGGATAAAACAGACAACAAAAAATCAAAAAAGTCACTGCCACACACACAAAAAACACAAAACCACGCACACTCACACACTCAAAGACCTTTGGGTCCGATGTTTGTGGAGTTCACTGGATTTTGCTCTGATGTTTTTGAATCTGATTCCTTTGTATGCCTCTAGGGTATGGGGGAGCGGGGGCTTCTCTGTGCCTCATGCCCCTTCCTGGCCCTGGGCAAACTGATTGAGGCCCATAGGTTAAAGCCTTTAGTAGTCAGTGGGCGGGGCCTCCAGGGCACAGAAGCTGGGTGGGCTTTGAGTCCCAAGCCTCGAGTGTCTCTGTTCTGAGCTGTGCTCCCTTCCCCATGGAGCTGGGTTCTCCAGGGGTTCCCTGGTGTTGGCAGGAATGATTTGACCAAACTAGTGCTGACAGGGATGCCAGTAGCTTGTGCATTTGGGGGCCTGAAGCTTCTTCCAGTGCCCCAGCCCTACCTGGTTCACTGGCACCACCTGACTGCCACCTACAGGGGCACAGATTTCTGCCCTGGGTTGTCCCCCTTACCTCAGGTCACTGCAGGTGGGGGCAGAAGCAGCTGTTTGCCAGGGGGTGAGAAGGCTGCTTCTCCTTCTTGGTCCTACTGTCCAGTCTCCATTCTGCTCACCAGCACGAGTCCCTGCAGATCTGCAGCCTCTTCCATACCTGCAGGCGCTCTGTTCTAGGAGGTCTAGGGCAGGAGATCCACTACATCCGCCTCCCTGGCCTTTAGCGCAGTCCCTGCAGCTGAGCCCTGGGGGTGGAGAAGAGCAGCCGGGGCCGTGGTGGCAGCATGGTAGCGGTGGTGGTGAGTGAGTCCACAGCAGGGGCAAGAGTCCTGTCCAGTCAGTGACAGGCGCACAGGTCCAATTGGTGTCCCTGGCGGGCACGTGGGTCCAGGTGGTGTCCTCGGCTGGCACACAGGGCTGGGGGAGGGTACGCCTGGGTTCAGCCTGGCTGCCGCTAGTCCCAGTGGAGGCAAGGCTGGGCACGTAGCTTCTGCTGCGCCCTGCAGCCTCCTCCTGAGGGAGGACCCTATAAACCTCTCAGGATGGCAGGCTCTTCAAGCCAAAGATGCACCGCGGGGTGGCTCTGGTGGAGCAGAGGCTCCTGGGCCAGGAAAACCAGAACCACCCGCCCCTGAGACTCCAGTATGTGACCTGACACACACACACACACACACACACACACACACACACACACTCTCTCTCTCTCTCTCTCTCTCTCTCTCTCTCTCTCTCTCTCTCTCTCTCTCTCTCTCTCACACACACACACACACACACACACATACTTTCAAGTCCACACATTCACCCTCTCCCTCACTACCTCACGCGCACTATCACCCTCACTCAGGTTCTCCTGGCCACTATGTTGGAGTCCGAAACAACAAACTTTCTTTAATTTGTACTTGTCCCTTCATGTACACTTAACTTAAAAATTTATTTTTCATCTGTTACAAAATTTACCAGTATTACCATTATCTATATCATTTACTTCAATCCTTTGCTTAGAAAATTATTGACATAATTGTTAATGAATGTGCTCAATGGTGATCTGAGGTAGTTTCTATATAGATTGAAAAGAGGATACACACACACACAGAGACACACACAGACACACACACACACATATAGATGATAGATATAGAGATAGATGTATAGCTCTTAAATATAGAAGTGGAAAAAGGACAAAAATGCAACATGCATTCTATAGTTGTTATAGTATAGTGTAATTTATTTAAACTGTATATTGAATATAATGTTAAATTAAGATACAATAACAGTAACTGATGTTGTCTGAGTGTAAATTTGCATCAGGTATGATGAAAGGCACGCTTTAAATTGTTATGATAATACTGCAAGTATAGATGCTGTTTTCATATTGCAACATGCTGATGTAAATTGAAACCCTCACATATTAACTAACATATTTGAGCCTCAATTACTAACAGAGTGACAGAGTTTCACACAAGGGGTATACGCTTATGTTTTTTATTGAGAGCTCTTAGTGTTCCTTAGCCTTTCTCCACCTCCTGTGTAGGATTGCTTCCACACCCCTGACCTTAGCTCTAGAATACCACTGACAACTTTGTCTCGTAATTCTACCTCCGTGCCTCTTTGGGAACAAGGGCCTGTTTTATCGGAGTTCCACCCTCTGTGCCTTGCTCAGACCTCGCACATGTAGTTACTTAGTAAGTGTTGAATGAGAGTTTGAGTACATAGAACCAAGTACTGAACTTGAGGGTGTTCCTTTGAGTCTGTGGGTTTCCTGTATGCATAGAAAGAGAATATTCTTAAAAACATAGCATCATGCTCTGACCGGTTTGGCTCAGTGGATAAAGCGTCAGCCTACAGACTGAAAGGTCCCGGGTTCGATTCTGGTCAAGGGCATGTACCTTGGTTGCGGACGCATCCCCTGTGGGGGGGCGGCGGTGGTGGTGGTGCAGGAGGCTTGCAGGTTTAATTCCTTGTCGTGGGTGGGTACCTGGTTTGTGGTTTGCTTTCCCTCCCCAGTCAGGGCATGTATGGAGGCAACCAGTTGATGTGTTTCTCTCAAATGGACCTCTGTCCCTCTTTCCCTCCTTCTCTCCCCCTCCCTCCCTCTCTACCTCTCTCCATCAGTCCCACCTTTTCTCCAACTCTCTGACAAGCAATGGAAAGAATATCCTCAGGTGAGGATTAACAGAACAACAACAAAAGAAAATATAAAAGTATTCTTCTACTTAATTATTTTATGGTTAGCAAAAGGAGAATTTAGAAAATATTTTATATCATAAATAAAATTCCAGTGGAGAGCCTGAGTAAATAAAAACTAATATTTTCTTCTTTGTTATTTTAGAGATTTATTAAACCGCCATTGTTCTTGGCTTACATTTCAGTTCACAATTTTCCAATCTCGTGTCAATTTAAATACTGAACATTTTCTCAGTATTTAAATATGAACTTTGAAAAATAACAAACATTGCTAAATTCCCTTTATATTCTGTACTGTATATTCCACTTAACTTGCTTCTTATTTTGGACACTAGCTATTCTTTTGTAGTTTGTTCGCCAACACATAATTTGGTTCTGTTCCTAATAGGTAGATGATTACCTTTGGTTGATACATTCAGTTTTTCAATTCTCTTGTCACTGAAATAAAATCTTTAAATAGTTAGTTCATGATTTGACTCCCTATACTTTATGCACAATTTTGGCATTTAACAAGAAAAACTGAAGAATTAAATGAAGCGTAAAAGAATGTGGATTTGTACATAGAAAGAAAATCCAAGCATGAAAGAACACACTAGTTTTATTCTTTACACTGATTGCTATTTGCTAATATAATGGCAATTATCTCTTTTTTTGTTTCCAAAAGCAATAAAAGCATAATGGCTCATAACAAACCTTTTTTTAAAAAAAAGGCATATTGTAAATTGTATCATTATTCCTTACATTTTGCTTTGTCCCTTAAAAAATGGAAAAGAAAATAAAGAATAGACATAAATGAAGAAAAGGAGCAAATGACCAAGAATGATAGTGGGTTTTACATTGTCCAAATATTATTAGTTTTAAATGTCTAATTTCAAATTACTATTGTTAATCTCTAATATTTTTAGTTAATTGGTTTTCTGCATGAAAAATTTCTACCTATTTCTCTTTCCCAAAAGGAGAAAAAGAGAAATGACAGATTTTAAGGTACACCCATTACCATCTTTTCCTTGTGAAGGTCTGACTGTTTCCCCATCTGGCCACTTACCTTCAGGGCTTCCAACAGTAGAAGCCAGGGACTACTGTAAAGGCTAATTTTAAATTAGTTAGGATTATCTTTGGTCGTGCCAGGATTATCTTTGTTTTCACTGAAAGCCTGCTTTTAAAAGAGGATTTTCTTTTTTAAATCAAAAGTTTGATAACCTATTGTGAAAAAGAAACAGCAACTTTAATTTTGCATAGATGTAAGATAATTTTTTTACATAAATATAAAATGAACTCTGAAAATGAAGAATGGAATAAATGTTAACAGATAAAATGTAATGTCTATATAGAAATAAATCGGAGCTCAATGTTAACTAACGTGTGAATTTGGTTTCATGTTGTGTTTAATGTATTTATTACTAGAGGCCTGAGCTAGTCCCCCACCACCACTGCAGCTGCCTCTGGAAGATTGTCCCTCTAATTAGCATATTACACTTATTATTATAGATATTTTGGATTGGGTTACTAGAAAAGTAATGGATGCAAAATAATTTTTAGGATTTAAGGAAATTACAGTGGAGAACACTAAAATTGTCTCTCAAAGAAACTTGTACTAAGAAATCTATTAAAAGAGGAACACGATATGGTCAAACTTTCTATTATCTATCTACCTATCTGTCAATCATCTATCTACCTGTCTATCTATCACCATCTATTATCTATCATCTTATCTATATCTTCTGGATCTATACCTTAAAAAAGTTACTTAAAATATCTCTTATTGAATTTGAAGTTGTTCTTTTTCTAGATTTTTTTTTCTTAGTTAGACCTCACATACTTTTTTATTTTGATCGTAGATATAATTACTATGTTATTTTGCTAATTTTAGCCCCTTTCTCCTTACATTTAGAAAATCATTTAGATTTTTTTCTGCACATGAAATCTCTAAACATCCTCTGCAACATTTCATTTGTACTTGCTCTCCCTCAAGAAGGGAGCATATGCTAAATGTTTTCTTGCATTCTCCTATTGAAAATTTTTATTTTGAGCCATAGTATATTGGTGAGACATATATGGGATAGTGATTGGATATTGTTGTCAATTATTTCTTGAATGTTTTTCTCCTTAATTAGTTCCACTATAGTTTCAAATGTATTGGAGACAACTTTGCTCTTTTTTTTTGCTAGTAGCTGAGTAATTTAGTCTTATTATAATTAGTTCTCTCATATTTTTAAAAAATAGTTGATTTTAACAAAATTAATTATTTATGCTCATTGACTGTAGAAATAACTTTATCTTAGCAGTTCATTGTCTTCTGTCAAATATCACAACTAATTTTGAAGTATATGATTTCTTGATTTTGCTAAACAATCTTATTAAAATCTTATTAGCATATATTGATTTAATGTACTGCTTTTTAAAGATAGTTTGTAGTTTAAAAATTATTATACACACACACATACATACAGGGTGGGCAAAGAGGAAGTTTACATTTGTAAGAACATGAAACAGAGTTTATTATTATGTTATTTATTCATTATTATATTATCTATTTGTATTACAACTGTAAACCTCCTTTTTCCCACCCCTCTCTATATATGTGTGCATATGTATATTTAATAAATTCAAGGAATTAATCTCTCTTATGAGTCCCAATTATAGAAGAGTTTGAGAGTTATATGTTTTTACCATGCATGTGTGCATATATGTATGTGTATGAATGTACAGTTGGGTATATCTGTGTGAAAAAAGCTGTAAATAGAGGTATGCTTTTGTCACAACATACAGCTTTCTAACATCTAAACAAAAGACAACCTTTACTCCATATTGTGTTTCTGGAAAATTTAAATATATGAAGGGCAGAGATTCTTCTACTATTACATTAATATTCTAAGAATGTAGGTCTCTATAGCACCTGGGTGAAAAATTAAACATCAAATAATAGCAAGAATAATGTATTATTATACGTGTTTTCATAAAGACATGCCTGAAATTTCGCAAGTCTTTCACCAATTATAACTCAGGCATAAGAGAGCTCTTGAGTAAAACGAGGGCTTGGATCATTTTTTCCCCTAATTACATTTCCAAGCATTTTTTAAAATTACCATAACTATGTGTATCTTGATTTGCCTCAAGCCAAGCACTGGCTTTAACTTGAATAAATAAAACTTTGATTCAGAGCTATTTTAGAGATTAATCTTTGTTTCGTCTTCTTCCTGGTCACTGCTTTCTTGATGAGTGTACTTATCACTTATTAGTTCTTGCTCTAGCCTGAATTACAGCAGGATGCTGGCTGGAGATGCCATGGGGGCAGTGATGATACTTCCATCACTAATACTTAAAGGCAAGACCAACATAGGTTAACATACAGTATCTCTGTACTTAATGACCTCAATAGGTTCTACAACTTTAATTGAAAGGACATTATATGAAGGCAAATTTGCCCCATGCTAAGTGACATAAACAAGAGTTAAGTTCTCTTGACATCTCATCAACATTATAATGAAATGACATTGAACAAAATTGCTATAATTGAGGACCTGTTATATTTTAATATTTAAAATGTATGCTTTGTAGAACTAAGTATTAATCTCAGGACTATTAACATGTATATTGAATATAGAAACAATTTTGGCTTAGCAATTGTCTTGCTCTCTGAAAAGTCATAACTAAATTTTTATGGCACATAGAGATTAAATCTGTATCTAAAGGCAATTAATGCCCTGCATCTGTAGTAATGTCAGATTTCCATGGTTTATTAATCTCACAGTATGTTAGAATTTAAACATTTCTCCTTTAGATGTGCTCATTCACATTGGAAACTAATATGTGATATTGAAGGATTTCTTAAAGGACAAATGCAGGGAAAAATAAATGAAATGGAATAAATATATCCTATAATAAACCTCAAATACTTTATTACCAATAATGTCTTACATTTTACAGCTCACTCTAGTCTTTTAGGTATTATTATTATTTAGCCTTTTCTGAAATGAGATTGAGATGAATGAAGTGTTAAGTCATCTCAGTCAAAATAGGTTAAAGTATTTTGTATTCTGATGAAATGGAGGTTTTTCAACAGTTTTTAATGAAAGTTTTGATATTTAGTAATTGATATTACTCTTTCCAAGTTACCCTCACATAGATGAATGATAGATGCCAACTGTTAACTTTTTATTCATCTTGTCTTCTTTTTAACCTTTGAACATATATTTCAGCTGGCATAACCATACATGAGACAGATTAATGAGAAATTATAAGAAGACAAATCCTAGATGTCAGTGCTGTATTTTCAAACTTTACATGTTGTCATTATGTGTTGTTTGTTTTCCTTTATTTTATTTTAGTTTGTTGTTCTGCCCCCTTCCACCCTTTGAAACACCAGTATTCCAACAGTGGGGACTGTAGGAGATATAAATCCTGAACTCTACTAAGCAGGAGAGACATCCTATAAAGGATGCAGGAAAGTGTTTCTAGTATGAGAGAGTAATCACTTGTGTCAAATGTTGCTACTAGTGAGAGATGAAGGTGAATGTCACAGATAACTCTAACAACAGCGGTTTCAGTGGAGTGATGAAGACAGGAGTGCTGTTCGGATGAGTTTAGAAAGAAGGAAGCAAAAGAAATTGGAGTTTGTGAGTACAGAAAACTCTTTCAATCTGCATAAGCAAAATAGAAAATGGAGCAATAGCTTGAGGGAGAGATGGGATAAAAGGAATTTTCTAAGCATGTTTGAAAGCTGCTACAAGAAACAAAAACGAAAAGAGAAAAAGTGATGTTGTGAGAAAGAAAGAAAATATTGCTGAGATAAAAATTCCTTGAAGGAATCTGGTTCACCAAGGGAGGGGGTGATCTCTAACAGGGAAGAACCCACAATTATCCATGGGCCAAAGAGAAATGCAGACACATGAGAACGTAAGCTCATGTTCATAGGTGTTAGTATGTGGTTGTGGGGCTTGTGGAACATTTTTGTTGTTTGCTTATTTTGTCAGTAAGTAGGAAGCAAGATAATCAGCTGAGAAGATGAGCAAAGACGTATTGGAGATTTGAGAAGAAGGAAGAAATGAGTAGAGTGACCTAGGACAGGGTCTGTGAACTGAGGGGCATGTAGATTTTCCAGTGGCTGTGTGGATACTGGTCATCTTGGAAAAAGTCACTTTCAAAACCCTCTTCTTATTGGTGTCCTTCCCTAAGATTTGCCTGCCTGAGGGTGGAGTTGATGTGTAGACTCTCCCTTCTCACCTCTTCTCTCCTTGCCCAGCACAGACCTCCCACCCCTTCTAGTGCATTGTGCCTGAGAGAAATCATCTTTGACTCCAAACAGAAGTTAAATGTAAGATATTATTTGGGTTAAGAAAATATTACTTTATCACCTAAGTAACAAGCCTTTTTGAAAATCAAATAGTTTTCAAATTATTGGCTTTAGTCAAAAGCAAGGATCTAGTCAATTTAATAATTGTTAGATAATTAGTGCATTTGGTAGTATATCATTTTGTGTTTGTATTGATAGGACTTCAATAATCATAATTTCTATAACTTGATAATTGTTAATCATGATTTAGAATATATCTATTTTGATTCATTGTAAATTACTAATAATTATAATAATTCAATATAGCAGAAAACAATATTGCTTAAAGCTCAGTGGTCACAAAAATAATTTGTGTACATAAGCCATGTTTTGTTTCAGACAAATAACACATACTACTTATTGTTTATCAGAAACTATGTCATTTGCAACTATTATAATAAAGATTTTAAATTTCATCTGTGAAAATAATAGAGGTGCAGAATTTTTCAAAACTATTTAGAAGGGTCACAAGCAAAACAGTTTTATAACTGGTGGGGAATGGCAGAGGGCATTCACTAGAGAAATAAAGTTGCCAGCCACCTACTGAGTTCCTAGTGTCTCTAATATTGCCTGATGAATTCAAAGATTAATAATAATCTTTGTTGAATAGATGAGTGAAAAGTTCATGACCATAGGAAAGAATGACTGATAATGGGTGGAAAGAAAGATTTCATTTGAGGAGACTGAGTTCCAGAACCAGAGAAGTCTGAGAGAAAATCAGAAAACATAATCTTTAAAAATGGAGGTGTTAGGGGTGTGAGAGGTATGTGACTGTAGGGATGAGGGGCTGTTGGTGCATTTGATGACATGAGCCTTAAGGTTGGGAGTGGTTACAGAGGTGAAAGGGAGAATGGTTCAAAAGTATCAAAAGGAGTAACTAAGGTGGATACCCATGCTGCCTGCCTGCTCAGGGAAAACAGGGGAAGGGAGGGAGAGCAGCTGATAGTTTAGAAAGCTGTTGGAGGAAAGTGTGGTTGGTTTCAAGAGCCAGATTTCAGTTACAGCTCACAGAAAAGAAAATTTACAAAAGAGAAGTGGACATTTGCAGAAAGCTGATTAGGATTTCACAGGAGAGCATGAAAGGGCATTAGGAGTTGAGTAGCAACTTGGGCTTCTTAAATAATAATGGGTTTGTTCTAGCAATAGATGTTTCAAATTTGATGATATTAATCTGCTAAGGAACCATAGACTATGATGATATATAATATCTCATGAAATGTTATATTCTATTTTTAGGGATTAAAGATCAATTTGATAAAGGCATGCCTTTGACTTTTATTTATTTTATTTTGGTGAAATTAAGCACATTATTTCAATAGTGTGTTTATTTTAATAGGAATAAATGTAGTTGAGATATTATTTTAATGGATTATCACTATAAAATTATATGAGGATATAGTTCAGTAAACATTACTTTAAAATTTATTTTTATTGTTGAGGGTATTATTGGTTTTGCTAATTTTCCCCTATTTACCCCCCCTCCACCCTGTTCCTGTCCCACCACAGGCCTTCACCTTACTATTGTTTATGTCCATGGGCTGTACATATATGCATGTACCTTATTTGTTTATTCTCTTCCCAACCCCCCCCCTTCTCCTTCTCTCTCAGATCTGTCAATCTGTTCCATGCTTCCATGTCTCTGGCCCTATTTTGTTCTGAAAACATTTTCAACCTATATAGTCATATATACGCATATATAAATATGATCATATATTACATAAAAATGTAATTTATAGTTATTTCCTGCATTTATTAATATATGTATAAGATAATAAGCAAATACAAAGAATAAACCTTTTAAAATATCATTTATGAAATGATATTTAAAATTCTCATTGATTATAGTAATAGTGATACCATAGTTAGAGGTCTACCTCATAAATACTGTATTTCCTTACTTGTGATGCCCTGTTACTTTTTATATGTCCATAAAATGAATAATTAAGATTATCTTAATAAATTTGAGTACTTTGAAGGCTCTCTATATCTTTACTTTTATGTATTACTATACCGCCACTTATTCAGTGATGTTGAATTTATTTTTATATATACTTTTCTTCGCTCACTCAATCAAGAACTCTTTTATTGACCTACAGTTTTCATTGTACTTCCTTTGCTTTATATATATTTACATAATAAAGTAACAAAAATAATTATCTATAAAAATAAAAGCATAATATACTAATTAGACCAGACGTCCTTCTGGACATCCTTCCAGATGACCTTCCAGGCGAAGCTGTGGCAGCGGGGGCAGAGGCAGAGGTGGCTGCTGCCACGGTAGGGGCCGAGCCCCTTGCATGAATTCCATGCATCAGGCCTCTAGTCTATATATACAAAAGCCCAGCGACCATTATGGCGGAACAACCAGAACAACCGGTTGCTATGACACACATTGACCGCCGGGGGCAGATGCTCAATGCAGAAGCTGTCCCTTCGTGGTCAGTGCTCTCCTGTAGCTGGAGTGCAGCTCAGCCAGGAGACGGGCTCACAGCTGGCAGGTGCAGCGGTGGTGGCGGGAGCCTCTCTCACCTCCATGGCAGTGCTAAGGAGCAGGTGGGAGGTAAGGAGCGAGCAAGCGGGTGGTTAGAAGCCAGGGGTTCCAGATTGTGAGGGGGATGCCCACTGACCTAAACTGACAGTCGGATATCCCCCGAGGGGTTCCAGATTGTGAGAAGGTACAGGCCGGGCTGAGGGACCCCCACACACTAATTTCATGCATCAGGGCTCTAGTAGTAGTAATAATAATAATAATAATAATAATAAGTGTACAGCACATATCAACTTCAGGCCCATAAACCTAAGCACTTTCAGAAGCTAACTGATTCAAGTCTCACAAGAGTAGAGGATTGGTTCTATTATTATCCCCTTTAAACAAATGGGAGAAAAACCGAGGCATAGAGAAAGTGAATCATTCGGTTAAAGTAAAACAAAAATAGTATAGGGCTGAATTGGAATTTAAACTCAGGGAGTTAAACTCCAGGATCCATGCTTTTAACCACTATACTATACTGACTCTATACGATACATAGCTTACATAGATCATCTACTCAATAGTTGCTACAGAAAGAGCACTTATTGAATTTATCCTTTCTCTCAATAAATATTTAACAAGTGCCTACAGTGCCAAATACTCTGTTTTCCAGCTAATAAAGCTGAAACAGCTCCTGCCTTCATGCAGCCTAGAGTAAAGTGATACATATACAAATATAACTTGCATACACAGTTGCAATATTGTGGCCAAGAACAAAAAGGAAACGCTATTACAAGATACTATAAAACCTAGGACCTTTTTTTCAGATTGTGTGGACAAGCTGTTTCTTAAGAAATTATATTGAAGCTGAGACTTGCATCATGATGAGAAGCCAGCCAGCCGGGTGAATAGTTATGGAAGAATGAGAGGTAGAAGGAACCGTGTATAAGAAAGCCAGGATTCCTGGAACTGGAAGGGAGTACTCTTTGTGTATCACTTAGGTCTGAACAGGAAACAGATGGCTCTCTAAAGCTTGGGCCATTTCACTGCGGGGTTTATTTCTGAAGGGACTAATTGTGAAGATGGAGGCTAGATATAGGTCTTGCTTAGGGAATGATGTAAAAACCTTTACATCATTCCCTGAGCAGTAGTGGAGCTACTGTTATCAGATAAGCAAGGCCCTCATCTCACCTGGAAGCTTGTGGGGGTGGATTTCTGGTGAAATGCCTAAAAATTAATTTTCTGAGACTCACATGGAAGGAAGAGATTATCATAGAAAGCTTTATTTTCATAGAATTAAATTCTCGCGTTTCCATAGTCCATTTCCCTTTGTCCTGCCATAAAAGAAGAAGAAGAAGAAGAAGAAGAAGAAGAAGAAGAAGAAGAAGAAGAAGAAGAAGAAGAAGAAGAAGAAGAAAAGTGTAGCTGGGCATCAGTAGAGTTAACAATCAAAGCCAGTATCCAGAGTTTCTGTCCCATGTTAGGACAGTCCAGTTCACCAAGGGCAAACGACTTTGTGTTTCCCTCTGTAGTCCATCTGTCCATTGTGTGCGGGGTCCACATGGCCAAGGGCCATAAGTTCAAATGCAAGAAAACAGGAGCAAAAGTGCCCTATGAACCGAGAGTCAGGAGCCAAGAGTAACAAGAGAAAATCCCTTTGTTTAGGGAATTAGGTAGTCCCATTTTTTTTTTTTTTTTTTTTTTTTTAGGTTTGCATTGGCCACGTCCATTCTGGCTAACGATCTTTGTCCCCAGGTATGACTGTCAGACAAGTATTTTCCCTGTGTCACCCCAACTAAACTGGGCGTGGGTACATCTTCCTTTTGTTGGACTCCTTCCTCCAGTTTTTACAGCGAATAGGCTGGTGGTTCCCTGGGGAGTGCAAAATAGCTTCCTGGTGCAGCTGCCTAGATGATATGCCTATAAAGTCTGGCCTCCCTTTGCTCCTTTCCTATCTACACTAATAAAAATGTAAGATGCAAATTGACCATATCTTCATGGCAGCCACCAGACAATCAGGAGTGACCATGTAAATTAACCCAACAAAGATAGTGGGATAATTTGCATAGGCAGGCACCCAGTGGCAGGGGCCATTCAGCATGGAAAGGTGGAAAGGTGGAAAGGTGGCTCCAGCTGGAGCGAAGGCAGTACCGGGAGCCAGGGGAAGGGAGTCCCATTCTTGCACGAATCTTTGTGCATAGGGCCTCTAGTTATTAATAACTACCTAATTACAACAGTATCACTAGTGCTACCCCAAGACTAAAAGGATTAACAGAGGTTTCTGAAAATGGAAAGAAGAGGATCATGTAAGATGGCCCTCCTTTTGAAAGGGCTATTTTATCAGAGTCTATGGCCAGGTAGAGCAAAACCAAAAGAATGGAGACAAAAGTAAATTTCTTTTCTTTTTGTATTTTTTAAAAAATATATATATTTTATTGACTTTTTACAGAGAGGAAGAGAGAGGGATAGAGAGTTAGAAACATCGATGAGAGAGAATCATCCATCAGCTGCCTCCTGCACACCCCTCACCGGGGATGTGCCCACAACCAAGGTACATGCCCTTGACCAGAATCGAACCAGGGTCCCTTCAGTCTGCAGGCCAACGCTCTGTCCAATGAGCCAAACTGGTTTCGGCAACAAAAGTAAATTTCTGATCACACTTTTCCTCCTGCCTTCCAATCTCCTGATGGAGGAGTTGGCTCTTCATTGCTTGCACACTCTCCAAGGACAGGTCATGGGAGTCCATTGATTAATCCATTTAGGTCAGCCTCCTGGGGAGAGAGTATAGTGAAAAAAGTAGAGAGAGGTTTTGGATAGCCATTAATTTTTTCAGCAGCTAAAGGATTATACCATTATTTAGATCATTGTGTAGTGTTTTCCTTTTATTTTAGACAAAATGAGGAACATTTGAAATGGGGAGTCTTCCTTTGGAATGGGGAGTAGACCCTAACCACCTGGAGAGAGCTTCAGGTCTTGCAGGTTACAGGCTCATTTCTATAAGACTGCCCCACCCCTTTCCCATCTCCACTTCAGATGCCTGTAGTGAGTGCAGGTTATCACCTCTGCTTCTGACCAACCTGCTGTAGATCAGAGGTTCAACAACCCTTCTTGGTTGACAGATTTGCTGGAGCGACTCATAAAACTCAGAAAAAACACACACACTTTACTTGTTATATCACCAGTTTATTTAAAAATGATAGAACTCAAATTGCCAGATGGAAGAGATGCTTATAGCAGTGTATGTGGGAAGGGCATGGAGCTTCCTTGCCTTCTCTGAATACACAGCTCTCCCCAAATCTCTATGTGTTCACCAATCAAGAAGCTCTCCAAACCTCCTCCTTTGGGGGATTTATGGAGGTATGATTGCATAGATAAGATTGATTAAATCATTGGCTTCTGGTGATTGGATGCAATCTCCAGTCCCTCTCCCCTCCTTGGAGATCAGTGGGTAGAACTGAACGTTACAACCCTCTGTCACAGGGTGGCTCCCCTGGCAACCAGGACTCAACCTTAGGTTACCCAGGGCCTTTCCCAAAGTCATCTCATTAATGTGACAGCAGACATCTGTTAGGCTCTTATTTCTTAGAAAATTCCAAGGATTTTAGCTCTAGAGCAGAGATTTTCAACCTTTATCATCCCATGGTACACAGAAACTAATTATATATATATATATATATATGTGTGTGTGTGTGTGTGTGTGTGTGTGTGTGTGTGTGTGTATATATATATATATATATGTATATATATATATATATATGTATATGGCAAATCTGACCAAAAAATAGATATAATTTTGATTCATTGACAATGGAAAGCTGTTCTGTTAGCTGTTGTCTATTTTATTTATTTATTTATTTATTCATTAACAATCTAAGAGTAAAGAGGTCAGTGTCCCTCACTAAATAGTCAAGTATTGCATGTTTTAAACAACAACAACAAAAAATTTGCGGCCCACCAGTCCAAAACAGCTGCTCTAGAGTACTCTTCCAGAAATAGGGACTAAGATATCTACATTTCTTATTATAAATCATAGTACCTCAGTTGTGATCAGATTTGTGTCTGGAAAAAATGTCATTCTCTGTGATGAAGTGGCCTCCTGGAGGCTGTGAATGGAGGCCATGCAAACATGGAGGGGCAGGGGCATGCATGAGCGCAGGAGAAATGAAGTTATCTGGTGACTCATCCCATGGATCCCTTATGTGTGTGCAGATCTTGTTGAAGGCATAATTAACAGGACTTGATAATGGCTTGCATGAATAGGGCAAATTAAAGTGTCAGGTTTCTCCCTGGTAGTGTATCTGACTTGTAAGTAGATGCTGATACCACAAGCGACCATAGGAAAAACTACTTAGTTATCAAAATAGGCTAGAGATGTTGTCTAATTCAGTGTTTATATGGAACATTCAGGTGGAATTACCACCCAGTTGAATATAGAAGTTTAAATCAGTCTGTAATCCCCTACAAGTAGACTTGAAGGTAGGTAGTGATTATATCATTTTAAGGAAGAGCATATTGTGATACAAGAAAGGTGACCACACTAGACGCTGTAAAACGTAGATATTGAGAGGAGGCAAATGAAAGAGGAGCCAACAAAGGAATTCATGCTAGCACTAAGCTGGTGCTTTTATATTAGTGTTTTCACTTAGATTATGATGATTCTATGAATGAAGTGCTATGATATTATGAATGAGGATCTGAAAATCAGCTTAATCAACTTGGCTAAGTTAGCTTTGGTTTCTGCCTCCAAAACTAATGCTTTTGCATGACACCAGGGTGTGCATCATAAATGATAAAGCCTTGTTAAAATGAACTCAACATCTTTCTAGAATAGTGATGAATAAAAAAGGGGGGTGTATAAATGAGGAAAGTAGTTTTACACAGTTTACATGTCCCTTCTGACATATAAATCAAATTATAATTAACTAAACTTCTTCTTTTCCCTGATAATAAGGTTTTCCATCCTTTAAATGGGGTTAAGCCAAGCAACTATAACACATTTTGAAATGCATTTTGCCAGAGTTGCCAAAATTTTGATTTTGCTACTTAATGGGTGGAAAATTAATTTAATCCACAGCTTGATTTATGAAGAGTCTTGGTATTTATGTCTAACCATTCATCCTTAATACTTGAGCATGAAATCTATGGTAATAACAGGGTAATATGCTAATTAGATCAGATAAACCGGACGTCTTCCGGACTTCCTTCTGGACATCCTTCAGGACAAAGCCACAGAGGCTGTGAGGCTGAGGTGAGCCAGCAGCTGGGGTTGTGAGGGCCAGCAGTGACAGCAGCAGCGGGGTGATAGAGGCAGCGCCTTCCCCTGATCAGCCCAGGTGCCTCCTGCAGAGTCATCAGTAGTACATTCCCTAAGGGCTCCGGGACTGGGAGGGGGGCAGGCCGAGCTGAGGGCCCCAGTGCACCCATCTTTGTGCACCAGGTCTCTAGTTTATTAATGAGAGCCTAGGTGGAAGATGTTTGACATATACAGTTGAAAACAAGTCTTGACATTTAAACATCATCACATAAAAATATGAAATCCATTATTTTCTATTAGGATATTAAAATAGAGCTTTAAACATCTTTGGTAATGACCGCAGCTTCATAATCAGCCCATTAACCACAAGATAACTGCCATGAGCTCAAATAGGCTTTCAAAATGATCAGTGAATACTTTTGCCTAGGTGTCGGAGGGAAGTGCCTTTTAATTGGTGATAACATAGTGACTGTAATAGGTCTTGAGTAAGAAAATATTAATATTAAAGAGGAGTATTAAATGTGACTTTGACCTCATTTGAGGTGTTAGGATAGAAAATTTCATCTTAAACTTTAAATAGTTCATATAGCATTTCTAGATACTACTTTTTTGCCATGTAAGAAGCATTTATACATTTTTAATATCATATTTACATTTCAAATGTATAAAGGGCAAAATTTTATATTAAGACATATACGTAGGCTGTATTTTTACTTGTACATTTTGCGTGGCAAGGTCCAACACAGTTACATAGCAGACAATATTTGAGCTGCAATAGAGGAAATTTATTTCCATTGTATAGCATATTACTCTGTACTAAAGGAGGATGATCAATCGGGTAATTTTTGGAAATATTTTCTTGGAGGCATGGATACAATTTATACTTTAAATTTGTGGTGAAACAGTTTTAGCTATTCATTGTTTATAGGTTTTCTGGTTTTTTATTTTTGTTTTTTCTTTTTTTGGTTTGAAGTTACAATATGGAGATAACTTTCAAAATGTCTATTTATTCATTCTGCTTACTAAGTGCCAGCCGCTTTTCTAGCTCTTAATGACATAGCTTAACAATAAAAGTTTTCACTTTCATGGAGCTTAGAGTGAATCAAGGATGAAAAATAAGAGATGTAAGTAAATGCATGTTGCTGTTTATTGTCCTAATGTTGTTGTTATAAAATTGTTAATCAGGAAAAAGTCTAAGATGAGTCCAAATGATTAACTATAAATTAAACAGTCTAAGAGT
This sequence comes from Vespertilio murinus, assembly GCA_963924515.1. Lineage (NCBI taxonomy): Eukaryota > Metazoa > Chordata > Mammalia > Chiroptera > Vespertilionidae > Vespertilio > Vespertilio murinus. The sequence goes on from OZ004704.1 coordinate 55,403,541, forward strand.
TTAGAACTTTTTAGAATATGATCATATTGACACAAGTAGAAACTTGATATTGTTACTGTATAATTCCCCAAACAAGTTTTGCAGAGGCAAGGATTAAAAAAAATAAAAATGTTTCCAGAGTGGTGTCAATCCTGTCTAATAAAGAGCTAATATCCAAATTGACCATCACTCCAACACACAGGATAGCCACCCCTCTGTAGTCAAAGATGGTCGCCACAAGATAGCTGGCAGGGGAGAGCACTTGTGGGCAATCAGGCCAGCAGGAGAGGGCAGTTAGGGGAACTAGGCTGGCAGAGGATGGTAGTTAGGGGCAATTGGGCTGGCAGGGGAGCAGTTAGGTGTTGATCAGGCTGGCAGAACAGTTATTGGGGGTGGTCAGGCTGGCAGAGCAGTTATGAGGGGGTGATCATGCTGGCAGGCAGGCAGGCAGGCAGGCAGGCAAACAGTTGGGAATAACAGTCCTGGATTATGAGAGGGATGTCCAACTGCCTACTGGGATTGGGCCTAAATGGGCAGTGGGACATCCCTTGAGGAGTCCTATATTGGAGAGGTTGCATGCTGGGCTGAGGGACAACCATCCACCCCTGTGGATGAATTTCATGCACCAGGCCTCTAGTTAATAATACAGTATTTCCCAAGCTGTATTAGTAAATTATATTATAAAATCTATTAAAATTCTTTATTCATAAAGTTGATTTTACCAAATTAACAGTGAGTAAAATAATTCAATTCCTGCTAATTAGTAATCATGCAATGTTTTTAGTTTTTGTCTTTGTCAGAATCAGATTTAAAAAATTGGTTTTGATAGTGAGATGCTCTTGATAGGACTTTCATCAAACCATAGCAGATGTTGAGGAGTTATAACTGTTGGACTAATGCTTTTGGATGAAAATATAATTTACATTTAATTAATATTTAATTATCTCAGAACATTGTTGTTCTAATACTGACAGATGAATTCATGGAAAATGAATATTATCTTAATTTTTATTCTATTTAAAACTAGATTTTCTTGATTTGTTTTCAAATATATGCTGCAATGGTTATGTCATGACCTTTGTAATTATATCCTTTTAAATATGAATTTGTGTATCAGCATTTATTGTCATTTAAACATCTTAATACTCTTTCCCTCTTATATTAAAACTGCTATGTTATAGTTTAAGGTGCTATTATATGAGATAACCATTTTTAACCTAAGGGCTCTGGGCACAAAATAAGCCTTTAATAAATGCAAGCTGTTATTTCTGTAGATTTTTATTATTAATATTATAACTTAAATATAATGTAAAATTTAATTGCTATATATTACATATAATTAATTATAGTATACTTCAGTGGTTGTTTTATATGCATATGTAATTTGTTTATATAGATTCTAAATGAAAAAGGGTACCTATATCCTTAGTGTTTTTTAATACGTTTTTGTTGTTGTTAATCTTCACCTGATGATATTTTTCCATTGAGTTTTAGAGAGAGTGGGAGGAGAGAGGGAAAGACAGAGGGAAACATCCATGGGAGAGAAACACATGGATTGGTTGCCTCCTGCAGGAGCCCTGAACATGCCTGGGCCGGGGCGGGGCCTGGAACCAAAGCACGTGTCCTTGGCTGGAGTTGAACCTGGGGCCCTTCGGTCCATAGAATGATGCTCTATCTATCCACTGAGCCAAACTGACTAGAACCTTAGTATTTTTTCAAATAATAACTATGATCATAGGATATCTATGTCCTTAAATATTTTTTAATAATTATTATGGCATAAAATCATTTTATACTGACATTGTGATTGAGCATTATAGTTCTAGCTTTTTGCTGCCTTCCTTCCTACATTCCAAGGTCCTTTAGGACTATGTCTTATGAATTCACAATATTTGATATATTTCCTCTTAGACACATAAAATAAATGCCATCAAATTTATTTTAGCAACATAAAAAGCCTTTGTCCTTAATGGTGGATCAAATGCATCTCCTTCTATGAAGAGTCCTGGCAGATTCTATGTTTAAAGAACACTTGGGCACAAAAGAAAAGCAAATGGCCTAAATGTGATGCTTATGAAGAGAGATGTTAGTAAAAATGTATGATTAAGTTTTTACCTTGCACTGGGAGGAGAAATATGAGACATTAAATCTCATTTTGCATAATTACTTAAAATCAATAACTTCAATTTTCTAAATCTGAAAAGCACTCTAGAAAGTGATTCTTTTTATGTAATGTACTCAACTCAGGTGAAAACTACAGTTCAATTTCCTTTCTGATTCTCGTTGCTTTTAGCAGAAATCTTTTGTTCCCTAAAGTTACCAGTCTATTGCTATCAGTATCTCTAACATATAGGAAATGCGTGCCTACATCAATAACAGACTTAAAATATACTCTTAAGGCAATAATAATAGAAACAGTGACCTAATAAACTAACAATGAAAAAGGAAAGACTCACAAATGGAATAGTTTTGAAGAATATGATTATGATAATGCCTGTGTTTGCCATCAAGAGCAGGATATAACGCATTGACAAAACAAGTGTAGTGGAAATGAAATTTGTCACAATTCATGTGATAGAAAGAATGCACATTTTACCTGAATTTTCACCCTTGTTTGCCACCCACAAGCTTTCCCCCCTCTGCCCAGGATAAGTCCTCTGAAACATAACTGTCTACTGGTGAGCACAATGTATGAACCGCTTCTTGCAGCAAGGGAAATAAAATGGTAACTATAAAACTAAATTGTAGTCATGAAAAGCAAATAGATGGAAACTCATTCCTCTCTGCAGGTTAGAGATAGGAACGCCGCAGGATTCATTTTTTAGACCAAGCAGTCTTTTCTCTCTTTGAATATAGTGTGTATGGAGGGAATATTGACTTATTTTCTTTATGTTCTGTTTTACAAAAATTATTTTTCTTTCACATAAGAGTTTTGGGTCTTTCTGAAACAGGGGTCACTAATTTAAACCTAAGGGAATGTTGATCAATATAGCATTTGAAATGGAAATCACTCCCTATTTCCTTAAATTTTGTCTTATTCAAAATGTCAAACCAAGCTCATTGGTCACTCCTTTACAATCTTCCTCATTGGCACTTTTTCATTTTATTCTTGAAATTTTAATTATCTATAAAGGAACTGTTTCTTTCCAACTCTCTTTACACTCTTCCTGGATTACCTAATCAATAATTTACTTAAAAAGTTCTCTTTGCTGAAACCGGTTTGGCTCAGTGGATAGAGTGTCAGCCTGTGGACTGAAAGGTCTCAGGGTCTATTCTGGTCAAGGGCATATACCTTGGTTGCATGCACAATCCCCAATAGGGGGTGTGCAAGAGGCAGCTGATCGATGATTCTCTCTCATCGATGTTTCTAACTCATTGATGTTTCTAACTCTCTATCCCTTTCTCTTCCTCTCTGTAAAAATATCAATAAAATATATTTTTTTAAAAAGAAGCTCTCTTGTGAAAACTCCAAAATCTGTTTTTATTTTCTGTCATTGAGCTTCAGAACCTTCTTACTAGTTTTCTGCCTATACAAATCTGAATTGATTTCCGCTCACTTCCATATGTTTCCTCTTGCGTCAGTCTTCTTAATTATGCTTAAAAATATCATCATCCAACCCATTTCCCAAGCTAAAAAATCCTGGTGTAATGCACATCAATATTTTTTATTGATTACAGAGTGGAAGGGAGAGAGGGAGGGAGAGAGAAACATCAGAGATTAAAATGCTAGAGCTAGGGTTTCTATCTCTAACCTGAAAGAGAATCATTGATTGGCCTCCTCTTGCACCCACACTGGGGATTAAACCCACAACCGGAGCATGTGCCCTGACCAGGAATCGAACCGTGACCTCCTGGTTCATAGGTTGACACTCAACCACAACAGAAACATTTGAGAATGTTTTGATCTTTTATCATTTGAGAATGTTTTGATCTTTTATCATTTCTGATAAATTATTAAGGGGAAAATTAGAAAGACTACCCAAGTTCTGAGATTCAGGAACTTTATGTTTCAGACTTGATTCTACTACTGCTAGCAATTTAACCTTGGGCAAGTCAGTTTTGTCATTTGGAATTATGATTTTTATAATTCTGTATCTCTTAAATTATAATTGATTTGGAAAATCTGAGGACTTTCCAAAGTATATGAAAGAATCTGGGCTCATTAGGTTTTTAGTATAATGGAATTTATATTAGCTAAAATTAAATCAAAACTGGAATGATGGATGCAAACAGTGTCTAAAAGTATATCATTTAAATTACAAAAGCACAAAAGACTTATTTAACAATTTGGCTTCTATTTATATTATATCTGAAATATCCTGAATTCTATATACTTTATGTGACCTACTGAATTTAAATTTTGTTTTACTGTTGTATTTCAATAAATTGATGATACTGTTTAAGTAAAAGTAAAGAAAATATATACTAGTTTTTAAAGCTCTACATAAAACGCACAAGACTTAGAAGAAACACATACTATCATGCATTTATTTATTTATCACCATATTAAATCTCTTTGTTGACAGCATAGAGGAAATTGTAATGATTTAAGAGTGAATCTTTATCAGTGTTTGACAGAGAAGGGACATGATGAAAACATACAGTTATTTATAACAAAACTTAACTGGAAAATAATATTTGCTCAGTATTTGATTTATACATGTATTCTAGGCAGAAAAGACTTCCACATCCATTGGCTTCCCTTTTAAGCAAACATTTGAAATATGAACATTCTTTGGTGTACAATGATTATAGACATGCGCATAAGGAAATAGTTCTGTTACATGTTTCTCAGTTTTATTTATTTTTTCTTTCTGTCCTCACAATGTAGTTTGTAATTTTATTATTGGCTTATTGAGTTAGCATTTGACCTTGTAGTCAGTCATTGAAACCAAACAGTTTCTATTTGCTGTTTTATGTTCTACCCAGAACAAAACAAAACAATTCACCGTATTACCAAAAGTTTACATAAAACACCCACAAAAAAATGCAATCTAGAATAGAATGCTTGAATTTTTTTAAATTTCATTTTTTGTTACCTTGCCTTGGTTGGGTTAGTTTGATTTAGAACTTTGTCTTTAGTGGTGCAATTTTAGTAATTTGTTTTTTCCATTACTTATGGCTATTTCTGGGTTAGAATTAATTAATCCATGCAAACTAGAATCTCTTATAATGCCACTTCATTTATGTTCACTGAGCTTACTTAAAGAGATGCTTTTTAGTTCTGCTATATGCTATCCACTGTAAAAGTAAATTATAATGTCAAGCACACAAATATGTTATGCTTTTTAGTGATTTTTTTTAGACACCAAAAAAGTAAATTTGTTTAAAATTTGTTTGATGTAAGAAACATTTAAACCTATAGATATGTTTAATAAGATTTTAATTGAGCCAAAACTAATGGCAGTTTCTAAGAAGCAAGATCTAAAATGCTACTTTTTATGCCAGTTTGTAGTTTCAGTTATTCATTTAAATGAAAGAGGGAACATAAGGAAGATGCATGAAGGTAGGAGAAAGCAAGGTTGGGATTGGATTACAGGATAGTTTACAAGGTGCTGTGCCCTTAAGAGTGTGGTTATGCATATTTCAAAGGTGTAATCATTTGAAATGCACAAGAAACAATGGGCACGGCTAGCTTAAGGCAAAGAAACTTTTACTGAAGAAGTTATATGTTTGGGGAGTGACTAACCTCCGTGATCTGTTCATATAGAAATTTATAATCAGATCACCCTTGTAAGGTTACTTTCTATAGAACCCACTTTTTGTCCACATTCTAGATGTTGTGAAATAGAACTCATTAATTTTAAACTGAGTGCAGGATAATTTAATGGTGTATTAAGTAACCTTTGCTACCCTTTTCTTCTTCTTTTTTAAAAAAATATATTTTATTGAATTTTTAAAGAGAGGAAGGGAGAGAGATAGAGAGTTAGAAACATCGGCTGCCTCTTGCATGCCCCCTACTGGGGATGTGCCAGCAACCAAGGTACATGCCCTTGATCAGAATCGAACCTGGGACCCTTCAGTCTGCAGGCTGACACTTTATCCACTGAGCCAAACTGGCTTCAGTTAATTTTGCTATTCTTGCTAGCACAGAATTGGTTTTTATGTTACATTAACCATTTTTGTATTTGTTTGTTAAATGACTGGAGATCTGGTACAATTAGAAACATTTAGCAAAACATGGATGTTAAATTTGTCCCATAACATAAACTCAGTTATGCTGTAGGTCCTATATTAAGAGTCTGGATCCCATAATATCCATGTTAATTGTAATTTACATTATACCTAACTTCCCTAAAATTCAGTAGAAATAAACAGATAATTTTACAGATATAGGTAAGATTATAAAATCTTCCATATGATGATCTACTGTTTTTTTACGGAACATTGTTCTATCAAGAAAAGGAAAACATATTTTCCTTAAAGCCATTCAAGAATTTACACCCACAGAGAGCTCTCAGCAACCATGTCTAGAATATGTACCTATGGCAGGACTTCACATATGTCCCCTTGATTGAGTACTGCACAAACCTTACTAAGTAGGTCTCTGTGCTAATTCATAACCAATAGACTTTTTAAAATAAATTCTGATAAAGTTATAGGAGCTTTGAAACTATTAAAGTTATATAAAATATAAAATAATTTTTAATGCACATACAAGCTATCAAGTTTCTTCCCTCAAAATTGGACTTAAGTAGAAAATGTCACACAGTATTTAAATAACAATTTCACATAATTGTTTACTATGTTCCAATATTTGATTATATGTATTTTTTTAAATTATGCCTTCAGAGATTATTTAGAATTTGGTAGTTAATATTTATTTTCTTCCCAGACTTTATGAGTTTAAAAACATTGTACAAGTGCCTGTCAAAATTTAAGATTAATCAGAATAGCTTAGGAATCTTATGAAAATCTAGGTTCTCATTCAGCAGAGGGCAGATTCTCCATTTATTTTCTCTTTTCCACCATCAGCATCTCTCCCCTACATGCCTCTTCCACTCTCTCCCCACCCCCCATTCACCACAGGGTTGCCATGTACATGATAAGATTCTTCATTTCTAATTTCTAAGTGATACAGATGCTGCTGATCCTTGAACTACATTTTGAGTAGCAAAGCATTCAAGAACACTTAATGCAGACATTATAAGGATGAGAAATCAGGCATGTGTAAAATAATTAATCAATTTAAGTAGGCATTGACTATGGCTAAAGATCATCTATAGAAATAATAATAGATGTTTTCATAAATGCACATTTTTAAATTGGTATTTTTAATGTTCACAAACATGTGGAAATGTCTAAAGAAAGGACTGGTGATGTTGTTACCGAGTTAATCTGACCTAGACATAAAAGAAACTTATATACCTCAAGTGAGCAGCTAAGCATAAAGTAATACAATAACAATGGCTTGTGCATGGAACAGGTAATTCTTCCTTGCATTGAAACCTGATTTGAATTTCCATCCTGAACGACTTACTGAAAAGGAAAGGCTAATGTTAAAATAGATGAGCATTACCTCATCTATTTTCTTTTTGTATGCCTGCCGATGTGTGTATGAAAGTTATTCACTGGTTTCTTTTAGCCTTGCAAAATCTGCCCAAATTTCTACCTAAAATAACAGTGACTCCCTTCAATGGTACAGTATTTGCTATAGAAAATAGGCAAATGTTAAGTAAAAGGCCAGCATATTATCCTGTCCTCAATGACAGAGTGTAGCAACTATAAACAATAAATGATTGTTTAAACTGTATTTTTCACTCAATTGTACAATTAATCCAAAGACCCTCTACTGAAGCTGTGTGTGACCTTCAGACACATAATTGCTCTCAGCCTTTGATACAGAAAATGAAAAGTGTGTGTTCTGAAGGGTAAATGGGTTATTATTTGTTAAAGCATATGATTTTATATCTGGAACATTCTGACTCCTAGATCACAAACACTTAGTCTGGAATATCACAGAAACTCAATAAATAAAAGTAATTTTTGAATAAATAAAAAAAAATCAACATATAAAGTGATAGACAAAAATACCCTCAATTACTGAAATCCAGAATCCTAAGACATTTATCTCTAATTTGAAAAATAAATCCATCAAATGACTCCTATGGTAGATTATTGGAAAAAATAAATAGAACAGTTTTCTAATTTTTCCACATTATCCCATAAAATTAGGATAGTAAAACCAAAAGTTCCTGAAAATACTACAAATTCCAGTTATAAATTAACTCCAAAATATGAATCAGTAAAACCTCACAAGCTACCTGGTATCAATCATTGTGCAAGATGAAACAGTGGTGAGGCATCCTTGGTCTTAAGAGCCCAGCTTATTCTCAGATATCTGGCAAATCAGAGAACCACTGGGAGAAAATAGTGCTGACTAAAGAGTGTAGTGAATATAAAAGGACTAAAGTAAAGTAGGAAAGTGTGTGGAGTATTCTGGATCATGTGACATGTCAAAACTAAAAAAAAAATCTAAACTCCT